>JAWWLZ010000019.1:736288-762694 GCA_035041345.1 Poliocrania exsul
CTGTGCCCGAGGGCCACACTGCCCGCACGGGCACGGGCACAGGCGGGGATCGTGGGATCAGGAATCATTACAGTTGGAAAAGACCTCCAAGAACACCGAGTCTGACCACCAACCTAGGGATGCAGGCAGGGATCATAAAATCATGGAATCATTAGGAAAAACGTTGGAAAAGAAATCTAAGACCATCACATCCAACCATTAACGTATGGATGCAGACAGGAATCATGGAATCATCAAGGTTGTAAGAGACCTCTAAGATCATAAAGTCCAACCATTGACCTATGGATGCAGGCAGGGAACATAGGATTATAAAATCATTAAGATTGGCAAAGCTCTCTAAGATTATTGAGTCCAGGGGTTAACCTGTGGATGTAGGCAGGGATGCAGGTCCAGCTCAGCATCCTCGCTGCTCTGCCCCAGTCCACAGGTGAGGGTGTCCCCAGGGCAGTTGCTGTAGGCTCAGGACTGAGGTCCCCTGCACATGGGTGGGCTTGGTGGCCTTAACTTTCTTTGGGTCTTTGCCCTGTGGGATTTGCCCTTGGAGCATTTCCCAGCCCTGTCCTCGCCAGGGTCATGGCTGTGCTGGGGGCAGCAGGTCTTGGCTGTGCTCCTGGTGTTTCCAAATGTGGGGTGTTGATGAACCAGCCTGTGGTGGGTCATGAAGCGCTTTCTGCTGGCCCTGTGTGCGGTGTGACTGTAACCCCTGTGCCTGCCCCCCAGCACTACTTCACCGTTAACTTCAACCATGAGAACCAGAAGACCCTGGAGCTGAGGACCGAGGATGCCAAGGACTGCGACGAGTGGGTGGCAGCCATAGCTCATGCCAGGTATGTCCCTGTGCCTGTGTGCTGAGGGTGAGTGGGCTGAGGGTGAAGCTGTGCTGAGGGGGCTGTGGGCAGGATGCCACTGAGCTGAGCGCTGCCAGTGGGCACAACAGAATCCTTTTGCCCCCCAGCCCCATGTTGGGCACCCTCATGAGGAGCAGGGGGCTGTGTTCAACTGTCCCCCCACCCCAGTCCCATGCCACTGGTGCTGCCTGTACTAGCCTGGTGCTGGCAGGATGCCCAGTTCTCCCCCAGGTTCAAAGCCCAACTGGAAGGGATTCACCTGGAACAGCAAAGTGGCCAGGAAGGGGTTTGTTCAGGCTCCCGTCTGTGTGCCTTGGGAGTGCTGGCACAGCCCAGCTGTCAGGAAGAGGGGTCAGGTGCCAGCATGGCACAGGTGCCTCTCTGGGGAAGGAGGTTGCCAGGCTGGCAGCGAGGTGTGGGATGAGGTGGGAGCTGTGAGCAGGGAATGGGGGAAACACCATTTTTGCAGTCCCTGATTAGACCAGGACTCTGTAGGAACTTGTGTCACGTGTCCTCCTCCGTAAACTTTTGGGATGTGGTGGGTGACAGAGGTTAAGCCATGGATGTTTGGGGTTTTTTTTTGTTTCTTACAATTGCACTGGCTTTGTGTTGTCCCTTCTGTTTGCCCCTCATGGGGAACCTGTATCCTCCCCACACTGGTCCTGTCTGAGCAGCAGCATTCCCAGCTGCAGGAACTGCCCCCTGGTTCGTTCCCTCTGTGGTTCTCTGATCCAGAGGGGCCAGGGCAGCACGTGGGCAACTGGGAAAGAGGAGCCCTTGTCCAAGAGCAGTGCCTGGCGCTGCGGTGCCGCGCTGGGGCTGCCGTGGCTGGAGGTCCCTGGGACTGGGCGCTCACGGCCGTGTCTGCTGCAGCTACAGGAACCTGGCGATGGAGCACGAGGCGCTGATGCAGAAGTACCTCCATCTCCTGCAGATTGTGGAGACAGAGAAGACTGTTGCCAAGCAACTCCGGCAGCAGATCGAGGACGGGGAGATCGAGATCGAGCGCCTCAAGGCCGAGGTGAAGTGCCCGGTGCTGCCCTGTGGCTGCAGGGGTGGCCTGTGGGTGGGCAGGTGCCATCCCTGTGTGGGCAGGGACTGGGGGTGTCACGGCTGGTGTGGTTCTGCTTGTTTTGATGACACCAGGCTGGCTCTTCTCCTGCAAAGAGAAGAAAGGGCATCACCTCCCTCGGGGTTTTTCCCTGCAGCAGTGGTGCACCAAGTGGTTGTGGCTGTGCTGAACTGGCATAGTGGGGGCTCAGGGTGCTCCCTGGAGCCAGGACAACTGCTCTGGAAGGGAAGGATTCACCCCAGCAAGGAGCACTGGGGAGTGGGCTGGGGAGCTGGTCCTTGCCTCCTGTGAGAGGGGAAAAGTCACTACATCACAGAATCACAGAATGGTCTGGGGTGGACTGGACCTCAAAGCTCATCTCATTCTCTGCCATGATCAGGAACATCTTCCACTAGACCAGGTGTCTCCAAGCCCTATCCAGCCTGGTTTTGAACACTTCCAGGGATGGGACAGCCACAGATTCTCTGGACAACATATGCCAGGGCCTCACCACCTTGATCAGGAAGATTTCTTCCCAATATCCCATCTATCCCTGCCCTCTGGCAGTGGCAAGCCATTCCTCCTTGTCCTGTCCCTCCAGGCCCTTGTCCCAAGTCCCTCTCCAGCTCTCCTGGAGCCCCTTTAGGCCCTAGAAGGGGCTCTCAGGTCTCCCTGGAGCCTTCTCTTCCCCAGGTGAGCCCCCACATCTCTCCCAGTCTGGCTCCAGCCCAGAGGGGCTCCAGCCCTGGAGCATCTCCATGGCCTCCTCTGGACTCGCTCCAGCACCTTCACATCCTTCTGTTGCTGGAGCCCCTGGAGGTGGAGACAGCTCTGCAGGTGGGGGTCTCACCTGAGCAGGGCAGAGGGGGACTCGTTCTCTCTGGTTCCCAGGGGGTCGCTGTGCACGGTGCTGTGACACCCAAACCCTGCACTCAGCAATCTCGTAGGATCAGCCCACGGAGCTGCTGCCCTCAGCGTGTCCTGGCAGCTCTGGCAGCAGTTCCCTCCCGGTGTGGGGGGTGGGAAGGGTGACACGAGGCCAGGTACAGCAGACAGCAACAAGGTGCACGGATGACTCAGCAGTCAGTGCCGAGGGACGTGTGTGTCTCTCAGGCACCCGGAGGAGGAGGCCTGGCTGCAGGGCATGGCTGGCAGCAGGGGCACGTTCAGCACTGTGGGGATGCTCTGTGGCATGGGTGATGCCTGGTGCTGCGGGTGATGCTCGGTGGCAGAGGGGATGCCCAGTACTGGGGGTATCCCCTGCTCCCTGGCCATTCCTGCACTGCCTGCACCCTGCCCTGCAGGGCTGTGGTGCCCCAGTACCCTCTCACTGGGCTGTGGGTGAGGTGAGTGCTGGTGCTGGTGCAGGTGCAGGCAGAGCGGTGGGTGGGCAGTGGGGTGGGAGCACCCAGAGCCAGCGTTGCCACAGCGCCCTCCTTGTGCCTGGCAGGGGTGGGCAGTGGCATCGGGGTGGAGGCAGCTGGGTGCAGGTCAGCCTGGCTGAGACCTCAACCCTAAATGAGTCAGAACCTCAACATTTCCCCAGAGGAGGCATCTGGAGAGGCAGTGAGGGCAGGGGAGGGTTTGGCCTGTCCTTTTGCTGGGCTTTTCCTTACATTTGGAAATTTTGGGTTAAAAAGAGCAGCTCAGTAGCAATCCCTGACCGTGTGTTGGGGTGCACTGAAGGTTTTTTGGTCTTGTGGGGCTGGGGAGCCACAAGCCTTTCCCAGGATTGCTGAATTTGTGCTCTCCAGCAGAACAGGATCAGCCCCAAAACTCCTCTGTGTGGGTCTGGGCCCTCCTCTCAGTGGGGTTTCTCCTGAGTCCCCCATCCTGCACTGGCTGGGAGCTCCCCTGGTCCGGTCCAACCTCCAGGCTGGGGTGACCCTGCTCCCCTGAGGGGCAGAGGCAGCAGAGTGAGCATCTCCCTGAGCTTGGGTCTGGAGAGCTGGGAGATGTTTGGAACCTGCAATTCGCTGAGGGTCAGCCCAGAGCTGCTGTCAGGGCCGCAGTGTCCTGTCCCCAGGCTCAGGCACACCAGTTTCACTTTGAGTGGTTTCACTCTTCCCCTTGCTTTGAAGCAGGGATCAAATCATCAGCTTCTACTTAATGTGCAAATTTTGCTCACTCAATTAAAACAAAACACAACAAAACTGTGGCACTGGCAAACCCTTTCCATGGGTCCTGCTGCCCCATGGGAATGACTTTGGTGCCCTCAAGCCCTTAAGTGCAGGGGGTGTGCAAGCGGTCCTGGGGCCTCGGGGTTCTCCAGGAGAGCACACAGAGGGGAAAAAGCTCTGAAATCTCTACAATCTGATACCACAAAGTGAAATGGGCTGAAATGGATGGAGCTGTGTAGGAGCTGGATCAGTGACCTTGAAACCATGGCCACCACCTCCAGCTTGTTCCTGCTTTTTCCAAACAGTCCAGACAGCAAAACCCCCATTTGTTCCTCCTTTCTCTCCAAAATGGATCTTTTTCCCCCCAGGAAAGTAATCTTTCCATGTTATTTTCTTACTTCTGTTCTTTTTATAAAATCAAAATTCCAGTCACATTTTCCCAATTTCCCACGTTCTGCATGGCACATGTGCTGCTTTCTTGCCTTCTCCTGTCACTTCCCCAGTGGTTTTGGCCGTGGGGGCCTGGCCAGGCGATGAGCAGAGGAGGGAGAGAAGGTGCAGGAGAAGCGGTGACTGCAGCGCCGGGAGCTGGCGGCTCCTTCCCACGGCCGGGGGCCGCTCCCTCCTGCACACTTTGGGTGCCAAGGCTTCAGACTGCTCTGGCATTTTCTCTCCAGGTTGTGCTTATTGACTTGCTGTGCACTCTGTCTCAGGAAACAGGGATGGGGTTTGTGTTGGGCACCCAGCAGGATTTCCAGGTGATGTGTTTGGGGTGCTGGAGGTGCTGAGAAGTCAGAGGTGCCCTGATAGCTCTGCCAGGTTTCTTCAGCTGCGTCATCCACTGATCGAGTCCCCATCCCTGGAGGGATTCAAAAGCTGTGAGGATGTGGCACGTGGGGATGTGAGTTAGTGGTGGCCTGGCAGTGCTGGGGGCATGGCTGGAACTGGTGAACTCAGAGGGCTTTTCCAACCTAAGGGATTCTGTGATTCTGTGAGTTTGGTATTCCCATTAAGGCAGGACCAGCACGATGTATCCCTGTGTCTGTCACTGAGGCAGAGGCTCGTGCTGTTTCCCAGCACGGTGGGGGATGTCCTTGGCCCCCAGGCCGTGCCAGGGCAGCCACTCACCCCTGTGCCCACAGATCGCCTCCCTGCTCAAGGACCACGAGCGCATCCAGGCCAACCAGACCAGCGCGCCCAGCGACGATGACAGTGACATCAAGAAGATCAAGAAGGTGTGTGGTGGAGAGGGTTGGCCCTCAGGGGGTCCAAGCAGGCACAGCAAATGTGCTCCCTGTGGGGCTGGCGGAGGTGTCTGAGCAGGTGCCTCTGCCAGTGAGGTTTTTTAGGGGGAAAATGTGTTCTGCCCAACTGGGAACCCATCTGTTGTTGGGTCACTCCTGGTGTTCTCTGGATGTACGAGGCATCTCTTCCTGTGCACCACCTCTGACATCTCCTCCTCCTGGGGTGATGGCCACCGCTTTTATTTTGGCCAAGGCAAAACCATCACACCAACAGCTTTCCCACAGGGAGCAACAGACGGGGCCCAGGCACCCGCTGTCCCATGCAGGGGATGAGGGGTTGAACCCCGTGCTTGAGGCAAGGCAGCAGCTGCACGTGGGGCTGGAGCACTGGGCATGCAGTGGGATGTGCTGCAGGTGCCCAGTAACATCAAGAAGAGGCAGAAAACTTTCTGGATGGTCTTAATGCATCTCTGCATGTTTGGGTGCCCAGGCACGTGCTGGCTCTGGAGGGGTTTGGTGCCCCAGTTCACTGGGCAACTGGGGGTGCTGGGTAGGGCTGAGCCCTGGCAGGATAGTGCCTGGTGTTGTGGCTGTGCCTGGAAGGTCAGGAATTTAATGGAATCTTTGCTTCTTGTAGGAGTCCTCCATGCACCTCTGGAAAAGGGAAAATGGGACATTGTCTGCATTAGGAAAGGGTGTTTTTGATCATGGAGTCATGGAGTAGTTTCAGTGGAAGGGAACATTAATGCTCATTGAGTTCCACCCTCTGCTGTGATCAGGGACACCTTTCACTATCCCAGGTTGCTCCAAGCCCTGCCCACCCTGGCCTTGGACTCTTCCAGGGATGGGGCAACCACAGCTTCTCTGGGCAATCTTTGCCAGGAATTTAAGAATTATTGTTGGATTTGCAGCCTGGAGGGCTCAGAGCACCACCAGGAAGAGGCACCAGCACTCACACCTCAGCATGGAGCCAGGGAATGTCCTGGCCTCCCTGTGCCAGGTGGGGGGCCCCACCTGGGCCCCCAGCCCCCTCCCTAGCTCCCAGCCCTGCTTCCCTCAGGTGCAGAGCTTCCTGCGGGGCTGGCTATGCCGGAGGAAGTGGAAGACCATTATCCAGGACTACATCAGGTCCCCCCACGCGGACAGCATGCGCAAGAGGAACCAGGTGGTGTTCAGCATGCTGGAGGCTGAGGCCGAGTACGTCCAGCAGCTCCACATCCTGGTCAACAACTTCCTGCGGCCGCTGCGGATGGCTGCCAGCTCCAAGAAGCCGCCCATCACGCACGACGACGTCAGCAGCATTTTCCTCAACAGGTGAGCTCCGTCCTGCGCTCTGGGAGCTCTGCATCGTCTCAGCAGCTCCAGGCACCCACTTCCCACCCCGGGCACTGGGGCACTCCCGCCAAGTGGTCCAAGGAGCCTGTAGCTCTGTCTTCCCCGTGGCCCCAGGGACCCTCTGCAGCCAGCCTGAGGGCTGCCCTGCTCCCCCTGGGCTGGGGATTTTGTCTAAACCCTCATTATTTGCTGCCTGTTCCTCCATCTGTTCCTGGTTTGGCTCAGTCCTGTCTCGGTTCCCCTTTCAGTGAAACGATCATGTTTTTGCACCAAATCTTTTACCAAGGCCTGAAGGCACGGATCTCCAGCTGGCCCACGCTGGTGCTGGGTGAGTGCCACTGCCTCCTCCTCCTCTTCCTCCTCCTGCAACAAAGCAGGCGTTGGCCAACCAGCACTAAAACACATTGCACAGCATGTTGTTGCTTGGCCATATTGGTCACAGCGTTAAAAACCCCAGAGGACCCCAATTCCTGCATTCCTGGTTGTGCTAGGTGGTGGGATGGAGGGCTGCACCCTGCACAGGGAGGCTGCTGCTGGAGAGCACCTCTGTGTCCCATTAGACCCTCTTTAAACCCAAACTGGGCAGAGCTGGGGGTGACACAAGGCATGGGAAACCTGAAGGGTGCTCTGGGTGTGATCTCAGGGTATGGAGGGCTGTGCTGAGACCCAGGCATGAGCTGAGAATCCCCCCTCCCTCCCCCTGCTCTGCTCACAGCTGACCTGTTCGACATCCTGCTGCCTATGCTGAACATCTACCAGGAGTTTGTGCGGAACCACCAGTACAGCCTGCAGATCCTGGCCCACTGCAAGCAGAACCGGGACTTCGACAAGCTGCTCAAGCACTATGAGGCCAAGCCTGACTGTGAGGAGAGGACCCTGGAGACTTTCCTCACCTACCCCATGTTCCAGGTGACTGCTGGCCCTGGGATCCCCACCAGAGGTGCCCAGAGGAGTGCGATGAACAGTGCAAACCCCATCCCCACGGGTGGCACTGCATGGTGGGAAGGCAAAGCCTGGATGAAGATGTCCTGGCGATGGACCCTGGTGGTCTCACATTTCTCCTGAGCCATCACTGGGCTTGTTGGTGCTGTGGAAGGACTCAGTGTGAAGCTTGTCCCTGGTGGCCCCACACCTCTGGGACGGGGACAGGGGAGAGCAGGGTCCTGGGCAGAGCCCCTTGCCATTTCCTTCTTCATTCAGCTTTGGCTTAAGAAGCTTTGAAACTTTAACCTCGCAGATCTGAGTGTCCCCAGCCATGGTGTCCTCAGTGGCACTGGGAGCAGTCCAGGGTGGGCACCTGCAGGCCCCAGGGCCCTCTGCTGACCCCTGGCCCTGCTCCCCTGTGCTGCAGATCCCCAGGTACATCCTGACACTGCACGAGCTGCTGGCCCACACCCCTCACGAGCATGTGGAGAGGAACAGCCTGGATTATGCCAAGTCCAAGCTGGAAGAGCTGTCCAGGTGAGAGCTGATGCTGCATTTCCCTGCCCTCCTGCCTGATCCATCCCTGGGGGAGGTGGGATGGGTCCTATCTGCTTCTGGACAAGGGCTGCATTTTCCAGGGCTCCTGGATGATCAAATGAGGGGTTTGGAGGGCTGGGATGTTTCTGAGGGTCTAGTTCTGTCCTCTGCCCGGCGCTGGTGGTGCCACTCTGTGGGAAGGTGCCAAGCACCTCTGGGATCTCCACACAAGCACGTGGGAGTTGGCTGTAATTCCCCATTTTTGATCCCCTCCCTCCTCAGCCCACAGACCAGAGTGTTCTGGGTGTTGGTGCCAAACCCACCAGCTCTCTTCAAGTCCAGTAAACAGCTTCCATCCCTTTTCCTGCTCTTCAGGGAGCAGGGATATTGGAGTGGGCTGGTGATGGGGCCAGGGCATGGTCTGTCTGCCCAAACTCTGAATTTTGTGATTTCCAGGCACTCCAGTTTCAATATTTCTGAGCCTGGAGGCACAGTCTGGAGGGATGTGCAGGTCACCTCTGGAGCTCCCGGCTCTGTCTGGGTGGATAATGCCATAATTCCCTTGATACATCTTTGGTTTTGGTCTTACCTGGTGCAGCCCCACCAAGTGACACTTGTGTCCAAAGGGATCTGCTGGGAAAACTCGTGCAGATCCTGCCCCAGCTCCAATTTTCCCTTCTTCCTCCTTCAGGATAATGCATGATGAAGTGAGTGAGACTGAAAATATTCGGAAAAACCTGGCGATAGAGAGGATGATCATCGAGGGCTGTGAGATCCTGCTGGACACCAGCCAGACCTTCGTCAGACAAGGTCTGTGTTGGCACCAGTGTCCCTCCCCTCTGCAGTTAACAGGAGCCTCATGTCCCTGTCCCTCTGTGTGCTCTGGTGGGCTGTGAAATTTAAAAATATATTTTAGTTCTGAGTTTCCTCAGCTCTGAAGTGCCTCACACTCAGGCAGTTTTGGCGCTTTTAGGCAGTTTTGGTACTGCCTTTTTCTGCTTCAGGGGGCAGAAGGTGCATTTTGGCTGTTACTGAGTTCCCTGGCAGGGAAGCAGTGGGACCACCCTGAGCTCTCAGGCCCTGTGGAACACTCTGTAATGCAGATGCAGGGCTGGGCTGGAGACCACAGCTGGTGCCCACAGCTGCTGGGGCCCATAACCTGGGGGGCCGGTCCCAGCCCTGGCGCCTGGGGACGCACTCGGGGGTGTCCCACTCCTGGGCTGTGCCCCACAGCGCTGCCAGGGCTGATGGCACCTCCCCTCTGCAGGGTCCCTCATCCAGGTGCCCATGTCGGAGAAGGGGAAGATCACGCGGGGCCGGCTGGGCTCCCTGTCCCTCCGCAAGGAGGGCGAGCGCCAGTGCTTCCTCTTCTCCAAGCACCTCATCATCTGCACGCGCGGGTCGGGGGGAAAGCTGCACCTCACCAAGGTGAGAGGGCTGAGGGAACCCGGGGGGAGGCTGCTGCTGCTGCTGCTGCTGCTCCCTGGCCATGGGCAGAGGGTGGCCCAGCTGCAGACTCTTGGTGACTCTGGGGTCCAGGGACCACCTTGCCCTCCCCTGGCACAGCCCTGGGTATGCTGGACTGGGAACGGGAGGGCACCCAAACTTATTTCACATGGTCATTGTCAGAACTGAGTCACGGGAGAGCTGAGAAACTACAAGATCCTGATGAAAGAATTTACCCTGATCTATAGCAGAAACCTTAACAATCTACTCTGTGAGAAACTGCAATGACAGCCCAGGCTGTCCGTAGTGCTCCTGACTCATCTGGCTGCTCCCAGGGCTCATGTGTTTATTTGGGGAAGTTTGGCAGTTAATTGAGCAAGAATCTTACAGAAATTGCTCATTACTGGCATTAAATTATCGGTTTGAAGAATTATAGTCCGTGGCAAAGAGCTGATAATTACAGCGGCAGACTTTGGGAAAATTAAATTTAAAGCTCCTATTAAATAACTTATAAACAAATTAGTTGATCAGTTTGACAAGGAAAACCCAGAAATCCCAGCGGGCAGGAAAAACAGCTTCTTCTCCCAGTGAAATCAGGGGCTGTGCTGGGTATGGGCTGCGTGTGCCCATCCCCGCCCTGGGCTGTGTGTACCCTCCCAGGGGCATCCATCTGTCCCTGGGTGGGGAATGAGGATGGGGGAACCCCCACCCCCCTGAACCCTGACTCCCACCCCTGGGTGGGGGGCTGTGATGGGGTTCTGGGTCTGGAGGATCCTCCAGCCCTCCAGGGGGGTCCCACAGCTGAGCCCCCCTCCTGCCCCCCAGAACGGCGTGATCTCGCTCATCGACTGCACGCTGGTGGAGGAGCCCGAGAGCACCGATGAGGACGGTGGGTCACACCTCGGGACGTACCCAGGGCCCTGCTCAGCCCCACTGGTGGGTGTGGGGAGGGCATTTGGGCTTGTGCATCTCCCGGTGGGGGCTGAGCAGATGGACATCCACAAAAACAAGGTCACATCTACCCCAGGACCCCCTTTGTGGAGGTCACTGGCACAACTGGTGCCACCAGCATGGCAATGTTTCTTGACATGCACTGTCAGTGATTTGGGTTTGTCAGCATGGCCCCCCCATGGGGAGGGGGCCGGGGAGGTGACGGGGGGGCTTCCCCAGCTGGAGATAGTGGGCATGGGTTGGGACTGGGATGATGGCAGTGTGAGCAGCACTGCCAGTGTCCTATCGGGGGTCTGGGGTCCTCGTGGATGTTCTCACCATCTGTCCACATGGCATAAACCCAGCTGTGTCAGGGCTGGAGAAAACTCAGATGCCAATAGATTCAATGAAGACATGATCAAGGTTTAATTAGGTTAATTATTTACTGTGAACCAAGCAGACACACACTGATACAGACCCAACTGTCGTGGGGCAGCCAAAAACCTGCAAAAACCCAAATAAACCCTCCTTAAAACCTGACTAAAGCCCACGTAGGGCAAAGGGGGTGGAAAAGCCTTTCCCAATCACTCTATGTGATTTTTCTGTTCCAAAGCCAAAACATCAGGACAAGACATCGACCACCTTGACTTCAAAATCGTGGTGGAGCCAAAAGATTCCTCATCTTTCACGGTTATCCTTGTGGCCTCATCCAGGCAGGAGAAGGCTGCATGGACCAGCGACATCAGCCAGGTAGGAGCCAGCAGGGAGGGGTTGTTGGGGTGTGAAGTCTTTGGGATGAGGAGCTGCCATGGAATCCCTGCTTGGCTGATCCCTGCTTGGCTGACCCTGACACCTGCTTGGCTGATCTCTGCTGGGCTGCAGCATCAGTTTGGGCACACGGGTTAATGCCTGAGGTTTGCTGCATGGCTGTGGTCCCACTGCCTGCCCTGGGGCTCGGTTTGCACCCTGAGACCTTTCCTGGCACTATTGGGGTGTTGGGCACTGCTAGGGGCTGGGGTCTCACTCAGGTGAAGCACTGAGCCCTGGGCACCCACCCAGGGAGAGCAGAGGGGCTCCCAGGTGGGAGGAAGAAGCAGAGTTCCTGATTCAGTAGGGATTGCCCTCTGCCACCTCTGCTGGGCCATGTCCTTGCGTGCGGCCCCTGGCTGAGCATCAGCCCTCAAGAAGAGCCATTGGCAGGGGCTGGGCTGGCCCCTTGCAGGGAGGTGGTGGCTCCCAGCCCAGAGCCCCAGGGCCAGTCCTGCCTGCATGGGGGTCCCTGCAAGGACCTGCTGCTCACTGCTTCTCTCCTTGAGAGCATCCAGCAGTGTGGGCTGTGGGGAGCTTTGTTCCAGCAGTAAAGGCTGTGAGCAGGGTCTGGCAGCCCTGGCCATGGCTGTGTGACTGCTGGCACACCTGGAGCCTGGTCGGGTCTATCTGGGACAGCTGCGGGACAGCTCTGGGTGATGCTTCCCCAGAACAGAGAGGCAGGACCGTGGCCATGCAGCTCCTGTCCTCACAAAGGAGCTCCTGCCATTCCCAGCAGTGCAGACCCAGCCCCACTTTCCTGTTGGACATGGGGGATGCAGTGAGCAGGGATATGTCTGCTCTGGGTAAGGCCAACCTCCAGCTCTTCCCACACCTCCCACTTGTGTCTCTTCCAGTGTGTGGACAACATCCGCTGCAATGGCCTGATGATGAACGCCTTCGAGGAGAACTCCAAGGTCACCGTCCCCCAGATGATCAAGTGAGTGTGGAGGGGGCCAGGACACAGCTCCAGTGGCAGCTGGAGTGGCCAGGAGCCCTGGAACCCCCACGGCCTCCCCATGTGCTTCGTGGGCTGCTTCCAGTGTTGTGATTAGAAGCATAAAAAGCTGTTGAGGGATTCGTATGGGATGTGCTTGTGGAGGTCAGAGTGTCAAAGGGCGATGCTTAGAGAAAAATAATAGTAGTAAAGAGGGATGAAAGTACCAGAAGAGAGGGGCACGGAGGCTGCCATCCCTGTGGGTGGTGGAGCAGAGTCTGCCTCAGTCCGTGGTGGGACATGTGTGTCAGGAGGAGGGCTGGTCCCTGCCGGTGGGACAGGGCAGTGCAGTGTGTCCCTGCCACACTGGCCACCCTCGCTGCTGCCAGGCCTGGGAAGGGGCTTGGTTCATGTGTGCCTTGGAATGGTCCATCCACCTCCCTCTGCCTGCTGAGCACTCTGCAGCATTTCCACCAGTTTGGGCATGTGAGTTTCCAGGTTTTCCCCCGGAGCATTCCTGCCTGTGTTTTCCATGGGGACACCCCGTATGAGCAAGGCTCCTTCCTGCACCACTTTCTGTGGTCTCTTGGTTTTGTTCCAGGCTGGAACCACAGATATCTTGTTTCTCTGCAGGTCTGATGCCAGCTTGTATTGTGATGATGTTGACATTAGGTTCAGTAAAACGATGAATTCCTGCAAGGTCCTGCAGATCCGCTATGCCAGCGTGGAGCGGCTGCTGGAGAGGCTGACGGACCTGCGCTTCCTGAGCATCGACTTCCTCAACACGTTCCTGCATTCCTACCGCGTCTTCACCACCGCCCTCGTCGTCCTTGACAAGCTCATCACCATCTACAAGAAGCCGATCAGTGCCATCCCGGCACGGTGAGGCCGTGGGGCATCGCTGCAGGGCTGTCCTGGCTCCTGTCCTGTACCTGGAGGGGTGGTGGGGTCTGTGCAGGGGCTGCCACTGCTCCTCGGCCCCTGTCTGTCCCCAGTCACTCTCTACACCCCAGCCCTGCCTGGCCTGAGTGCTGCCCCCCGATCTGTCCTGTCCCCAAAGTGCAGTGAGATCTGGGGGGACTGTGGCATCACTCTCCATCCCCTGTCTTGCCTTCTCTGTGCCCCAGGCCTGCCCAGCCCTGGTGCCACCCTGAGTCTGTGTCACCTGCTCCCCATGAGCTGTGATACCCACACACTGGGGAAGGAGATGAACCTAAACTCTGCAGCTGTTCCCACCCTTGGGAGGGCCAAGTGGTGGGTGCGGGATGGGAAGGGGCTCACACCAGCTCTGCTGGACTTACGGGCATGCCCCAGGGTCCCAGTGGCATGGCGGGGGTTCTCCATGACCTCATGGGCAGGGCAGGTGCCAGCTCAGCCTTTCCCTATCTCTCCTCCAAGGTCCCTGGAGCTCCTGTTTGCAAACAGCCAGAACAACAAGCTGCTGTATGGGGAGCCCCCCAAGTCCCCCAGAGCCAACCGCAAGTTCTCCTCGCCGCCGCCGCTCTCCATCAGCAAGTCCTCGTCCCCCAGCCGCCGGAGGAAGCTGTCCCTCAACATCCCCATCATCACGGGGGGGAAGGCACTGGACCTGGCAGCACTCAGCTGCTCCTCCAATGGCTATGCCAGCATGTACTCCTCCATGGCCCCCTTCAGCAAGACCACGGTGGACATCAATAAACTGTACGTGTCCAGTAGCTATCCCAATAAAATCCCAGATGAAGGAGAAGTGGCCTCAGAAAAGCAAGAGGAGTCACCGCCAGGCAAACAAAGTGAGTCCCTGTGGGCTTGAGGGTGGGGGGCTCCTACTCAGGAGCTCCAGTTTGGGTGCACACACAGAGAGCTCCTGCCTCCTGAAAACTCAGTAATTTGTAATAACAAGACAAAAAAACCGCCCAAAACCCCCAACCTCAAAATAAAATCCCATCCCAAAAAATCCCAGAGTACCTTTCTCGTATGTGGTGGCTGCATCCCCAGCTGAAATAGGTCAGACTTCAGAAGAACCTGGAAGAGATAAAATGTGGCTCTTGTGTCCAGTGGGTGGTGAAGGGGTTCCCTGTTCTCCCAGGTTCTGAGGTGTCTGTCAGGGAAGAGTCAGACACGGATCCCAACCACAGTGATGAAGCCGAAGCTGAACCTTCCCCAACAAAATCTCCAACAACTCCCAAGTCCATCAAGTGCAAAAATTCATCAGGTAACAAGAGAGCCAAGGCCTGTCCTAACCCTGGGGTGCCCACGTGTTGGGGGCTGGTGCATGGGGGGAACCGTCTGGGCAGTGGCGGTGCCCACAGTGGTGTTGGATTTCTCATCTCCCAGATTTCTCACTGTTTTCCTACAACAACGGTGTGGTCATGACGTCCTGCCGGGACCTCGACGGCACCCGCAGCGCCCTGTCCGCCACCTCCGCCTTCGCCATTGCCACGGCAGGGGCCAACGAGGGCACCCCCACCAAGGACAAGTACCGCAGGATGTCCCTGGCCAGCACAGGTACCTACCCCCGAGGGAGAAGGAACATCTCGGGGGGGCTCATTTCCACTGCTCTAAGTTGAGTTTCCTGCCAGGAGCTTCCTGGGTGGGAGCAGCCCTGTCAGGGGAGCCCAGAGCCCCCAGCGCCTTCCCGCTCCAAGCCATGTCCCAGGTGGCTGGGCACGGTGCTGCCCAAGGGATGTGCAGGTTACAGACACCTCAACCATCGCACCTGTGGGCGGGTGGCCCCAGGTGTCCTGCTGCTGCCTGACAGGGAGCAGCTCAGAGATGCTTGGGCAGGGGGATGCTCCTTCTGGCAGCTCCACAGCTGACCTGAGGCATTGCCAAGGGACCTGTGCTGTGCTGAGGGGCCACTGGCAGTTTCAGGGTTCCCAACGGACCAGCGGAATGGAGACAAGGAGTTTGTGATCCGGAGAGCGGCCACCAACCGTGTCCTCAACGTGCTGCGTCACTGGGTCTCCAAACACTCGCAGGTGGGTGACGGCCTCCCTCTCTCCATCCTTCCCTCCCTCCCTCTCTCCTTCCTTCCCTGCAAGTGGAAGTTCTGCTGCATGCCGGGTGGCCCAGCCAGGCTCCAGCTGGGAAGGCAACTTGGCACTTGTGTTTTAATGAAGCAGAGGAGTGGCCGTGGGTGGGAGTAGGGAATTGGGGGCCTCAGTGAGGGGCCAGGTGTTGGATCCCAGTGTGTGCACAGTTGGGGTGCAGAGAAGGTGAGCCGGGGGGGAGGGAAGTCACTGGGTTTGGAGCATGTTGAGGGGCTCAGCCTGGAGTCAGGGTTTGGGGATTGGGTGCTTTCCCTGCTGTCCCTGTCCCTCCCTGCACTGGGGGCTGGGGACACTGGGACTGGTGCCATACTGGTTGTCTCTGGGAAGCTCCATGACTCTCCCAGGCTGGGTGATGCTGATGCAATGGTACAGAGTGAGCCCAGTGCCTTCCTGGCCAGTTCCCAATTGCTGGGATATTGCCAGGAAGAGGCAGCCCCTACCCCCAGCTGGGTCTGGGTGTCACTCCCAGCACATTAACACCATGGCTGTGCTGGCCTTGGCAGGACTTTGAGAGCAATGAGGAGCTGAAGTGCCGGGTGATTGCCTTCCTGGAGGAGGTCATCCATGACCCTGAGCTCCTGACCCAGGAGAGGAAAGCGGCTGCCAACATCATAAGGTGAAGGCTGTGTCTGGGAGGTGGCTTTTCCTGGACACTATGGCAGATTCTTGCTGTTCCTGCTCTCACCTGGGAGCACAGCAGGCATGAGAGCTCCAGCAGGGGCTGTGTCAGGGGCTTGGGAGATGCCAAGGGAGAGGAGGAGGAGGAGGAGGAGGATGGTGCTGGCTGCATGTAGCCCTCAGGACCTCAGGGGTGGCCATGGGCGAGGTGTGACTGCCCGTCATGCATGGGCAAGGGGTGATGTTGATTGAACCCAGTGAGCACATGGCCCTTCCCACTGCTGGTTACTGGGGTGGCACCGTGGCTCTCTTGGCCAGGGGTTGGGCTCTTGCCCTGAGTGGGGCAGCTCTGACCACCCAGTACCAGAGCCAGGACACCGTGTCTTGCTGCAGGGCTGGCACACACGTGACTGGTCCTTGTGGGTCCCTTCCAGCTCAGAATGTTCTGTGACTTTGTGACATGTGGGGCCATGTGGCCTCAGTTAAGGAGTGTTTCCCTCTTTAAAATGGGAAATGGGACTCAGAAGGTTCTTATGAAACACATGCCGAGGGTTTCACCCATGCAAACCTCCAGAGCTGTGCTGCATCAGTGGAGCCGTGGGATCTGCTGCTTTCCCAGCCAGAGTAACTCTGTCTTTTCCTGCCATAGGACCTTGACGCAAGAAGATCCGGGAGACAACCAGATAACCCTGGAGGAGGTTGTGCAGATGGTAAATACCCCTTCCCTCCCTCCCTCCCTGTGCTCAGTAGCTCGGGGGGGGTGGAAGGGGAACAGATAAAGATCCCGACGCTCCAGGACAGACAGGGAGGGAGGGTGTCTGCAAGCCCAGTGTCTGGGGGTGCAGCTGCAAAGTAGGGAAAGATTTTCTGGGGAGGGGCCAGCTGTGAGCACAGCTGGATCTGTTACATGCAGAGGCAACACAAACCAGCCCACTGGCACTTTAGTCCTCTTGTAGTCAGCAGGATGGCTGAGATGAAAGAGCAGAGACACCTGCCTGCTGCTGGCAGTGCCTGCCCAAGGGACACAGGAAAGCCCCGGGGTTCCCACTGTGTCCTCTGTGTCCCCAAACCTGCTCCAGATCCAAGTGACAGGTGCTGGCTCAGCCAGCATCAGCACTGCTCCCCTAGGAGCAGAGCCCAGGGAACATGCCATAGATTTAAAACCTTCTCAGTGGCTGCAGAGCACTTACGTTGAAAAGAAAACAAAGTCTATTCCCAGAAAAACCCAAGAGCCACCTGGAAGCAATCTGGTGCAGCTGAAACGCCCAAGATTCTGACCCCTGGCTCTGTCGGTGGCTCCTGTGGGGGTTTGGTCCCTCCTGGCATTTGCCTGAGCTGTTACCTGTAACTGTGGGGGATGTAAACTTCCTTTGAAGACGAGACAGACAAACCCAGAGGGTTTTGCTCTGCCCCTCAGGCTGAGCAGCAGCGACCTGCGGTTGAAGGCACAGAGAGGACACAGGGGCACCCTGGGGTCTGGTGTGCACAATGGGTTCGGGGGACCCGGGGTCACGAGCCTGGGGTGTGCATTATGATGACCCTTGGCTGGTGTCAGAGTGCCCCTGCACTGCCATGGGGTGCCACCGAGTGCCACCAGTGCAACCTGCCCACCCCGGGCTCTGTGGGGCTGTGCCCACTGCCTGCACCCCCTCAGGACCCCCCTGCAGCCCCACGCCTGTGGCCCTGTGGCCCCTGAGCCACAGAGGGGCCCAGCTGGGGTTTGCTTCCCGGAGCTTTTGCAACCCCTTCCCACTGCTGGCAGTGATTGTGCAATGGGGAGTGTGTTGATCTTGAGGGCTTCCTCAGTGTTGTCAGGGCTGTTTGGGCTTTATTTGGCCAGGAGGTTGGTAGGGTTTGTTTATTCCTGCTCTTCAGTGGCTGAGCCTTTCTCAGAAGCCGGAGGGGATGGAAGTGTTGTGGGAAGTGGTGCTGGCCTTGCTCCAGTGCTGTTTGTGGAGGTGGTTCTGGGGTTTGTTGGGTGCCAGACTGAGCTGTGCACCCAGGACCAGCTCTAAAGTGATGATATCTTTGTCACTGATGGAGGGCAGTCACCAGTCAGTGACTCCATGCAGGTCTGGGACTCAGGCTCTTGATGCCACCTTGGGTGGCTCCAATGTGGGGGGTACCACAAGTCCTCCTGTGCCTGCAAGTGCCACTTGCCCAGAGCCAGGCAGCAGGGACAGGGGATATCCCTGTTCCCATGCTTTTCTGGAAAACCCTTGAAAGAGCCATCTTGCCCCTGCTGGGCAGGGCCAGGTGGGCACCAGGCAGGCAGAGAGAGCGCCACTCCAGCTGGGATCACTGGGAGCTTCATTAATTAAAAGAATGTAGAGCCAAAAGGCAGCTGTTTCCAGAGTTGTCTGCTGGGATCCACTCCTTGGCTGACACCTTGTTGCTGTACTGGAGAGGATCAGTTAGTCTGGTGTCTGTACCTGGGCACAGGTGATAATGTGATTAAATCCATGGGGTTTGCAGGGCTGGGAGGAGCTGGTGCAGTTCAGCGCTGGCAGGGGTGGCTCTGGATCAACAGAGCATCAGCCCAACCTTGACTTTGGGTTTGTGTGCATGACATGTGGGAGTTGTCACCATGCCTTTGCCCAGTGAGCCCCATGGTTCCTCTGTCCCACAGGCCGAGGGGGTCAAAGCAGAACCGTTTGAGAACCACTCAGCCCTTGAGATTGCGGAACAGCTGACGCTGCTGGATCACTTGGTGTTCAAGAAGATCCCCTATGAGTGAGTGATCCCCATGGGTCAGGAAGGGCTGCTCTGGTCACCAAGGGCCCCATGGCCAGCCTGGCTGGGCTGACCCCAGAGGGTGCAAAGCCTTCCCAGGCTTTGCCAGTATCCCAGACTTGGCTCAAATGCAGATTTGAGTCCTGATCCTGTGGCTTCTCTGCTGGTGTCCCTGGGGTGATCGGGTTGGGGAGACCCTCCCATGTCCATCAAACATTCAGCCATATCCATGTGGTCCCTTTCCAGCATTGTGGGAAGCAAAGGTCCTAGGTTCTTCATCCTGTGTGGGTGCAGCAGAGCTTGCAGGGCTTGGGCATCCCATAAGAATGGAAAATAGAAGTTGATCTGAACACTGTCATTTGCAGAGAGTTCTTTGGGCAAGGCTGGATGAAGCTGGAGAAGAATGAGAGGACTCCGTACATCATGAAGAACACAAAACACTTCAATGATGTAAGTGCAGCCGCAGGGGTATGGAGGGTTGGACAGAGGGGAGGCAGCACAGCCCACCCACCCCGGGGCCTGGGGTGTGCGAGGTTTACCTGTGCCCACAGATGTTACCTCTCTCAGGGACCCATTGCACGTGGCGCATCTCTTGGTGCAGTTGCTCCTTCTGGGACTGCTGCAGTGCAGAGAAATCTTTCAAAAGCTGCTGTGAGGCTGGAGGGCACAGAGCTGTGTCCAGAATGATCCTGACGCTTGGGCTGGGCCCCGTGTGTGTGTCCCCAAGGTCAGTAACCTGATCGCGTCGGAGATCATCCGGAACGAGGAGATCAACGCGCGGGTGAGCGCCATCGAGAAGTGGGTGGCGGTGGCCGACATCTGCCGCTGCCTGCACAACTACAACGCCGTGCTGGAGATCACCTCCTCCCTCAACCGCAGTGCCATCTTCCGCCTCAAGAAGACCTGGCTCAAGGTCTCCAAGCAGGTGAGTGCGGGGTGACCCCTCCTGGGGAGGCGGGGGGCTTGGGGGGTGGCTGGGATGCTGTGGGGGCAGCACAAGTCATGGGCATGGAAAAAAAGTTAGAAAATAGAGGAAGGTTTTTCAGATCTTCCCCAGGAGGGAGGTGGTGTGCAGTCAACTCAGACTCTGCCTTGCTGTTGGGAGTCACAGAATTGTTTGGTTTGGAAAAGCCCTCTCAGGTCGTCGAGTCCAGCCATTTCCCCAGCACTGCCAAGGCCACCACTAACCAATGTCCCCAAGTGCCACATCCACGTGTCTATTAAATCCCCTCAGGGATGGGGACTCCACCACTGCCCTGGGATACCTGTGCCAGGACTGGACAACCGTTTCTCTGAAGAAATGTTCCCAGTTTCCAACCTGAACTTCCCCTGGCACATCTTCTTTCCTCTTGTCCTGTTGCTTGTTACCTGTGAGATGAGGTTGGCCCCACCCCACAGGTCAGATGTGCAGTTCAACATTTCCCAGAGAGCCCCTGGGCCTGTACACACACACATTCTTTACCTGGTGTTCTGGGCTCCTCAGAACAGTTATGGATGAACAGGATGAATTCCTGTTTGAGGTGGCTGGTACAGGAGCAGCTGATCCCTGTTCAGTGCAGAGCAGGAGGGAGTCCAGGGCTGCCAAGTCAGCACCACTGTGAGCTCCTCTCAGCCAGGAGCAGTCACCTTTCCTATAAAATAATAAACCTATGAATGAACAGGTGGGAGTAGGGGGAGGAAGGAGTGCACAGCCTGACTTTATTATGTGCTGGAGGAGCTTTGCTTTCAGGTGCTCACTCTGCTCCTCTGGACATCACCCCAGGCCAGGTGTGACAACCAGGGCACAGTTGCACCTGTGAGGCTATAGGAGCAGCAGAATGGGGTGATGTGCCCTGGCCAGGGCAGGATGGGAGTGACCCTGTGGCTGGGCAGGCTTTACCCCCCCATCTGCAGGGATATTCCAGGGCCTCTCCGAGCAGCACTTTGGGTTTCTTGCAGACGAAGGCTCTGATCGATAAGCTCCAGAAGCTCGTGTCATCGGAGGGCAGGTTCAAGAACCTGAGGGAGGCACTGAAAAAGTAAGTGAACAGTGATTCTCCTCCTGTGGCTGCTGCCAGCCAGCCTAGGACCCCCAGTGTGGGAGGACCTGGATCCCATCTGACCCACCCTCTGGCTGGGGTTCTGCCCACAGGATCATTGCAGAGCCTGCACTAAAGCAAGTCCTGTTGAGCCAGAACAGTGGCTGGTAAAGTGAGCCCCAGGAGTGAGCTGCTCCTTTGAGCAGCAGTGTAAAAAAACAGAGTAAAAGGGACTTCAGAGGGGCAAATCACTGCTGGATACCAGGGAACATTTTTCCCCGTCACTGTCACAGGATCCTGGAATCATGGAATGGTTTGAGTTGGGAGGAACCTTAAAACTCATCTTACTGCAGCCCCCTGCCGTGGGCAGGGACACCTTCCACTAGAACAGGTTAACCAGGGAAGCTTCCAAAAGTCTTCCCAACCCTCTGCTGAAGCCACTGCCAGCTCATCTTCTGCAACCCATGGCTTTGTGAGGGGCACAGCTGCAGGTCCTGCTTGTCCTGCTCAGCCAGCAGGGATGAGGCCCAGGAGACCAGCAGCCTTCCTGGAGAGAGCCCTCCTGTATTAGAGAGACTGCTGACTCTGAAGTCCCCCCTCCTCCCCCTCCAAAGCCCCTAGGCAAGGCAGTTTTCTTCCTCATTTCTTTCTGGTTTGCTCCTGAAGTTGTGACCCTCCGTGTGTCCCTTACCTGGGCATGTACCTGACTGACCTGGCATTCATTGAGGAGGGGACCCCAAACTACACCGAGGATGGCCTGGTGAACTTCTCCAAAATGAGGATGGTGAGTCCCAGCGCTGCCAGGGTGGGCATGAGGGGCCAGCCAGAGACCATGTGGCTGTGTCCAGGTCTGTGTCCCCTGAGCTGTCACCTGCACAGCACCAGGCAGCCACATGTGTCCCCTGCACACACCTGGGGTTGTTCCTGGTGTCTAGAAGAGACAAGAAGGCCCTTTGCATTGTGCTGTGCTGTGTGCACCTGTCCTCCCAGGCACTGGGATAGTGCCAAAGGTGATGGCTGAGCCATGAACACCTGTGTTTTATCCCTGGACAGATCTCACACATCATAAGAGAGATCCGCCAGTTCCAGCAAACCTCCTACAAGATTGAGCACCAGCCTAAGGTATGGCCTTGCCTGTGGAGCCACGTGCTCCCTCTACTCCTCGCCTCTCTGTTCCATCACAGTGTCTAAGCCTGCAATTCCTGGCAGTTCCATGCTGGAGCAATGGCTGTGCCTGGCTGGAGGCTGTCAGCAGCAGGGCAGGGAATGGAGGGTGATTCTTGGACCTCCGTCAGGCTCCCCTGTGCTCCCTGGATTGCTCTGGGGGCTCCATCAGGCTCCCCCGTGCCCCCCAGGCTGATGGACAGCTGTGAGGCTGGGCAGGCAGCGTGGCCAAGGGCCGGAGTGCCCTGGGCATGCTGAGAAACAGCTGTTTAGGGGCAGTACCCCCTCCCTGCGGAGCAGAGCGTGTCTCACCACCCCCACAGCCAGGGCCAGGTGGCCTCTGCCTCAGGGTGGCCCCCAATATGTGATGAGCTGAAAGGTCTCAGCCGCCCTCGCCCTTCCTCTGCCACAGCACCGTGGAGCAGCCCCAGAGAGGGCTGTGTGCCAGGGGTTCCCACTCTCTCCAGCACTGCTGCTCTCCAAACACAGCAAATCCTCCTGAAACCCTCCCACTGGCCACCCTGCCAGGTCCTGCCTAGCACCCCAACTGTGTGATGCTGGTGGTCAGGCTGGGCCAAGGTGCCCTCTGGTGACACTGGTGTCCGTGTGTGGTGGCAGGAGCAGCTCGAGTCCCTCTGGATCACGGCCCCTGCCTGGGTTGGGGAGCTTCCTGGGCAAAGGCTCTGCTGCTTGCTGCTCCTCATGCCAGCCACCTCTGAACCCACACATGGCACCTTGCCTCGATTTGGGCTGTGCCTCTCTTTGCTATCAGCTGCTAATGAGGCCAAAAAGCAATTTGGGAAAAACCTTCCAGGAACTGGGAGCAGATGGAGCAGAAGTCCTGCCCCGTCAGCAGCATTCCTGCAGGAGGAACATTGCTCCCCACTTACATGGGGTGTCAGTTACCGGGATGTGGGTGCCCCACGTACCAGGGGGTTGTGTGCCCCTTACCAGGTGGTTGTGTGCCTCAGTTACCAGGGTTTGTGCTCTCTCAGCCCAGTAACAGCCCTGCTCCTTTCCCAGGTGACGCAGTACCTGCTGGACCAGTCGTTTGTGATGGATGAGGAAACCCTTTATGAAGCTTCTCTGCGAATAGAGCCCAAACTGCCTTCCTGAGCGCGGTGGCCGCTCGTGCCCACTCGCTGTGCCATCCTGTACATACCCATGGTCGTTGGACAGTGACTCCCACATCTGTGCTTCTCTGAGCAATCCGCCCCCGTCCCAGCCCGCGCTCCACCTCGCGTAGCATTTCCCTCACTGGTTACGGTTTCACGCATCGACACTTGGCTGGAGTCCAGGGTTCTTTTGAATGAGGTTATTTTTGTCATTTGTTCCTCCTGAGGGGCCTGGTGGTCAGGCAGGTGAGTCCTGTGTGTCCCCGTGTGGCAGGTGAGTCCCTGTGGGGCAGGTGAGTCCCTGTGTCCCTGGGTGGCAGGTGAGTCCCTGTGGGGCAGGTGAGTCCCTGTGTCCCCATGGAGCAGGAGAGCCCTGTGTCCCCAGGGGTCTGGGGCCGCACGGAGCAGCTCTCGCTCAGATGGTGCCAGACGGGGCATCCCATGGCAAACTCTGTAAGGCGGGAGAAGGGACCACATTAAAGGCTGTCGGTCAGTGTGAGCTGCCCTCTCAGTGTGTGCCACCCCCGGGCATGGGGGGCCCTGGTCGCTGCCCCGGTGCCTCTGGAGTCAGGAAGACGGAAGTATCCCTTTGCCTCTCCGCGCTGCATCAGCTCCTGTTGATATGCTGTAATCCGTCCCCTTGTGCCCACTCTGAGTACCATGACGTAGAGTTAGAGATGACGAGTGTTTTTATTACATCTACTGTAATCCTGGCTAACCACCCGCTAGCAGGATATAGTAATGTAGTGCTTATTCTGTGAATAGTACCTGGGTTTTTTACATTGTACAGTCCCTGACACGGTTCCCCGGCAGTGGCAGGCATGCTCCACTCACACAACACTTGCTGTAAGCAATACCTCGTGGTATGGGAATTCTCTTTCAAGCCCTAAAACTATTTCAACTTACAGCTTGTTTGGGAAAAAATATTTCCTTTTTTTTTTTTTTTGTAAAAATATATGTTTCCTGATTACCTCTTGCTAATAAATCTATTCTATCTCAGGGTGAACCGGGGTTTGTGATGGTTTTACGGGCGGGAAAACGCCGGACCCGGCGGCGTTCGGACCCCGCCCACAGCCCCGCCCCGCCCACAGCCCCGCCCCTTTCCAATCCATTGCCCCGCCCCGCGATCTCCCCGCCCGTTTCCCCGCCCTGTGGCCACGCCCACTGTCCCGCCCCTCTGTCAGTGGCTCGTTCCCGTTGGCACCACTCGGCTCGACCCGGTTCGGCTCCGCTGGGTCCCGTCCCATCCCGGCTCGGCTCGGCTCGGCTCGGCTCCTCCCGGTCATGGCGTGGCCGGCGCTGCTGCTCGTGGCCGTGTTCGTGGCCCCCGCGGCCGCCTGGGCGCCCTCGGCTGAAGGTACGGGGGCTGCGGGAAGGGCAGAGGGGGCCCGGCCCGGCTCGGCCCGGCCCTGCCCTGGGGAAGGCGGCTCGGTTCGGCCGCGCCCGGCCCGTGCCGGCGCTGCTGGGGAAGCCGCGCGGTGCCGCCGCTGACCCACGTTGTGTCCCGCAGAGGAGCAGCTGTTCAAGGCCTGGATGCTCACGGTGAGGCCCCGGGGCTGGGCCGGGCCGGGCCGGGCCGGGCCGGGCGCTCTGACACGCGGTGCCCCCGCAGCACGGCCGCCGGTACAGCCCGGACGAGTACCCGCGCAGGATGCGCATCTTCCTGGACAACAAGCGCCTCGTGGACGAGCACAACGCGGGCAACCACAGCTACCAAAGTACGAGCCCCGGCCCCGCCCGGCCCGCGCCGAGCGCCGAGCGCTGAGCGGAGCCGACCCTTCTCCCCCCTGTCCCCCTCCCAGTGGGCCTGAACCAGTTCTCGGACATGACCTCTGAGGAGTTTGCGAAGCTGTTCCTGTGGAGGGAGCCCCAGGTAAGTGCCGGCGGTGTGGATGGACCGGGGCGGAGCTCCCCGTGAGTGGGTATTTTGCACCGAGCTGTACCCACTCGTGGGCCAGCGCCCATCCGTGTGCAGTCCCCTTTGATAAGGGCATGTGCTTTGCCACTGGTGCCTTAAAGTCTGTATTATACAAGTTTTAGTAGCTCATTAATACCTTTAGCTTGCTGGTACCTTTGTGCAAGATTTCTACAAATGCTGTTTAACGTTCTTTGCTAAGAATTTCAACAGCCAAGGGATTTTAACGTGGTGAAGAGTCCCTCATCTGTAAAAATGTACTGAGAAAGAGCCATAACACTTGATATAAGTAGTCAGAACTACTCCAGAGCCCTGAAACTGTTCCAAAAGGGTCAGAGGAGGTGAGGAAGAAGAGGAAGAAGATGAAGAGACGATCTTTTTGGGATCACCAGCTCAGATTGCAGAGATGTGTCAGGGGTGTGGCAAGTCTGGTGCTGTTGGGGGGGATGGTTTTGGATCTGGGTATAACAGGTGAGGTAATGTCCAAATATTAAAATAAGAAACTGAATGTTGTAATGAGATGATAGTATAAAGTTGTAAAAGCCTATGCTTTTGGGGTATGCCCCAATAAAGAAGTGCTTTTGGCCTTTTAATGCTCAAAAATAGTCTAGAGAATTATTTCTCCAATTTTAGGCATCACCACCAGGGTAAGAGCGAGGTGGCCTCTCATCCCTACCCTCATGAATTTCAGCTGCCTCAGCCCCAACTCCAGACAAGCTGCCACTTCTGCTGTCACTTGTGGTGCCACTTGTGGTGCCAGCTCCCTGAGCAGCCTGGGCACTGCAGCGGGGGGTGCTGCCTGGCAGTGCCCCCCGGGGCTCCTGGCTGCAGTGGCTGCTCACCAGGCCCTCCACGCTGGGGAGGGCAGCTGTCCTGGGCCCTGTCCCCCAGCCTGGTGGCGCAGCACAGCCCTCCCACCTCACTTGCAGAACTGCTCAGCCACCAAGGGGAACTTCCTGCGCAGCTCAGGGCCACGTCCTGACTCCATCGACTGGAGGAAGAAGGGAAATTTTGTGACGCCTGTGAAAAACCAGGTGAGGAGCGTGTGCCGTGGGTGATGTGCCCAGAGGGGGCTGTGGGCGTGCTGGGGGAGCAGTGCTGGGCTGGGTGTGCCGCAGGGGAGCTCCCCCAGAGCCCCTCCGTGCCTGGGGCCGAGGGAGGCCATGGGACCCTGGGCAGGGGCTGAGCAGAAAGCCAAGCCCAGCTGCCAGTGGGGCGTGGAAGGTGTGCACTCCTGCCATGCCCCTCTGCCCTGGCCCTGCTGTTTGAGTGACCCTGTGGCACTTTCTGAAGCACTTCCTCTCCCATTCTGAGTGCAGGGTCCCTGCGGGAGCTGCTGGACCTTTTCCACCACGGGCTGTTTGGAGTCTGCCATTGCCATTGCCACGGGCAAGCTGCTGTCTCTGGTGAGGGATTTTCCTTTGCTGTGCACTGAGCAAGTCCTGCCCCTGGTTATCTGCTGGGGCTGTGCACGGGGCCAGCCCGCTTGGGGCTGGGGCAGCTGCCAGCTGCCTGTTCCCAGTCCGGCTGTACACGGTTGTGGCTGGGGCAGCCCCCCACCCGCAGCCCCCTTGCAGCCCCCCCTGCCCACAGACCCCTTGCAGCCCCCCCTGCCCACAGACCCCTTGCAGCTCT
>JAWWLZ010000019.1:765824-809981 GCA_035041345.1 Poliocrania exsul
AGGTCACTGAGTCAGGGAGCTCAGGAGAGCCTGTGCAGCCCAGCACAGGCTGGGGGGAGCCTGTCCCAGGGCTGATCCAGGTGTCTGAGCTGGGGGGAGCCTGTTCCAGGGCTGATCCAGGTGTCTGAGCTGGGGGCAGCCTGTCCCAGGGCTGATCCAGGTGTCTGAGCTGGGGGGAGCCTGTCCCAGGGCTGATCAGGTGTCTGAGCTGGGGGGAGCCTGTCCCAGGGCTGATCAGGTGTCTGAGCTGGCTGGCAGCAGGGTCAGCACAACTGTGGCAGCAGAACATGGCTGGTTTCCTAGGGTAAGCCCAAAGCAAAGCAGGTTTTCCATGGGATTGGGGTGGCTCCTGCAGTGCCAGAGCTCAGAGGGGTGGAGGTGGGAAGCATGGCTGCCTTCAGGCTGCCCTGCACTTGAAGTGAGTGGCGTGGTGCCCTCACACTGCCCTACACTTGAGGTGGCACCTCCACAGGTTGTTTTTAGGCAGGTCCTGCAGCACCTTGCCCCAATCCCGTCAGGTGCTCACCTGGACAGGTGGGAAGAGCAGCAGAGGCAACAGTTTGAGACATGATGTGACCCAGCAGGTCTCGAGTGTGGTGTCAGCTCCATGTCCTGGGCAAAAAGCCACTTGAAAGGGTGATTATTGGATTTTGGAAAGATGAAAGCTCACTGGGGCAGGACAGATGCTGTTGGCTCAGGGATGGGAAGAGTGCATGTTTGGAGAAATAGAAAAAGTTTGGAGTAATGAACCCTCAGTCACGTAGAACTGCAGGGAAAATGAAAGGCAGAGTCTGAGCCTGAGGGCTGTGCCACAGGGAGCTGCTGGGAGGGAGCAGGTGATTCTGGTGCCTTTGCTGTGGCAATGGACAGTGATGTCAGAGGTAACTGCCAGTCCTGGGCAGGTCAGGGTGTGGGAGCAGGGGGATGGTCTGAGGAACATGGCAGGTGCAGTTATCCTGTGGAGGTACAGTCTGAGGTGGATTTAAAGTCACAATGTATGGAATAATTGATGCTCCAGTGCTTTCAGCCCAGAGCAGCTGTTAACAGATTGAAAAAAAGTAAATCTGAGGTGGGGATTATTGATCTCCAGTGCTGCAGTTTAACAGTGTTTAAAAACATCTAGAGATGGGAGTGTGTACCTTGTGCTGTCCTGCTTCATATCATGGGCAGCAGCGTTCAGGAAGTGCAGTATAAAAGCAGGAAATTCAGGGGAAACACAAGGAAATGTGTTTAGACTGTGGAGCTCCCTGTTCCTGTGCAAAACATGGAACGGTCCCCCTGAAGTTCAGGGCAGCACAAACCACTAATGGGAGGCACTCAGAGCTGCTGGTTTCCACTGAAAAAATGCCTTTGCTTAATGTTCTCTCTGTAGCTTGTCCTAGTGAGATGTTAGAGTTGATAGCTGTGAACAACAGGCTGGGCCAGGAGGTCAAAGTTCCGTGGGTTCCCTGACTCCATACACAAGCAGCAGTAATTTCAGAGTGGTAACACAGAGCAGTGTCTCCTTTCCTTGGCTTCCCTCCCCGCTCTCCACAGCTGGAATTTCAGAGTACCCCACAGCTCTGTTTGCAGAGTGCAGTCAGCACTGCTGGCGAATCCCTGCTGAGTTCCAGGCTGGATTTCATGTGACACATCTGTGCTGCTTTCCTTGCAGCCCGCGCTGTGAGCACACCCCTGACAAGGTGAACCACGCTGTCCTCGCCGTGGGCTACGGGGAGCAGGATGGGGTTCCCTACTGGATCGTGAAGAACTCCTGGGGCCGGCTGTGGGGCATGGACGGGTAAGGGGGTGCCAGTGCCACCAGGCCCACCACGGCCTCCCTGTACCTGGGGAAAGGGCAGCGCTGGCATTGCACTCGCCCTCAGCCCCTGGTCGTCCTTCCACTCTCCAGCTGAAATTTGGCAGCTGGGAAACACAGGGGCATCATCCCAGCCTGGGCAGTGCCACAGCTCACGGGCCTCAGAGCGGCCCCTTGGCTCTCTGGAGCTGCCCTGTCCCCCAGGGCTCAGCCAGTGCCTGCAGAGCCTCTGGTTCACCCCTGTGCTCTCCTGTGGTCACACGGCCAGGGAGGAACTGGTTGAGCCAGGACAGAGTTCTCACTCCAGCTCCACAAGTATTTCCAGCTGCAGGTGAAATTCTCGAGGGTCAGGTGCCAACTCTGCTGGTTTGTGGTGTAAGGGGACTGGGAATGGCAGTGCCTGGAGAGCTGCCATTCCAGCAGTTCCTGCCCTGTCACAGGTTTTTTTTCCTTGGGTTGGCATGAGGAAGGGGCTGGCACACAGAGATGGTTTGGGTGGGAAGGGACCTTCAAGCTCACCCAGTTCCATGGATGCCTCCATGGGCAGACACCTTCCACTACACCAGACACTTCAGGGCTGAGGCAGCCACAGCTTCTCTGGGCTCCCTGTGCCAGGGCCTGCCCACCCTCCCCTGCTGTGCTGGCTCTGCCACAGGAGGGAACATTCGCTCACACCCATTTCTTTCTCTTTTTAGGTATTTCCTTATCGAACGGGGGAAGAACATGTGTGGTCTGGCTGCGTGTGCCTCTTACCCTGTTCCTCAGGTGTAGGAGGGAGCTGGGGCTGGGCCAGGGGAGCGGGACAGGAGTGGCTGATCATCCTCCAGTGTCTGGCTGCTGAAGTGACGAAAGAGAGGACAAGGTGCAACACCCACCTGCTGAACGGTGTTACCTGCAGGCAGGTTCTTGGGCTTGCACACACCTGCGGCAGCAGAACTGCCTGCCCTCCTCAGCCAAACCACACGTGCTCCAGGTCCCTCCTCACCCTCCCAGCCCAGGAGTGCCCAGGTGTGCCCGATCTCCCTGGGGGGCTGCCAGGGGGCTGGGAAACCACACACTTACCCAGTTTGAAGCACTGCCCCAACAAAGCTCTCCCTGTCCTGTGGTGGCTTTTTCACAATCATGAAGTGTAAATTTCAGGGATTTTTAAATACTGTTTGAAGGCGATTTCTCCTCCAAAGAAGGATGAGTGCTGTGATTTGTACATTTTATCTCTTTTCACAAAGTGTCTTTACTATTTTTTGTATTTAAAAATAGGGTATTTTAATGCAAAAGAGAAGAAACGAGTGATTTTGTGTAACAAATCAATGAAGTGAGAAGCTCAGTGCTAACTGTGAGCAGGCACAGGGGTGTCAGCAGGAGCCCGTGTGCTCCTTCACGCTGGAATCTGCCACTGACAACAATAAAGCTGCCTCGTCAGGGCCGCGCTGTGCTGTGAGCGGTGAGCGGGGCCGGCGGGTGCGGCCCGGCCCGGGGGTGTGTCCGACCCGGGGGTGTGTCCGATCTGGGTGTGTACGGTCCGGCAGTGCCGGTGCGGGGGTGTCGGGGGCAGACGTGCCCAGTCCGGAGGTCAGGGCGAGGTTCCCGGCCCTGCCGCTCCCGCTCCGCCCTCCCGCCGGCGCCGCCATTTTGCGGGGGGCGTGGCCGTCCCTTGCCCTCCCCGTGGTGACGGGCCCGCCCGTGCGTCACTTCCGCCCCGCGCGCGCCCAATGCGGGCCGGGCGCTGTTTTGGCGCCGAATGCGAAGGGCGCGGGCGGGGCGCCCCCTGTCGGCGGGGCGGGGCGGGGCGGGCGCGATGGCGGCGCTGCCGCTCAACAACCTGCGGGAGCAGCTGCAGCTGCACCGCCAACGCGGGGCCCTGGCGGGGCCCTGCGCCCCCCGCGCCCCGGCAACCGCGCGGGACCGCCCGCCGTGAGTACCAGCGGCGCGGGGGGCGCGGGGGAGCGGCGCGGGGGAGCGGCGCGGCGTGACGGGCGCTCGTCTCGTTGCAGGGGCTTCACCTTCAGGAAGGTGCGCGGGGGCCTCGGAGCCGCCTCGGCGCTGAGGGACAAAGACGTGAACACCTCCCTGGCCGCGGCTCCCCCGGGCACGAAGGCGCCGGCGTGCGGCCGCGATGGCCCCCGCAGCCCCGGCCCGCCCCCGGCCCCGGCCCCGCCACAGCGCCCCGCGGGCAGCGCCGGGCCCGGCACGGCCGCCGTGCCCGTCATCATCATCGAGGATGAGTGGGATGACATCGACGACTTCGACCTGTCAGGGATCGAGAGGTTCTGCCGCCCGCCCGTGCTGTCCCCCAGGGGGCTGCGGGCGCCCAGCAAGGCCCCCCCCCGGCCGAGCCCCCGCCCGGAGCCGCCCGGCGCTCCCCCCGGGCCTGAGCCGCGCCCCGGGGCACAGCAGGGCCCGGTCTGCGCCGGGGGCTCCGCTCCTGACACGGCCACGGGCGAGCGCCCTGGGGAGGACTCACCGGCTGGGCTGGGTCTGGACGAGGACAGGGCAGAGCATCGCCCAGCTGAGGGCCCGTCTGAAGGTACCAGAGAGCTGGAAATAAATCCGTGTGTGTTCGCACTCAGAGGGTTGGTTTGTCGGGACTCAGGGAGCCGTGTGCTCCGGCCTGATGAGCAGCTATGGATTCCCGCTGGGTACCCCCAGCCTGGGAGGCTGCGGGGCTGGGAGCAGGGCAGGACTCTCCCACTGCAGAAGAAGCAGCTGTCTGTGGACTGGCATTGCAACACTCCCCATGTGGCATCCCAAAAATGAGCAATAACCTACAGGGGCGTTAGAGGAAGAAAAATGCTTTTAAAATTCGTACAGATATAAAGTCATCTTACACCTAAATGAAATATTAAACAAAAAAAAGAGTCTCTTTCCATTTAAAACAAACAAAAAAATGCACCACAAAAGAACTCCAGCCCTCAGTTAGGACCACAAAGTTCCTGCCCATCAGTCAGTGCTTCTTTGGCAGCCCTGTCCTGCACACCTCTGTGTTAAATGCCTTACCTGCTGTTTTGAAACTTTGTTTTTAATGGGAGGGAAAAAGGGAGCAGTAAACGTTGTCCTTTCACAGTCAGAAACTGTATCAAACCAGTGCTTTGAAATCTGGCTGTTGAGTTCTCCTCTCTTTTGTTTGTACCAGGCTGAGTTTACAGCATTACCCAGCAGTATTAATCCACTTCTCTTGCAGCTGCTGGTGCTGAGGGAGGTGGGGCCCAGGACCCTCAGAGGGCTGAGAACAGCCCCCCAGGACTGGCCGAGCCTGTGCTCGAGCTCGAGGAGGATGACCTGGACATCATCCCTCCCTCCCCTGAGGAGGAGCTGCCTTCCTTCTCCCCCTCTGTACAAAGTGTCAGGTAAAGCAGAGTTCACTGGTAAAACCATCTGTCTGTGGGGTGATGGGAAAGTACCAAAAAAGACCTGGAAGTCTTGCTTTTTAAAAAGGTACAGATTGAGTTTGTGTCCTTTTGCTGTCTGGCAGGTTAATGGCTGGCAGCTGTAACTAATGCTTTATCAAGTACTTATTTTGTTTCTGATGTTTTAGGTGGGTTTTGCTTCAGAAAAAGCGAAGTTATTTTTCCTTTTGTAGTGGGAGGGATAAAAATTACTGGAGCAAGAGTTCTCCCTGCAGGATGAGTGACAGACTGCTCAGCTCTTGGGTTCTCCCTGGGCTTTCTGGGATTTATCATTTTATGCATATCTCAAATCCTCTTGCTCTGTGGAAGTGCCTTGTTTGAATGTTTTTTTCTTTTACAATTAGCAGTATTTTCAAAGCCTCTCCCCCTGGTGGCTCAGCTGGCAGCTCCAGGACCAGGCTGGGGAAGGTTCCCACAGCTCAGCCTGGAGGTGGAGATGATCCCAGTGCAGGGGATGCAGGTACACAAAATGTTTGGAATCTTATGCCTTGGATTTTGGGGATGGTTTACAACTAATTATTCTCCTGTGTACCCTGTGTAATCCAAGAGCTTTAACTAACATTGATAGGTGGAGATTTGACATAGATAAATAGATAATTAACATGCTTAGGTGGGTAATAAAAGACAAGGGCAAAAATAGGTACATTCTGTGAGTTCCTGCACACAGAAACAGTTTCTTTATGCAAATGGAATGAAAAATATAGTGCAAGTAAGTGATTTAGACTTACTGCAATGTGCTGTCTCTGGGACAGGGGTATGATCTTGTTGCCCGTTCTGACAGTCGTTTTTCTGTGACAGGGGAAGGTGTGCCCGTGGCCCAGCAGCTGCTCGGGGTCATGGAGGCCATCTGTGAGCTGGTGGATGCCATCCCACTGCAGGAGCTGCAGGCCCTGTCCTGTGCCAGGGCCCTGCTCCAGCACAGGGACCTCAGGTAGGCTGGCACACTCTGTGTGGAGCAGGGACCTGCCTGCAGGTGTCCCCAGCACACTGGAGAGTGAGGCAGGAGGGGGTTTAAAAGCTCAAAATTACTGACTGAAGGAAGGAAAAAATACCCCAAAGAGCTGCCAGTGTCAACAGTCCCAGTGTTCTGGCAGGTGGCAGGATCCAGTTGCACACCCAGTGTGAGGAGGGTGCTGGCACCAGGTGCCTCTGGAGAGGCAGGGGACGTGCTGTGACCTGCCAGGTGTCATCCTCAATGCTTGGAACCGCAGGCACCCAATTCATGTTCTGTCCCTGCGACTCTCACTGACTGCAGAGTGGTGATTTCTCTAATATCCCTGAACCTGTGGTCTTTCAGTGTGATTATTGCTGCCACAAGCCTGGAGCTCTACCCCCTGCATCATCTGAAGGCGCAATACATAGATAAAGTATTGGGATTTTGGATTTTGTTTTACTTTTTCCTGTACTGGAGTTATGGGTTGTTCTGAATGTTTTCAGTCAAACTAATTTATTTCCTTATTGCTGTAGTCAGACATGATCTTTGGAAAGTACCTAAGACCATAATTTGGTAAAAGCATATTTTTACTCTAAGGATATTTTTGCTCTAAGGATTTATTTTTTATCCTTTACCTCACCTAGATCTGTTCCCTGCTTTTCGGAATTCTTTTATTTTATGTCTGTAGAGAACATGTCATAATTTTGTCACTGGTTTGTTCTGGTGGTTTTCTCTCTTCCCTAGATTTGTTGAAATGTTTTTCAAACACAGTGACTGGGAGCATGATGGCACCACCATATGTTACTGTTTAATAGCAGAGGGACAAAACTGTTTAATTAATGTTGTAGAACTTGGACTCATTGCTTGTGACTAAATATATGTTTTTTTCCTTCTTTCATCCCTTTTCATCTCTCCCAGGAGAAAATTGCTGGCTAATTCTGTCAGGTTGAACCACAATGGCACAAACACCAGTTTTCCCAGCAGCTGGAAGGCTCCCATGGAGCAGGACTCTGGTGCCTGTCCTGGTGCTGCTCCAGGTTCTGGCCCAAGCTGGAGCTTCACTTCCGACAGAAACTCCCCCAAACCCACAAACCTCCCATCGGTGCTTTCTGTGCATTCCAGCAACTTTTCTGCCAAAACAAATCAAACCTTGGATACCTCTTGTGCTTCAAAGCAGAGTGTTGAGGAGATCACCTGCCCAGGAACTGCAGCACTGCCTTTTCCCAAGGGAGGTGGCAGGGACGGAGGTTCCCTCAGGCTCAGCCTCCAGTCCGAGCTGTCCTGTGACAACAGCTGGGGCGAAAGTTTGGGAATGAGGAATGGGAACGTGCCCCTGAGCAGCACAGCCCTGCAAGCTCAGAGCACAGCCCCCACAGCCAGCCCTGCAGGGGACAGTTTGGGGACAAATGATCCCGACTTCGATCTGGAGCACTTCGACATCGATGACTTTGATGAGGACTGGGAGGACTCGGTGGCTGTTTTGGCACCTGAGGTGTCGTCAACACCGTTGTACCAGCCCATCAGGGAAGGGCCTCCCACCAAATCCCTCTTGTCCAAGATCATGTCCAGAGCCAAAGGGTCTGCTGTGGGATCCAGTCCTGCTGCTCCAAAGTCAGGTGTCCTGATGGCAACAAAGAACCGTCCAGGTAAATGTACTTGTGAGGATTATTGTCTTTCCCTTTTACAATTCTTACTTACTTCTTTTTAAACCTAAGGCCAAGTAACTGCTGCAGATCACATCAGTACCTTTTGTTTATGTGGACATTTCTTTTGGTTTGTTTTTGCAAAGTCATTGTGGTTCTTTTTTCCTCCAAGTGATGCCAAACTTGAATATTCCCTTCCTGTACAGATTTGAGGCTGCTGGAAGATGAAGCTGCTAAAGTTGGAAATAAGAATGATTCTGTCTTTTAATCAAATAATGATTCTGCAGTTGTTAATTCAAAGCTGTACAATGAGTTTTTGCTGTTTATGCAAAATGTTCCAAAACAGGCACTTGTGAAAGCAAACCCAATCCCTGTGGGGCACAGAGTGGGTCAGTGGCATTTGGGGTTACTGTAGGAACAGGTTGGGCAAAGGGGAGGTGAAAATCAGAGTCACAGAATGGTTTGGGGTAGAAGAGACCTTAAAAACCACCCCCTGCCATGGGCAGGGACACCTTCCACTAGACCACATTGCTCCAAGCACCATCCAACAGGGCCTGGGACACTTCCAGGGATGGGGAAGCCACAGCTCCTCTGGGCACCCCGTGCCAGGGCCTGCCCACCCTCACAGGGAAGAATTCCTTCCTAAACTTGGTCCTGTAACTTACTGTAAGTACCTTTTTATGTCTCTCAGAGCCAGCAGTTCATAACCCTGCACTGGAACGTTTCAGAGGTATGAGATTTTCCCATTCCGAAGAAATGATGAATGTGTTTCACAAAAAGTTTGGATTGCACTCCTTCCGGACAAACCAGCTGGAGGCCATCAACGCTGCCCTGCTGGGGGAGGACTGTTTTGTCCTCATGCCCACAGGTATGTGCCCCCACAGCACCCTGCTGGGCTGGGAGGGCACAGGGCACACACCTGCAGCTCCTTTTGCAAGGCCTGGGACAAGCTTCTCCCTTCCCCTGTGCCTCTGTGGAGGTGCTGCTGGAATTCTGTGAGTGCAGGATTTCTGGAGTGTTGTTGCACTGAGGTATTTTGAGTTGGGATGGAATTTCTTCTGTAATAATTCTCACGGTGACTTTTCCTTATCCTGCAGTATCACTTTGGGGCAGTCATTGGTAAAAGTTAATTGTTTCTGAAGGTGCTGTAAAATGGGAAGGAAATAGGTCTCCAGACTGTCTCCTTTCCTCTTGATATCCAATGCCTGCTGTGTTCTGTCCCCCTTCCAGGAGGTGGGAAAAGCTTGTGCTACCAGTTGCCAGCCTGTGTCTCTGCTGGGGTCACGATCGTTATCTCTCCACTGAGGTCGCTGATTATCGATCAGGTTCAGAAGCTGAAGACTTTAGATGTAAGTTCCAGCAGCTTTATTGAGTGAAACTGCAGGTAACTGGATTAGAAATCTGAAATTTTACAGCAAATCTTGTGTCTCTTGGATATAAACTGCATAAATTGATTAGATGGACACTGTGAAAGGCACAGAAAATTGTCTGGGAAGAACTAAATTGGATGAATTTGAATATCCTGTCAGTGTAACTGCTGGATTTATTGCTCCTCATGAGTGTTGAGTACTGGAGCTGGGTTTTCCAGAGCAGATGCTGATTCTGAGATCCTGAGAGCTGCCTGGCCCTGGAGCAGGAATAAGCACTAACAGTCTGAGCTGGGGGGTTCTGGAGGTGCTAGACACCTCTAGGACAATAATACACAGAGTGAAGAAAACCAGGTGCAGGAGATCACAGCCTGACTGCTTTTGAACTGGTAGTTCTTCTGTTTTGCATGTATTAAAACTGAATATATTTATTTTTAATGCAGATTGCTGCAACATACCTGACTGGTGACAGGACAGATGCCGATGCCTCGAAAATATACATGCAATTATCAAAGAAAGACCCTGTCATAAAGCTGCTGTATGTCACCCCCGAGAAGGTTTGTGCTTCATCTGAGTGGGAAAACCATGAGAGGCTGTGGGGAAACACTGGGCTTGGAGTGGGCTTCTGGAGAAAAAAACTTGCTGAACAGTTTTTAGATAATGTTTAGGTAATTTTCAGTAAGACTGTACAACTGTAACTGATTTCAATCAGCAGTTAGCCAAGTATGAGAACTGAGTATGTCTGTACAATCTAAATTCTTACAACAAAACCCCCATGCCCATCCCATTCAATATATCTTGCTGCATATTAGTGTTAATCACTGTCCAGCAGCTACTAAATCCAGGCTGCTCTGAATAGGATGATACAGGAAAAATAGGGCACTGTCAGGGTAATAGAAGATTGTCAGAGCTTGCACTGGGGTTTATTATTTGCTTCCTTATAAATGTGTCTTTGCACAAGAGAGGACTGGTCAGCATGCTGATTATGTTTCTTTCCTAAGTAATTGGAATTTATTGAAATTTCCTCAGAATGAAGGACCTTGGGAGAGGTGATCCCACACCCTTGTGGGAATCCCACACCAGCTGCTCGTTAAAGTGCAGCTGATTGACATCATCTCTCCCTTCAAGCTTTAGCTGTGCAGTCAGGATGAGCTTGGCAGCACAGGGCAGTTGTGTTCAGCCAGGCCAGGTGATGCTTTGCTGTCGGTTTGCTGTCCAATGCCATGGGTGGTGTGTCCCAGGTGTGTGCCAGCAGCCGACTGATGTCCGCCCTGGAGAACCTCTACGACAGGAAGCTCTTGGCGCGTTTTGTCATCGACGAGGCCCACTGTGTCAGCCAGGTGAAACCTTTTGTTTTCTGAAATGCCAAAAGGCTCACTTGGAGCATTTGAATCTGTTCCACTTAGCTTTTCTTTTCCAAGCAGTGGGGCCACGACTTCCGACAAGACTACAAGCGCCTCAACATGCTGCGCAGGAAGTTCCACTCGGTGCCCATGATGGCTCTTACTGCCACTGCCAACCCCCGCGTGCAGAAGGACATCCAGAATCAGCTGGAGATGCTGAAACCACAAGTGTGAGTTGCTCAGCAGTTTCCTGAAACTGTTTGTGCTGCAGAAATTTTAAGTGGAAAATTCAGTGAAGTTAAAAAAGTATCACAGGCCCATCAGAAATCCTTGTGTAGCTATACCTGATTAAATGAAATGTATGCATGGAATGTAATGAGTTATATGCCAAGTATTAAAGTAAGAAATAAGAAACTTGCAATATGAAGGAAGCTGCTTAATGGAGCATAACTGCACCCATAAAGCTGATGAGCCCCATGAACTGTTGTGTTTTAGGTTTACAATGAGCTTCAACAGGCATAACTTGAAATATGATGTGTTGCCCAAGAAGCCAAAGAAGGTGGCAATGGATTGCTTGGAATGGATTAAAAAATATCACCCCCGTGAGTACTGAGCACCATGAAGCCTGCAGGCCTTTCCATGAACCACTTCTTAAGGCAGGAACAGCTTTTATAATGCAGTAATAATGATATATTTACAGGGAAAGCAAGTTGGAGGCAAAGTGATGTTATTGATAATCAGATTTATGTGCATCCTGAAGTTAAGGGTTTGAGTTAAGATGGAAAAGTAAATTATGGTCATGTTTCTGAATAATCTTTGTGGAGCCTGCCAGAACTTAGCATCCATATCCATACTAGTGTAATTTTTTAATTGTTTGTCCAATAATCTGTAGTTCCCCTTGAAACTGTCTTCAGAGATTTGCATCCCTCTAGGCTCACTTTGAAGTCCTGCAGTTCCTGCTGCTGGAATTGGACTACACCAAGCTTCCCTCAGAGGTTCTCTGAGAGAGAGCATCAAATAAACTTCTCTAGATCTTGATTTACGTAGTTTTATTCATGTATTTTAAATCTTGAGATTGCACAGGATTGAGAAGGAAAATGTTTCGTGATTCCACCTCACCAAAACCCCCAAAAGATTGGGTAGGAAAAACTAACAAAACCATCTGATATTAATAAAATGAGTTCTGTAGTTAAGCAGTTATATTATTACCCTTATTCCTACAGGGACAGGTCAGTATCTGCTTGGCAAGTGTGACTGTTGAGCTAGTGAAAGGGGTTGAGACTGTATTGTAGCTGAAATTCCATGTTCCATCTGCTTGCAGATGACTCTGGAATAATCTACTGCCTGTCCCGGCACGAGTGTGACACCACAGCAGCCACCCTGCAGAAGGAGGGGCTGGCGGCCCTGGCCTACCACGCCGGCCTCACCGACTCCAACAGGGACCTCGTGCAGCAGAAGTGGGTTAATCAGGAAGGATGCCAGGTAAGGAAAATGGGGGGAAGGGGGAGAGAACATGGGCACTTTTATCCCTCTTGGCCTGGGAAGTGGAAGTTGTGCAGCATTATCACCAAATGGGCTGCAGTATTAAATGACCAATCCCAGCAGACCTACTGGGGCACAGCAGCACCTTTTTATTGGGAATTTTGTGACTAGGAGGCAGAAGGCTGTAGCACTGCACCAAAGTGTGCTGCTCCAGGAGGGAGGACCTGAGCGGTGCAGGGCTCCTGAAACAGCTGCTGGCACACTGCTGGACTGTACAGGGACTGGAATTTGGGGGTTTCCCTGTGTCTGGAGTAGCTCCTCTGATGGGAGAGGAGATGATGCTGTTTTGTACTCGTCTTACAGGGTTCCAGTTGGCATTCTGGGTTCCAGGTTTGCTAACCCTGGCCACCTGTCTGGTCTCAGTGCAGAGCTGCAGGAATAGCTTCCATAATGCGTGTGTAGGACCTTGTGATCTCCTTTCCAGGTGATCTGTGCAACGATTGCTTTTGGAATGGGCATCGACAAACCCGACGTGCGCTACGTTATCCACGCGTCCCTTCCCAAATCCATCGAGGGTTACTACCAGGAGTCTGGCAGAGCAGGGCGGGATGGGGAGGTGTCTCACTGCCTGCTCTTCTACAGCTACAGCGACGTGACCAGGCTGAGAAGGCTCATCCTCAGTGAGTTCTCCTCTTGGAACTTGGAGGTGATACTTAAGCAGTCACTTTGTTGCTGGTCTCTGTTCCATTCAGTGTGTGTTACTTGTCCTTGGCAAGTGCAATGGATAGTTAAGTTTTGCAAAGAGGGGAGAACTGGGCACTTTTCCCTGGATGGTTTTCTATCAGGATTTTAGTCAAAACAACTTTGCTTTATAGAATCATGGAATTGTTAAGGTTGAAAAAGACCTCTAAGATTATCAAGTCCCACTGTCAGCCCAGCCCCAACCCTATGTTCACTACTAAACCGTGTCTTCAAGTACCATGTCCACGTGGTACTTGAACACTTCCAGGGATGGAGACTCCACCACTGCCTTGGGATAGTTTGTGCCAGGGCTGGGCAACCCTTTCCATGAAGAAATGTTTCCTGATATCTAATCTAAACCTCTCCTGGTGCAATCTAAGGCCATTTTCTCTCACCCTGTCATACCTATTCTTCTCGTGACTCTTGTCATTCCAGGCTCATTTCCCTTCTCCATTTTCTAAAACTTCAGAGATAAAATCTGGTCAGTTTTGTACTAACCTCATCTTTTTTTAAGCAAAACCAATATCGTGTCTTGTCTGACCGTATATAAAGACCCAGCTCTAATGAATCCAGCTGAATTAACTGTGTTTCAGTGGAGAAGGACGGGAACAGCCACACGAGGCAGACGCACTTCAACAACCTGTACAGCATGGTGCACTACTGCGAGAACGTCGTCGAGTGCCGCCGCATCCAGCTGCTCGCCTACTTCGGGGAGACCGACTTCAACCCCACCTTCTGCAAAGACCACCCAGAAGTGATTTGTGACAACTGCAGCAGAAAGAAGGTAAACCCCAGGGATTTTATTTGTAGTGGTGTCAAACCGATTTTGTGTTTAGCTGCATTAAAAATGGTTACACAACCTTTGGGAAGGCAAATGGGAAAAGGGATAAATGTCCTGTAGTTTTGTGGTGCTTCCAGTTATTTCCAGGGTTTAACCTAGAGCAGAATTATAGACTGGCCATCAACTTTTGATGCTCCTGTCCCTATCAGAGGTGCAAGGATATTCCTTAATGTCAATTTTCTTGGCTGCAGGGCTTGTGGGAGGCAGGAGCCAATATCAGATCCACTGGAGTGGCTTTGGGGAAATCCCTTCACTGCCTGTTCTGATGTTTTCAGGGCAGCTTTGTCCTGCCAGAGCAGTGTGAATGCCACATCAGGAGTGCATGGCTGGAGGTGGCCCAGAGATCTGGGGATAAGCATCAAGGATTGAAGCAAACTTAGTGGCATGAGCAGAGCAGAAGGGAAGGCAGCTGTGAAAGGAGGCAGGGAAGGGTTCCTGATCAGTTTTGTACCTGTGGATGTTGCTTTTCAGCCCTGTGTTTGAAGCATTCCCTTACATAGCTATAATTGGAACCAAATTGGATCAGAATAATGCATGTTCAGTCCATTTTTCTCATTTTAATGCATATTGGAAGTGTAAATTCTAGGTCATGGCAGCAGAATAATTACAGGAATGCTTTCCAAATGATTCACCTCGATTCCCAGAGTTCATCCAGGAACTTTACAGCACCTCTCTGTATACAAAAAACACAATGGAGATTATATGCTGTCAGTTGGACTGTTACTGCATTTTCCAGGGTGTTGTGAAATCCAGAATCCCTGTGACTGTATCACTGTAGGTTACTAACTAGAAAATCACCATTTCTCTGTTTGGAACAAACTGAGCTCACGGCTGGGAAAAGCTCAATAATGAAAACAGGTTGTCAGTAACAACTTGCATTAGAGCAGAAACACATAATGACCTTTCCTAATCAAATCTGATTTAATAGGATTATAAATCAAGGAACGTGACAGAGGATGTGAAGAACATCGTACGGTTCATAAGAGAGCACTGTGGGCAGGTGGGACGGACGAATGGCAGGAGGAACCCGGGCTCTGGCAGGTACACCCTGAACATGATGGTGGACATTTTCTTAGGTGAGTCTGCTCTTCAGAAACACCTGAATATCTGGGTGCACCAACCCCTGACCAGGAATCAGGAGGGCTGTGCAATGCCAGCAGGGCTCTAAAGGCACATGCTTTTTGCAAAATTAATCTTCCCAGGAATCTCTTCATGGTAAATGATTCAAAATAAATGAAACCAAAGATTTAATCCATTTCAGGTTGCTATAGTGATGATATTAGTTTTCTGGAGCTCAAAGGCTTTTTAATGAGAATAGACTGTGGAATTCCCTTGGGAATCTCCCACAGGTCTGTAAATGCACACATGCATGGGCTTTCTGATCACAGGCTCATCCTGTGGTTTCTGTTCCACAGGTTCAACAAGTGCCAAGATTCAGTCTGGAATATTTGGGAAGGGAGCTGCCTATTCCAGGCATAATGCTGAAAGGCTGTTCAGAAAACTGGTCCTGGACAAGATCCTGGATGAAGATTTGTACATCACAGCCAATGACCAGGCAGTGGCATATGTGATTCTGGGAGAGAAAGCTCAGGCTGTGCTGGATGGGTCACTACAGGTGTGTAACTGTTTATTTAGTGTCTTGAGGGAATTGATTTAAGGAATGTGCTGCAGTTTTCCTCTGGCATGTCCCCTTGGGTAGCTAAAACACAGTTTGCCTCCAGCTGAAGGGCAGGAACAGAATCCAACATGTATAATTCCTAGTCCAGTGTCCCGACAATGTTGTGGGGCAAAAGGTGAGTTTGAGAGGCTTGGAGCAGTTTAAATCTTTCACTTCTCCCCCATCCCCATCTGGGCAATGAAGGAAAGTTCAGACCCCTACGAAAGGCTAGCTAAAAAGGAAAGAAGGACCAGCACTCCCCTCTGGACTTTTTTTGCTCTATTTTTCCCAGTCATTGGTGAGCTCTGATGGAAGATGCACTTCAAGAAGGCCATGGAACAGTCCCAGATTTCTTGAGGCAGTGCTTCTTCATTAGTGCTGTGTTGGGAGCAGAGTAGAGCCCTCAGCATTACTCCAGTAACCTCTGTTTGAAGCCAGCTGTGAACTGGGCTCTAAGGAGTTTTTCCCTCTATTTAAACTCTGCCAGTTCTTTGTAGGAGAAACATGGGGGTGAATGAGTAGCCTGTAAAAAATCATTTTGAAAGCATATACTGGATAAATAGCTTTTTTGGTCCTTCAAGAGATACTTTTCTTTGCTCTGTTTCTGTATTCTCAATCAACCTCTGCAGGAACTCCCTGACAGGGGTTATCGATGGCTCCTTTTAACAGGTGCAGTTCCATGAGACAGACAGTGCCAGTGCCATCAGAAAGCAAAGGGCTTCCATGGCAAAGATGTCCCAGCGGGAAGAGGTGGTTAAGCAGTGCCTCAGTGAACTCACAGACACGTGCAAAACGCTGGGCAAAGTCTTTGATGTGCATTACTTCAATATTTTCAGTACCTCCACCCTAAAGAAAATAGCAGGTAAGGTTGGGTTGCTAACAAGTCCTTCAGGGCTTCTGCACAGAAAGGAATTAATTTCCTCCAGGATCTCTTTATAAGAAGTTATTTTTTTGACATGTCTAAAGGGTACTTTGTTACATTGCAGAGACCCTGTCCTCTGATGTGGAGGTTTTGCTGCAGATCGATGGTGTCACAGAAGACAAACTGGAGAAATACGGTGCAGAAATAATTAAAGTGATGGATAAGTACTCGGAACGCTCCATCCCAGGTGCAGTGTGCTTTGTACCCCAGTGTGTACTGTCCTGTGCAGTGCCCCTCGCTCCTCCAGCTGATGCTTGATTCAAAAGTTACCTTGTTTTAATCACAAATAACTAATTCTTTCAGGCTAGTGATTACAAAAGGGAGCAATCCCACACTTTCAGAACATACCAAGGTCTTTGTTGCCTTCGCACTAAATTCAGTGTATATCTGAAAGAGTTGGGATGAGGGCAGTGCAGAGAAGGTGTGGAACAGCCAAGACAGATATTTTGATGCCATCAGTGTGTTCTGGGGACAGTCTGACTGGCCCAGGTGATACTTTGATTGAATGGGTTTTACCTCTCTCTGCAGAAGATGCTGCTGGCCCAGGAGCTGACACAGCCACAGGGAGCACCAGCACTCCTGGGAGTGATGGAGAAGGGGAAGATGCACGTACAACCTCCAGCTATTTTGGCAATAACACAAACCAGAGGAGGAAAAGGAAATGGCCAGCAAACTCCAGAGACAGCAAGAGGAAAAAGACAAGTGCTGGTGGCAGCCAGCAGTTCCAGCCCAAAGGGTACGTGCCTGGGGTCACTTGTCACTTCTCTTTGCCCAGATCAGCACGATGATGATCCCAGAATTGCAGTCACCCCACTGCAGTTACTTAAGTATGGACTTAAGCAATGGTGTTAAAATTATCCAGTGCCTGGTAACAGCTGCTCCACTTGCTTTTCTGCATCTTTGGTTTAAAAAGCTGATGAGGAAGAATATTTAACAGTTGTCCTCACACTTGAGTGCCACAAGCTAAGCAGAGACACCTAATTTCAGTGTGCTGCTGTTGCTAGCATTAGCAGGCTGGCTTGATTCCTTGCTTGGAATCATAAAGAGGTCTTAAAACTTGGAAGATTTGATGGAATATTTGAACTTCAGCCCCTAATACATTCAAATTCTCACTCTGTGCCACACAAGGCCACACATGCATGTTGTGTTGGCTGGTCTTGAGCTTCTAGGGCAGATCCACCACTTCCCAAGGATTTCCCTTTCCCTGCCCCATTTTTCCTCATTTCCTATGCTCCTTGTTCATTATAGCAAATAGCCACTCCCAGCTCAGCAGGTTTTGCTCCATGCTTTGCACCTTCCATTTACTGAAATGAAATACTTGTCATTGACTGCTGCTGATCCCAAAGTGTCAGTTGGTGTTGGTGCTCTGATTGGGTTCATTGGAGTTGAGTTGGCTCATCATTCCCTGTCCAGGGCTGCTGCTCACTCGGGCACGTCCCAGAGCAAAACCTGCACTCACTTTGCATTTCAGAGGTAGTTTTACAGCCATGTATATTAAAAAAAATATTATAACATGAACACATCATCTTTGCAATATAGTGGTGCCCGTGTGGTGCAGCCTGGGGCAGGGGCGGGGCAGGTGCCACCCTGTGTCACACACACCTTCTCTCTGGTTTTACAGTGGCTACAGCAGGTACAGAAGGACCAAGAAGACTCAGAGCTCAAGGGCTGTGGCTTCCTCCAACCCCAGCTCCACATCCCGCAGTGTCAGTGCCATGCAGGGAGCTGGTGGGAGGCTGGGCATGATGGCACTGCCCAAACCCAAATCCAGGAACTTCCTCCAGCCTTCGTATTCCGTACTGTAAGCAGGAAACACAATTACTGGGTGAAAGCAAGTCCCCAGGATGGAATCACTGTTTATTAAATTTTTGTTTCATTTGCTGCTGAACCTTCTGGGGACTTATGTGTTTGTTGACTACAAAAGCTCACTTTAAATAAATATTTTTTTAAGTGATAAGTTCATTTGGGCCTTTCTTTCTACCGTAAGAGACTTCTGGTTCTAGAAACTCTCCCCTTTTGCTGACCCTCCTCGCTGTGATCCTGCTTTGCAGCCACGTCAGGGTCATGTTTGGGACCACAAACCCCTGTGAGTCCCCGAGCTGTGGCTGCCTCTGTCCTCCTCCCTTGCTCCTTCCTGCGCCAGTGCTCCAGAGCTGGGCTGCTCCTCTGGAAACAGCAGGTTGGGAAAGGAAAGGTAAGGAATGTTTTTAAGTTTCATCTTTGATTTCTCAGATCCTGAAGCTGGGAGGACCCAGCCCTGGCTGTGTTTTTTCAGTTATTATTTAGAAAAACCACAGCCTGGGATTGTGTCACTGCCCGAGCCAGGAGTGCTGGAGCTGCCCCTGGCTCTGCGTCCTGCCTTGCCCAGGAGGGCTGTGAGAGGCAGCTGTTTGTGTGTTCACAGTGCAGCTGCCAGGGCAGGGCAGGGCAGGGCTGTTCCCTTGCTTGGCTGGAGCTGAGGATTTCATCCGCTATTTCGGAGCAACGAGTCAGAATGGTTGGAGTTGGGAAGGATCTTAAAGCTCATCCCATCCCACCCCCTGCCATGGGCAGGGACACCTCCCACCAGCCCAGGTGGCTCCAGGCCCCATCCAACCTGGCCTTGGACACTCCCAGGGATGGGGCAGCCACAGCTTCTCTGCCCAGCCTGTGCCAGGGCCTGCCCACCCTCCCGGGGCAGGATTCCCTCCCGTGTCCCCCCTGCCGTGCCGGTCCGGGCGGTGCCGCGGGCGGGAAAGCGCCGAGGGCGGGCCGGGCCGCGCGGGAAGGAAGGGCCGCTCCGCCCCCGCCCGCCATGGCGCTGCCCCAGCACGGGCCCGAGGAGCCGGCACCGCACACCCGGCAGCACCTGCAGGTCCGGGACCGCCGGGGCTGGGGGGACAGGCCGAGCGTGTGAGGAGAGCGGCCGAGAGCCACCGGGGCTGCGGGGAAGGGGCACCGAGGGGCCGGGCCGGGCCGGGAGGAGCGGGGACCGGGGGAGGCGCTTTGGGAGCGCAGCGGGACAGCGGGACTGTGGGGCTGGGGAGATGGAACGGGGAGCACAGCGGGGCTGTGGGGCTGGGGAGAGAGCGCGGGAGGCACCGGTGCTGTGACGGGAGGTGACCCGGAGGGACCGGGGAGGCCGCGGTGGTGCCCGGGCGTGAGGGGATGGAACCGGGAGCGCCTGGGTCTGACAGGAGGGGGACCGGGGGCGGTCGGGGTCGGTCAGTGCCGGGGCCGGTCGGGGCTCAGTGCCGGGGGCCCGGTCAGTGCCGGGGCCGGTCGGGGTCGGGCCCGTCCCTGCCGCGGTCCCCGCCGAGCCCCGTTCCTTGCCCCGCACAGGAGCCCAGCCCGGTGGGCTCGGCCGAGCCCCCTCCGAGCGCGGCCTCGGGCCCGGCGCGGCAGCTGCGGGTGGTGCTGTCGCCGCTGCGGCAGAAGCGGCCGCAGAGCCCCGCGGGGCCGCTCGCCCCGGCCGGCAAGAGGCCGTGCCCGCAGCCAGAGTCGCCCCCCGGGCCCGGCCCCGCGGCCCGCGGCCAGGACGCGCTGGGGGATGCGGACAGCGACGGCAGCGACGGCAGCGACAGGGGGGACGCGGCGGCGGTGAGTGCCGGGACCCCGGCGGTATCTTAATGAAACTTGTGTGTTATCTCTGTGTGTAGTTTTCCCCCCTTTTGTAACCTCTGGCTGGCAGTATGCGACTTCATTTCACCCTTTCACAACGTCTGAGGGATGGATAAATTGCTCAGAGTATGTGGTTTGGGCACTGCGGTATAAAAAGGACATTATGCTTATTATTTAAACTTAGCGAGTCCACCTTCCTTTACAAGAGACAAAAATTATCTAAGTCTGAATTCCATTTATGTGCAGTGTTTGCTGTAAGAGTGAAGTTTTACCTTCTTTATTGAGTCTCTTCATTATTGTTTTCAGTCTAACAAAAAATTGATGAACTGTTCTTTTCACAGAAGTAATGTCAGAGTAAGTGTTGTAAAGCAAATTTTGCCTGTATGAACAAGTTCTGGTGTCGATACATGATCACCCCAATTTGTATGGTTTTATGTTTGTTATAAATACTTCAAACCACTTTAATTTAATGATCGGTGTAGAGACTCAGAGCCTGGGACCTCTCTTGCAGCCATGTAACAGTACAGTGGAGGGTAACTGGCTTTTCTTTCTGTAGGATGGACACTCCCACCTATCAGCCTACGAAAGGAAAAGGCTAAAGAACATTACAGAAAATGCTAAATTCTTTGCTTCTCTAGAGCTGCACAAGGTTTGTATAGAGTCTAAATACCACCAAAGTGCTCATAATTGCCCTGTCATCCCTCCTGGTGTGAAACCCTTCCCTCACTGGGGCAAGTGTGTGAACAAACCCATGAAAATCACAGAATCCTGGAGTGGTTTAGTTGGAAGGGACTCAATAGCTCATCTCATTCCAGCCTCTGCCATGGGCAGGGACACCTCCCACTGTCCCAGGTTGCTCCAAGCCCTGTCCAGCCTGGCCTTGGACACTGCCAGGGCTGGAGCAGCCACAGTTTTTCTTATAAATAATTGCAATAGAGTTCATTGCAGCCTTGAGGTAATTCTGTTTTATACAGGTTGATCCTTTATGCTTGTTATATATATAATTAATCTTTTCTCTTTAAGTCAGCTGCAAGACTTAATGAAATTGCAACCAAAAGACAACCACATGCCACCAGAAGGTAAAATAACAGTAGATGAGATTTATATTCTTGATCCTTTTTTGTGGGATGAAAACAAATGTTGGGAAAAGGTGTGGGGGAAAAAGAGAGGGAGAACCAGGTGCAAGGGAGAAGGTAACCAGTTAGTGTAGAAGACATTTGGCAGTGCCAAACCAGTGCCAGGCCAAGCAGAAAATGAGCTGAAGACCAAATAGAGAATAATCTGGATAGTGGGAGAAAGTGGCAAAGGACAGCTTGGTGGGTGGGTGATGGGATGGATAATAAATGAGGAGGGCTGTGAAGTAACAGTGGTGGGATGTGTTACAAGGAAAATAAAGGTGCAGGTCACGTGTGTGCATCACAAAGTGCTTGTGGTTGTTCCTCACCATCACTGGGGGGAAGGAACCACATCCCTCCTGCAGTGGGCCAGGAGAGGCTGGATGTCAGTCTGTGTCCCAGCTGTCCCCTCGAGTCTGTCCCCAAGTGCAGTGACTCGGGCTCTGTGTCTGAAGCGCTCCTGTCATTCCAGATCCAAGCCCAAGAAGGTGGAGGAGGAACTGGCCCCTCGGCGGTCCATGCGCCTGCTGCGGGTGGAGCCATCGGGGCTCCCGGCGCCAGAGACGCCTGCCCAGCCAGGACCAGAGGGATATGTGAGTGGGGAAAGGCTGGAGGGGGGTGGGGGTGTGTGCACTGCAGCTCTGGAACACCCGTGCTGGTGATGCTGATGGTGGCACTGGGCTGTGCTGGGCGTGTAAACACTGACACGTGTTGGAGGTGGTGGCACAGGAACAACAATGAAGGGTCAGCTCTGTCACCCCCCACAGCCTCTCCACAAGCCTGGCAATGCCCTGGGGCTCAGCCTGGTGGCAGGTGCAGTTTGGGATGCACAAAAGGGTCCTGAGGCAAAACATTCCACATCAACAGCCCATGGAGTTGAGCAGCCTAAATTCAAAGGTTTATTACTCTGCTTTTTATTTCATTTGAACTTTTGATGTGGTTTATTTTCCTTTGAAATATTTACCACCTTTTGAAGCAGTGACAGAGCAACAAGTAAAAGTTATGTTGCTCTGAGAGATGACAATTGAAATCTTCCATGGAGCTGTAGAATAGAGTTGAATCTGTCCTACAAGTCTTGTTGGAGTATCAGGAAAGCAAAAAACTCAGGGAGGCAGTTTTTCTGTGCTCAGTGAAGTTCTCTGTATCCTTTCAATAGGTTTTGATATCAATTTTTTTCTGTTTATTGCCTGTCTGTTTGTAGATGTGCTCTTGGAATGTCTGGTGTGGGGCAGGTACTGATTCATCCTGTTTGTGGTTTTAGTTTGCTTGAGTTACAAAATTGTCAATGTTGTTCCAGCCTCAGGTTCCACCTGGACCTGTGCCCATGGTTCCAGAGGAGCAGGTGGAGGACAGTAAATGGACAGAGGCCTTACTGAGCACGTGGATGAGGATAAGTGAGGTATTACTAATTATAATCAGTTATTTTTGATGAAGTCATTTAGCTTGGACTCTGGTTCTGATAAGTATCTCCGTTCTGTCTGTAGCTGAAAGTGGATGACGCCGACAGATGCACACCTGACATAGAGAGGTAATGTGGAAACAGCAGCTAAAACTGGGTGTTCCCGTCCCTTCTCTAATGAGGGTTTTGGTGATCTTTGGTGGTTGTGGTTCTCCAGGTACCAGGAGAGCCTGAGCAGCATGGTGCTGAGCCAGGAGAACGTCAGGAAGGTGGTGAAATCGCGCGTGTGTTCCATGGCCATCCACCCTTCCCAAAGCACCATCCTCGTGGCAGCTGGAGACAAGTGGGGGCACATTGGCCTCTGGAATGTGGTGAGTGGTTGGTGTGCTCCTCACCCGCATAGCTGTGTGGTACAGGATGGGTGTAGGTGGGGCACAGCCTGGTGTGGCATTTCCTCAGGCTCCTGAGGAATTTTGGGCTTTCCCCATTCTTAGGGATCACACCAGGGTGGCTGTTAAATTGGGCCTCAACAGAATGGCCTGAAAAGTCAGTCTGGTCCCTGGTGAGCCCAGGTGTAATCACAGAATCCCAAAATGGTTTGAGTTGGGAGGGACCTTAAAGCTCTTCCCATTCCATCCCCCTGCCATGGCAGGGACACCTTCCACTATCCCAGGGTGCTCCAAGCCCCATCCAACCCTGCCTTGAACACTTCAGAGATGGGACAGCCACAGCTTTTCTGGGCACCCTGTGCCAGAGCCTCACCACCTTCCTAGGAAGAATTTCATCCCAACATCCCATGTAACCCTGCCCTCTGGCAGTGGGAAGCCATTCCCCCTTGTCCTGTCCCTCCAGGCCCTTGTCCAAAGTCCCTCCCCAACTCTCCTGGAGCCCCTTTAGGTTTTTGGTTTCTTTTAAAATAACGGAGCTTCAGTGATGCCAAAGTTACAAGAGAAGATGTAGGAGATGCTGCTTTCATTCATTTTGGGTCACTGTAAATCAGCCTGAGCTCTCAGTAACAGCACTGAAAGAGCACTGAAATTGCAGCAGGAAGTTGCAGCTTTCCCAAATTTGGGAGCAGAAACAGCCTCACTGCATGTCACCTGTGCTGTTGTGTCCACACATCCAGCACCCTCTGCCTCCTCCAAAACCCAGAGCCTTAACTTTGACAGCTGCAGTAACTGACAGAAATAACTGCATTGATCACCTGTGCCCATGGAATCCCTGTTGTTTTGCAGAGCTGTGGGTCAGAGGAAGGAGCCCACATCTTCATCCCCCACAATCTCCAGGTCAGCTGCATGCACTTCTCTCCCTGCAACCCTGCCCACCTGCTGTCCCTCAGCCCCGACACTCTGCGCTGTGGGGATGTCACCAGGGCTGTCTTTGACGAGGTGAGTGAGTGCTGCCTCCTCGGCACCTCTCCAGGGCACTGCACAGGTTTAGTCTGCCTGTACCAAGCCATTATTGGGACTTTGTATTGGCAAAACAGGTTCAAGGTTCTGTGTGCACAAGGACAGGTGAATTAACCTTTAATTAACATCACAAAGATAGGGAGATGTTTCCTACTCACCAAAACCCAGTAACAGCCCAGGTTTTCCCAGCTTACTTCCTGCAGATACAGCTGCAATTACTGAGTTTAATTTTCTCTTCCCATACTTGGCAATGGGTGTCTCTTCTCAAGGCATTTTCTTTGAACAGTGACAGAGTGATTGGGAGAAGTGTCTTACAAAAAAAAAACACCCAAAAGAGCTTTGTAAAACAACATAACCCATGAGCTGCCTTTGCTTTTCTCAGCCTTCAAGAGACAGAAGGCTCTGTCTGTGCAGCTTCTCTGGAGCTGGGTGTGCTGGGTTCTGACAGGCACAGCTGCATTGATCAGCTCCAGCACTGGGAAGGGAACAACCTACTACTGCTTAAAGCTTTTTATCCCCCCAGCCCTTGCAGACATCATGATTTTGGCAGGGCTGCAAGCAGGCAGTTGCTGGGGCAGGAAGGGATAGGAGGTCATTATTTGAGGAAATGCTTGCAAGATGTCTTGTGAGGTCAAGGAAGAAAAACTACTCAGTTTGCCTTATGCCAAGTTACCCAGCCTGGTAATACCTGTAGGAGTTTCAGTGCTGTTGGAATGAGCACAGCTGCACACCCAGAGAGCTGAGCCACAAAGTATTCCTGCAGCACCATTGTGCTTCTGCTAATTAGTGGTGTGAAAGCATCTCTGGGGATAGAATGGGGTGACATCCTGAGTCTGATCTAGCAAATTACAGGGAGCCAGGTTCATATTTCTGCACCTGATTCAAGGTTTGTGCAGCACTGGAAAAGGGAAAGGTATCCTTAATCCTTGCTCAGCATGTGCTCAAGGCCAACAGCCCTTTGATTGCTGGAACACAGAGGGGACTGCCTTGTGGGAGCTCTAATGGATTTGGAGTGTGCTGTTGCTGGCCTGGTTTGGATGGTTAATTAGCTCCTAGCTATTTCCCCTTGGAAAGCATACCTGTTTCATGGAAGGGTTAAGGGTTAGCTGCATGGCTGGGTGAGGCTGGAGAGCTCCCAGCAGACAGACTTCAGTGGCATTTGCAGTGAATTTGAAAGGGAAAGGATGAAACCCAAAGCCCAGGGAGGGTTTGGGTGTTAGGATCAGCTCGGTGTGTTTCGTTGTGTAGTTCTGGTACCATTTGACTTTCTCTGTGCTCAGATCTGCAGGAGTGAGGAAAACTTCTCTTCCTTTGACTTCCTGGAGGACAATGCCTGCACTGCCATCGTGGGACAGTGGGACGGGGCCGTGGCTGTCGTGGACAGACGGACCCCGGGGGTGTCACCAGAGCTCTCTGCAGACATTGGCTTCAGGAAGACACGGACAGTCCACGTGCACCCCGTGAACAAACAGTATTTCCTGGCTGCTGGCTTAGTGTATGTGGCTCAAATTGAATGGGTTACTCTGTTTGCTGTGGTCTGTCTGTCTGGGCTCTGGAGTGGGCTCTGAAGGGCCAGGAGGGCAGGTGAGCTGGGGATTAGCAGTTTGTCAGCCTCAGTGTATCCTCAAAGCTGTCTTGTTGTTTTTAGAAAACAAGTTTTCAGTCCTTAGCAGGATTTAAAGTGGGATTTGCTTTGACTTCTCTTCACCTTTTGGAAGTGGGGACAGATGGGCCCTGGTAGGCTTTGGCAAACAGAGGGACTTGAATGGGGGGCTGGTTGGGGTGGGTTTGGTGCTCCCCAAATCCCTTGGAGCCACTGTTTGGCTGAATATTGAAACTCTGTGCCAGCTCGTGGACAGCCTGCTGTGACTCTGGATCTCTCTTGGTAAAGGAGGGCTAATTACTGAAGTGTTCCCTGTGAGTGTGTGCTTCTGTTGCAGGGACGTTTGTGTTTTCGACGTGCGGTACCTGAAGCCCAAGGGAAATGAGCCTGTCAGCTCCCTCACAGGCCACACCAAAAGTGTGGCCTCAGCCTACTTCTCACCTGTCACTGGGAGCAGAGTGGTCACAGTGTGTGCTGATGACAGGCTCAGGTAAGGCTCTGCAAGGAAGAATCTTCATGCAAAATACCAACTACAGGGGTGTTATCATAGTCATCAATGTTATTTTTACACCTCTGTGTTACCTGACACTGAGAACCTTCTGTCAAAGGTTTATTTGCATTAACATTTTTAATGTAGTTTTTAATTATTTTTTGTTTGGTTGTAATTTTTCTAATTCTCATTTTTCTGAAGGATATTTAACAGAGAGCAGTGAAATACACAGGTACTGTTAATGTTAAAAAAACAACCAGAAAAACCCCAAACAAAACCATGAAATCAACCAAGCAAAAGCGAGCCAAAACCTGCCTTATGAACATGAATGCAGTGCTCAGAAATTTGTTTATATTTAGCTGCTGGCAGTTGAAATAATGATAATATCAGCTTTATTGTAAATACCCTACCATTTAATAATTTAAGCTGCTGTGAGTTGCATATATTGGAGTTTTTTGTTTCTCATTTGTGGTTTTGTGACCATAATTTAGGTAATTGCCTGCTGTAGTTTGACCTTGGCAGCATTGTTGCCCCACGGAGTGGGATTCCCCAAAGTTCATGGGGGTGAAGGAGGGTGAGTGGGATGCTGGGTTTGGCCTCTCCAGCAGCTCTCAGAAAGGGTGGGCTCAGTTCAGCTCAGGGCAAATCTGATTCACAAAGCACATCAGTAATTGCAGTTGGGATGTTGGTGGCTGTGGCCCAGCTGGGTGTCTGTGCTGCTCCTGGGTCTGGCTGGAGCTGATTCTGGTTACCTTTTTAGCACATGAACATTGTATTAAGGTGCTATTTGTGTTCCAGGGTCTACGACACCACGTCCTTGTCATCGACCATCACAGTCCTGAGCACCATCAGGTGAGCAGAGCACACCTGGGCCGAGGTGTGGCCTCTCTCTGCAGGCCTGCAGGGCCAGGACAAGGAGCAGTGACTTCCCACTGCAAGAGGGCAGGATTATGTGGGATACTGGGGAGAAATTCTTCCCTGTGAGGGTGGGCAGGCCCTGGCACAGGTGCCCAGAAAAGCTGTGGCTGCCCCATCCCTGGGAGTGTCCAAGGCCAGGCTGGATGGGGTTTGGAGCAGTGTGGTTTAGTGGAAGGTGTCCCTGCCTGTGGCAGTGGGTGGAGTGAAATGAGCTTCAAGGTGCCTTCCAACTCAACCCATTCTGGGGTTCTTGTCCCATCCTGCCTGTCCCAGAACAGGGGTCCACTGCAGAGATCTGAGCGGGGTTTAATAGGTGAGGGAGCAGATAGGACATAAAGGATGATTTAAAATCCTGGATTCAGTGGAGGAACGTTTCTCCTCCTTCCCCTGCAGACACAACTGTAACACAGGGCGCTGGCTGAGCCGCTTCAGGGCCATCTGGGACCCCAAGCAGGAGGACTGCTTCGTGGTGGGCAGCATGGCACAGCCCAGGCAGATCAACGTCTTCCGGGACAGCGGGAAGTTGCTGCACTCCTTCCACAGCATGGACTGCCTGAGCTCCGTGTGCTCCATCAACGTGGTGCACCCCAGGCAGAGCATCCTGGTGGGGGGCAACTCCAGCGGGCGCCTCCACGTGTTCAAGGAGTAGAAGTGCCTCAGATAGATCCTTTTTGCATTAACTTTCTCTAGTCCCTGTTAAGCAGTTCTGAAGCTGACTGTTATTTCTCAGGACAGAAGTGTATTTTAAAAGCCTTAAATAAATTCTTTAAACTATCTTTGGGCATTTGTGTCTTCAATGGAAATAAATCCTGCTGGGACATTTGTACCAAAACAGACTTTTTTTCCCCAATGACAAAGTAATTTAAAAAGAAAAAAGAAAACACAAGGGATCAGCACTTGAAGCGTGGATGAGGAACTTCTTGATTTCCATGAGAGAAGCTGGAGTGTTGGTGTGCTCTGTCCATCAGCTATGAAGTGTTCAGTGTCTGTGTCTTCAGCAGGATTTGCACCTCGAGCTGTCGGGTGTAACTAAACCTTCCTGAGGCTGGAGGGAGCTCTCAGTGTGAGCGGGTGCCACAGGGCACCAGAGCCAGGGGGATGGAGCCTCTGTGCCCACGGACCCCTCACAGGCTGTGCCGTATTCCACCAAAACAGCTCTGGGATCATCCAAGGAGTCCAACTGTCCCCCAGCACTGCCAAGGCCACCACTAACCTTTGTCTCCAAAGTGCCACGTCCATTTGTCTGTTAAAGCCCCCTAAGGATGGGGACTTCACCACTGCCCTGGGCAGCTGTGCCAGAGCTCAACAGACCTTTCCAGGAAGGATCTTTCCCAATATCCAACCTAAAGCTTCCCTGGCACAACTGAAGGCTGTTCCCTCTGCTCCTGTCCCTGTTTCTGGAGCAGAGCCTGACACCCCCCCCCCAGCTGCCCCCTCCTGGCAGGGATTGCAGAGCCAGAAAGTTCCCCCTGAGCCTCCTTTTCTCCAGGCTGAGCCCCCCCAGCTCCCTAAGCCGCTCCTGCTGCTCCAGCCCCTTCCCAGCTCCATTCCCTTCTCTGGGCACACTCTGTGCCTTGTCGTGAGTGGCCCAAAATTCCTGGTGCATTTGTAAAATTGTGTTCAAACAGTGCAGGGACGTGTGAGGGACTCACCTGCAGCCACACTCGCTCCTGAGTGAGTAAGCTGTTAAAAGACCAAATTCATTACAGCTTGAGCTGAGTTTTCACTAAAAGGAAAAAAAAAAAAAACAGTACCAACACCAGAAATATTGAACAAAGCTCATCCCAAGTCTGCTTTTCATGATATTTAAATATTTATTTAAATTTAAAAATACTTTTCATGGCACCAATGATTTTATGCTAACTAAGGTATTGGATATGTAGAAAAAGGTACATTTTGAAGGAAAAAAGGATGTAACTTACAGTATTTGGCACATGAAAGGTTAATCTCTAGATTTTCTTTATGAAAACTAAGAAATTCACATTTTCAGGTATTTTACCATCTACTGCTGAAAGATGCAGTATGCTAGGACAAGATTGATGGGTTTCTGATCTCAGAACCTATGGAAACAACACTGATAGAAAGATGGGTAAAACTAACAGGGCCTGAAACGCGACGGGGTCTGGAACGGACGGGAAAAACGTACAACAGAAAATCACCAGTTCTTGTGGCTTTGCAATAAAATGCTGGGTGAAAACGGCAGGAGGGACCTGGGGCTGGCACAGAATGTTATCCAAGGAAAGCTGAGGTGGCAGGTCCCGGGTGGGGACTTGGAGGATGTGTCTGAAGAGGATGGAGCGCAGGATGGGGCTGTGCTGTCACACGTCACACAGAACATTGCAGTGAGGAGGACAAGGAGGAGGAGGAGGAGGTGGAAGAGGAGGAAGGACAACACTGTAGAGTTAACCCGGGGTGAGAAACGTCAGCGTCGGGATGAGCACAACTGCATAGAAACACCAGCGCTACGGGCTGAGGTAGGACCACTACACTAAGAGTTAAGTTTGCTATGTTGCATAAAACAGGATTATCATGTAAAAAAAAATCGCTCCTCTGCCTCCTGGAGCCTTCCCGGAGGGTTCCTGCCTGATCCAGAGCCTGGGCTGGGCCCCGGGCCCTCCTCGGGTCTCGTGCTGTGAGTCGACGGCCGTGGCCGTGACCGGGGTGGGGGGTCTGTGCCCCCTGACAGACATCCGTAAATGGGAACCTCTCCCCTTATTGCACTGACATGGTCCCGGTCTGGCCCAGCGTCGCCGTCCTGCTCAGCGGTGGGTGGTGGATGCTCACAGACAACACGGACATCAGGCTTTGTAAAACTGCAGTTATGGCCCCAGCTTACGGAAAATCTCTCCCTGAGATGAAATTAAACTTGCTCAACTGTTTTCATCTTTTATTTTTTTGCTAATATGTCCAACTTCTCACCCAAACCTAACCAGAACTGACTGTTATTGCTCCCTGTGGATGGGCTACTGCTCCAGGTGATCAACGGTCCCGGGGTTGTCACCAGCATGATGAGTTGGGTTTATTGACTTTTGCCTACGAACAGTTGGGGCTACTGGTGTCCGTTGGCTTCTTCGGTGTCACCTGCACTCCTGAACTTCTGTCCTCTTCAGAAGAGTCCCAAACCAGAGCTCCTTCTCTGTCCTAAACCCAACAGGGCTTGGCTGGCATTGGACTCCTGGCCTATGGAAGCGTTTGCTCCTCAACCATTTGCTCGCTGGGAACCGCTTGGTACCGGCACCCACGGTCACCCCATCCATAAAGTAAAAAAAGACTGGATTAGATTTGATAACAAAATAGCATTTCCTTGTTAAAATAGACCTTGAAATGTCTCTTTTTTGTTGTGTGTTTTTTTGTTTGTTTTGTTTTTTCTTCTTTTTCCTTGCTTTTTTTACAAAACAGGTACAACTGGTAGAGGGTAAAGGTCTCAATGAATCTGACACAGTCACTACAGCTCCAAGCCGGGCTTGGCCACGTGTGCCCGGCGTTCCCTGGCTGCCTGTGCTCCCCTGCCCTCGGGAGCACCGATGCTTCAAGGCTTAAAAAAGTGGCGAAGGGCCGAGTCCGCAGCAGGGTGAGGGCTCCGACAAGTGCGCCGCGGGGAGGGAGCACCGGGACGTCCCCGAGAGTATCGCGGCTTGTGCCACCTCCGAGGAGGCTCCGGCGGGCAGGGAAGGCTCTGCCAGGTGGTGTGTGGAGGGCGGTGGTGGTGGGCACAGTGCGGGTTTAATCCCGTAACGGTACACGTGTGTTAAATTAAACCTCGGTAGCACCATTGCTAGAGCTGCTGCGGAGCGGCACCGGCCCCGCTGCCGCGTGGGGGGCGGTCACGGCTTCCCCTCTGCTCGGTGCTCCCCAAGTCGTGCGCGTGGGATCGGGACGGGAGGTGTTGTGCGGGCTCCGGGGGTGGGAGCGGCGCGGCTGGGCACGGCGAGGAGGAGGCTCCGGGGGCTGCCCACCCTCCTCTTCCTCCCGGCAAGCCGCCTCCTCGGCCGCGCTGGGCGCTGGGTCGGGAGGGGAGGGATAGTGTGTGCCCGGCGGGTCCCCGTGGGGACGGCGAGGTCTCTCCCCAGGCCCCCGTGGTGCTCCTGCCTTCAGGTGTCAATGAGCAGGCTTACCACGGCGCGGAGCTTGCAGGCAAACCATCGCCTGAGGGGACAAAAGTATTGGTAATGGAACTGCTCGAACTCGGGGGTCTGGCGGATATCACGGAAAAAGGCAGTGTCAAGGTCGGACTCGGTAAGGACGATCAGGAGGAGGAGCAAAACAAAGAGGAGTCCAACTGTCACAAGGAGCAAACGGAGGACACTTAAAACAAACTTATTCACCTGTTGGGCCTGTGCCGGCCCCAGGCTGCCGGTGCCCGGGCACAGCGCCCGCAGCTCGCCGCCCGCCTCCGCCTCTGCCGCCGGCGTGCCCGCCTCCGACTCCTTCTCCTCCTCGATGCTGCACGGGGCGCCGTTGGCCTGGCGCGCCAGCAGCATCAGCTCCAGGCTGTGCTCGGCCACGGGCGTGGGCAGCACGCTGTCCGCGGGGCTGTAGCTCTCGTCGGCGATCACGGCCACCCGCTCGCTGCTGTCGGCGCGGCCGCTCCGTCCGGGGCCCGCGAAGGCGTCGCCGTGGGAGGAAGAGCGAACCGGCGTGGAGTGGGCGCTGTCCCGCAGGGACTCCAGGCCTGGGGCACGGGGGACAGGGGAGAGGGGGATGCTCAGTGGGTGGAGGGAGGTCCCTCCCCACTGCAGGGAGCCCCCGCGCTGCCCCCAGCCCAGCGGCCCCGTGGGCACAGGGCACGGCTGCCCTGGGATGCTGATGGTTGGTTTTGTTGGTCCCTCGGGACCGGCGGCCCCTTCACTGCAGCTTGTGACTGCAGTGGTGACACTGGGACACCCACGTGACCTGTCACCATCCCGACAGTGCTGGCTGTGAGCCTGGACCTCGGGCAGGGCCCGAGCTTGTCATCAGTTGATCACAAACCACCTGTGGGCTGTAGCTGCCCTGAGGTGACAGTGACAGCCCCCCTGGCAGCTGCTGCAGCACCTTTGGGGCCCCTCTGCTGCTGGCACCATGGGCAGCTGCTGCTGGCGCCAGGACATGGGGCAGGAATGGGCTTGGGAGCATGATCAGCACAGCACGGGGTGCAAGGGTAGATGGGGGGCAAAAACACCCCCTCAGGGTCCGTGCTGGGGCAGCTGGTGGGTCCCTGCCAGCCCCGAGCTGGGCTGGGCTCTCCTTGCAGCACTGCTGGGCACAGCCAAGCCTGCTGCAGCCCATGGGGTAGGGATTTATCCTTACAGATTTACCCCCTGGCTGACACAGCCCTCCCACACCAAACCCCTGCACCTTGGAGAGGCACTGTGGGGTCCCACTGAGCCCATGGGCAGCATGGCCAAGCTGCTGTGGGAGCCCTGGGACAGACTCTGCCCACAACAGGGTGGGAACTATGAGACCCCAGCGTAGGAGGTGTGTGGAAAGAGCTGTGCTGGTCTGGCAGGGGGGATATCTCCCATCAGATGGGGGGAGATGTCCCTCACCATGTGCTGGAGACCCCCACAGTGCAGGCTTCTCTGAGTTCTAATGGTTCACCACAAACCAAATGTTTCACATCCACATGCAGGAGCAGGAGCCATGGGAAGAGCTGTGTGCCAGCCCCCTGTGCCAGCCCCTGGCCCTGCACTGGGCTGAGGCATCATCATTTGTGCTGAGGAACTCCTGCCCCCACTGATGTGTCCCTCCAGCTCCCCAAATTCCAAGAATCCCCACACATGGGATTTGTTTGTGGCAGTTCTGGCAGGCAGGGTGGAAGGTCTGCCATCGCAGTCTCCAGCACCAGAGAGGGTGTCTGAGGGTCGTGGTGAGGACCAGTTGGTCCCTAGGGCCACCCCCCGGCGGCTGGAGGGGGACGGGGCTGGAGCTGTGCCCGTGGGGTGGGCACAGTGCACCAAAGCACTTGGCATGTTGTCAGGCTGTCCTGGCTCTGAAGGGCCCCCCCCGAGCCATCCCGCCGCATTCCCAGGGCTTTGCAGCCGCTCCTTTGTAAGCCCTGCCCGGATGCCCCTGGCTCAGCCCGGCTTAGCGCGGGTGCCGCGGGGGCACCGAGGCGGCCCGGGTGGTGAAGAGCCAACACGTTCTCACCCCGACAGTTATGTGCTCTCCCATCTCATGTGAACGTCCCCCGGGGCACCTGCTGCGTCCCCGGTGGAGGGGGGGACACCACCAAGGGAGTTCCCCTGTTCATCGCCGCAATAAGAGCATTGCCCGCCTCGCAGACACAAACCCTCCTGCTCTCTGCTTCCATGGCACTGACATCAGAAGCAAGAAAATCCCTGGAAATCTGGGTCCAACCCCACCACTAGAGCTGCTTTGTAGTGGTAACAACCCAGGGTCCAGCCAGCAGCAGAGCCCCCAGCCTGCTGCCCCCTCACATATCCCACATCCCACACACCTGCATCTGCCTGCCCCTGGGGCTGCCATCACCGAGACACCACAGGGACCCCTGGGGACACTCCTGAAGAACCCAGACCTGGCGGCGCAGCATTACCTGGCACAGCAGCACCGGGCACAGCGGTGGCCCCGGGCACAGCCGGCAGCAGTGGCAGGATCCCCAGGGCCCGGGACAGCAGCCGCGGCCCCAGCGCCAGCACCCGCACTCGCACCTCCCGGCAGCAGTGGTTGATGAGCCACAGGTGGACACTGACCCTGGTTTTAATCTTTACCAGGCACTTCACCATGGTGGCACAGGGACACGAGAAGCGCAGGGACAGTCACTTGCCCACCAGCACGGCTGCTACAAGTGGCACTGGTGCCTCCAGGCTCAGGGTCAGGGCTATTTTGGGCACCGAGCAGAAGTGAGAGTGAGGAAAAGCAAAGGGGTGGTACCAGCTCAGGGTGATTTACGGGGGGAGATGATTTAATACTCTGGCTGCTTCGCAACGGCACGTGGCGAGAGGGCGTCACATGTGACTGGGTGGCAGAGGTGACCCTGTCTGCTTCCGCCCCTAAAACGGGCACACACGCCAGCCCTGGGATTTCTCAGTGGAATTAAATCCTGTCCCTTGGGACAGGCAGTCCCTGTCCCTGCCCACAGCCTGGGAGCAGAGTCAGTTTGGCTGTGCCAGGACAGGGACTGGCTCCACAGCCCATCCAAGAGCAGGGCACAGCCAGGGAGGCACCTGCCCCCTTTCCCCCTGCTCCTGGCCATCCCTGGTCCCTCATCCACACCCCAATTTTCCAAATCTCTTTGCATCTTCACAAACTTTTGTGCAGCTTCACTCAGCCATGACAGCACCCACCACACACGGTGTCACCGCACTGTCACCAGGAAACAGACACTGCTGTCACCAGGAAGTACAACAGCCACCACCAGTGGCACTGCCACAGCCCCCAGGGGTGTCCCCAGCCCCACGAGGCAGCTCCAGGGCTGCTCCGGGTGTTCTGTCCTCTGCCAGCCCTTCTTCCCAGTGCATCCCACCCCGATACAGCTGCAGGACAGGGAGAAGCAGCCTCCCTGCTCCAGCCTGGTGACACATCAGCCTCTCCAAGGACAAGCCACCAGGGCTGCACGCTCAGCTGGACACCCGTGTACATGTGTTTGCACGTGTGTATGTGTGTTCATGTGTGTGTGGTGTGTGTGTGTGTGGGGGGGGTGAGTGTGTCTGTGTGTGTGTGTGTGTGTGTGTGTGAGTGCATGTGTCTGTGTGTCTGTGCATGTGTGTCTGTGCATGTGTATCTGTGCATGTGTCTGTGTGTATGTTACTGCGTGTGTCTGTGTGTCTGTGCATGTGTGTGTGTGAGTGCATGTGCATGTGTCTGTGTCTGTGTGTCTGTGCGTGTGTGTGTGCGTGTGGATGTGTCTGTGTGTCTGTGCGTGTGTGTGTGCGTGTGTGTGTGCGTGTGGATGTGTCTGTGTGTCTGTGCGTGTGCGAGTGCGTGTGTCTGTGCACGTGTCTGTGTGTCTGTGCGTGTGTGTGTGCGTGCCCAGCTCTGCCTGCCCCCCGCAGCCCCCCAGTCCTACCTTCCATGATGGAGATGTGCACGGCTCTCCGCCGGGTGCGGGGCACGCTGCTCAGCCGCGGGCCGTGCGTGATGGATGGGCAGCTCCGGCTCGGCACCAGCCCGGCCCTGGGGGTGACAGCGGGGACAGCTCAGAGCCAGGACGGTGCCAGCGCCCTGGGCACACAGCGGGGCTCCTGCTGTGATCCCACCCCGGGTCCCACCCCCTGGGAGCTGCTGCTGGGCTCTTACCGGTGAATCTCCGGGGGCTCCCTCTTGATCTTGGCGCTGGACTCCATCACCTCCTTGGCGACGCGGCCGCTGCAGGTGGGTCAAGAACATCGGAGGTGAGGACAAGAGCAAGTGCTGGTGAGCCACCATGTCCCCCACTGGCAGTGCTGGCACTCCAAAACTGCCCCTCTTGGGCTGGGGAGGGGAATGGCAGCTGTGACACAGAGACAGCAGTGGTGGTGGCCTGGCTGGGGTCAGCACTGCAATGGGGGGATCTCTGCAGGACCCTGGGGTGGCCCTGAACTGCTGCAGCCCCAAACTGCTCCCCAAAGCCTCCAATAACCGCCCTTGCTGTCGGCATTTACCTGTATCGGAACCGGCTTCCCTTGAAGAACAGGTTGCTGCTGGACACTGTCCGCACCTGGCTTGACTTCTCCAACCTGCAACAGCACCAGGAGTGTGTGAGCATCCCACACCACCAGCCAGGAGCTGGGAATGGCTCTGGCACTGTGTCCTGGCAGAGTGCTGCCCAGTTCTGTTCTCAACACACCTCACTGGTGACCAGGACAGGGGGCTCTGTGGGTACTGGTGCAGCATCATCCCTGCCAGAATGACCCTGCACCCATCCAGGGAGGGAGCCAAGCGTCACCAGCCAATGGCAGCGAGGCCAAGTGATGGGAGCAGAGCCCTGGAGTATGGAATGCCACCAGGAATGAACCCAGCTGCTGGCAGCAGTGGGTGGCACTGGCTGGAGGGACATGAGCGCTGTGTCAGCACAGCTTGTCCTTGCTGGCAGCGGGAGCGTGACCAGGATGGACCCACTGCCAAGGACCCCCCAGTGTCTGGAGGAGGCGTGGGCCACAGCTGCCACTGGGTCTCCCAGGGCCACCAGTGATACCCACATGCAGTGGCTGATGTTCTCCAGGGGGCTGAAACCCCACCACGGCCCGGGCATCGTGGGGTGATGGACTCAGCCTGTCCTTGGCAGGTGGGAACTTGCTGGGGTGGGTGAAGCCGCTGTGAGGGACCATCCCATCCCTTTCCCATTCCATGGGAGCTGATCCCTCACCCCAGGAGTGCCAAGCAGCACCTCAGCTGAGCTCACAGTCCACTCTGCTGGGTGCAGAACCCAACAGTAATTCACTGACACCATTAATCACAGGGATATTTGTAAAGCAATATTGCAATTTCATTTCATGTTCATGTAATGAGGAGCGAAACCTGCTGATTGCAGCTGCTGATTGCAGAATTCCTGGTGGGAATGCATTGCACGCTCGACTCACAACTTGCTGATAAAATAAAACTCATTACAAAGCACAGAGTGGGCTGCGTTAATTATGGCATGGGCAGGATGGTGAATCCAGATGGCTCCACCAGCAGCTCTCTGGTGTTGCAGCAGAGCCTGGCCTGGCATTGGTCCCTCCAGAGAGCCCAACTGACCCACCAGAACACAGATTTGGGAGACCTAATGGGGAGACCACCTTCCCATCCACCCTGACTGGAGCTCCCCCAGCCCATGGGTATGATCCCTTGAGCCACTGTCCCCAAGTGCCCCATCTCACCCAGGCTGCACTTCACCTCTCTGTCCCTTCGGTATTTCCCATGAATAATTATGCTCCCAAAATTACTTAGCAGCAGATTATTCCTGAAGTGCTTGAGCTTTTCCACGAAAAACAGACCCTTCCCAAGCCCCCTGGGCACTGGCTTGGCTTCAGCAGGGATTTTCCTGCAGGACTCAGCACAGACAGACCCTGCAGAGCTCCTTTGAAAATCCACCCTTGAATATTAGGTCAGAATATATTCCTGAATGCAGACAGGGTCCATCCCTGCAGTGTCCTGCACCTGCCACGCACTGCACGGGCAGGGCCTGAGCACCTGCACATGTGGGCCCTGGGTGAGCTGCTGGTGCTTGGAATTCCAGGCTTCATCCCAAAGAATTAGCTTTAATTCCTGGATGGAAGTTCTCTGGGGAGGGATGAGCACAGAGAGGCTGGGGTAGGAGGGACCCTGTGGGGCAGAGATCCCTGTCCAGGAGCACCAGTGCTTTTGGTGGCTCTGCCAGGGCCACTGGGCCAAGGGGTCCCATGGCAGTGACTGACCCTTAGCACCTGGATGGAGCCCACGGGTGGGCACTGACCCACAGGGGCCGCAGGACACCCCAGGAACCAGCACTTACTTGTAGAAAGCCTGGTTCTCAATCCCACACTTCCAGAGGTGTTTGCAGGCTTCTGGTGTCGGGGCAAAATAGGTAAGGACAATTTTCTTCTCCTAAAGGAGAAGGACAGAGAGTCAAGGGGGGAACAGGCGCCCATCAGACAGACAGACACCGGAGCAGGCAGGGCTGGAGAATGGCACTGGCATGGACAGATCCTGCTTTGGAGCCATTTGGGACACAGGGATGTTGGAGCAGCAGCTGACATCCCCAGGGCACGAGGGATGGGCAGACATGTGCCAGTGTTCTGCCACCCACCCCTCTGCTCCTGGCCTTTGGGAACAGCCAGAAAGGCAGCTCTTGTAAAAAAATCCTGCTGATGGCTCCTGTGGGAGCCAGCTCCATCCAGAGGTGTTCCAGCTGACTTTCTGGGATGGCAGCAATGAATAACCACCATAATCCCAAAGGCAGCACCAGCAGGAGGGCACAGCCAGGAACTAAGGGGGGCCCTGGCCGAGCTGCCCACCATGGCACAACCCAGGGCTAAGGGGGGGCTGAGGGGTCTAATGCCATCAGTGGGAGCAGGGAGGTAACCCTAGCACTGCCATGGAGCTGCAGTCCCTGTCACCATCCCTGTGCCACCGTCCTGCCAGGCTGGGGGGTGCTGCTGCCAGGCTCCTGGAGAACTGAAGACATGACCACACTGTGCCCGGGAAGTCCCACAGGAAAAGGGAACACTCACCTCCTTCTGACTTACATACAAGTAGAAAGTCTTCCCTTCGAATTTCATCTTGGTCACCTCATTCCTGGAAGGACAAGGACAGGCAGGTGGGAGTTGTGCAGAGCTCACCAGAGCCTGGAGCCCACCCAGCCTGGCTCCTGGCACCGCACTGGTAGGAGTCGGTGTTAGGGATGGCAATGGGGCAGCTGCCAGACCCTGCTCTCCATCCCGGGGGGTGCCACAGGCCAGTCAGAGCAGCCCTGGCTCAGAAACCTGGAGCTGGAATGGAGGACAGCCCAGGATGAAGCCGAGGGTCAGTGGGGGGTCCCAGGGTCATGAGGAGCTCCTCCCATGGGCAATGGATGGTGGCAGTGCCAGGGACACACTGGCCAAAACTGGAGATGCTGCAGTAACCTGGGAAGGTCACAGCCAGGCTCAGGGGGCCGGGGGGATTTGGGACGCGGCCAATGCGGGGACAGTGAAGTTCAGCAGAGAGAGATGTAGAAAATAGGAAGTCTGGGGCAGCAAAGCTCTGGGTGTGCTGAGCACTGTCCTGTTGGGCACATTCCCCCACCCTGGTGCTGTGAGGGTCATTCCCATACCCAAACATCCCTTGGACACCTCGGGGTGATCCAGGACACCCATGGAACAGCTGGAACCGGGGGTGGGAGCTCACCACTTGATGAAGTGAACTCTCTTGTTTCCCTGCAGAACGACGAACCCAAAGGGGGTGAAGGCCAGAAACGCTGCATTCCCAGACACATCCTGCAAGGAAACAGCGATCCCTTGTCAAGGGGCTGCTGCTCCACCCAGCTGGGACAGCGCTGGGGACCCTGGAACTGAGGGCTGGGCACTGCAGCATCCCCTGTGCCAGCTCTGCCAGCAGGATGCTGTAGTTACATATTATCATATAGATTATGTGTTATATTGGCGTATATAGAATATATGCTATTGTCATAATAGTTTGTTATCATGGTTGCAATTAATATATATTTATAATATATAGTGTAACTATAATATTATATGTAACTATATATAGTTATTATACAGATACAGACTATTTAATATATATAATAATTAATATAATATCGTCGTTTATTATATAATTAATATATATTTATTATATAATTAATATATATTTATTATAGTCGTATATTATGTTATCATAGAATATCCTGAGTTGGAAGGGACTCACAAGGATCATTGAAGTCCAAGTCCTAAATATGTATTATATTACTAACATACATATATATATATAGTAATAACCCCAGAACATGATAACCCCAGCTGCACTTCGGAGCCCTGCCCAGGCAGTGCCCAGGGCAGCATGGAGCCAGTTCAAAGCCACCAGTTATGCCAGGCTGGAGCAGGCAGCCCTTTCATGCGATCCCAAAGGCGGCTCCAGGGAAGGGATCGGTGACCGCACTGAGTGCAGGGAAAACCAGAGACATGGAACTGTGAGAATGCTGTGAAATAGCTGTGGCTGATCAGCAATTGCTGGGTTCATGCTGGGGTTGGTTTTGGTTTTGGGTTTGGCCAGCAGACACCCAGGGGGCTTTTGAGGGATGCTCAGGATAAGGGTCCATCTCAGCCTGTCAGGGCTGAAAGGCAGAGAGCTCTGATTGCCAACCCAACACCTGCACATGGCAGGGTGTGACCCCCAAACTCACCCCCCAGAGACACTGCAGCCCTGGCCAGCAAAGGGAGGGCAGAAACCTGCCACAGTTTAGCCCCTGGCTTTTTCCCAGATCTGGGAAAGCCTTTGGGAAGAAAAGCAGGGTCTCAACAGAGGGATGTGCCCTCCAGGGGGTGCAGAGGCTTGGTAGGGGCTGGGGGAGCTAAATGGGCCATAGAATACCACACAGTGTCAGAAAAGCTGTGGATGTGGCACTTGGGCACGTGGTTAGTGGTGGGTTGGCAGTGCTGGGGAGTGGTTGGACTCAATGGTCTTAAAGGGCTTTTCCACCCTAAACAATTCCATGATTCTCTGTGCTTAGGCCACAAGTCCTGTCCATCACCTGATACAGAAAAATAGAGGGAGCCCCTGTTATTCACAGACAGGGATTCATGCAGGGATTTAGATATAAAACGGTTACCAGGGGCAGCACCAGAGGCTCAGGTAAACTCTGCTTAAGAAGGGAACACCTTTTTCTGTTTGCATTTTTTGGAGAAAACTGCTACAAGACCATGAAAACTTCAGGCAAACAGGACCGAGTCAGGGGACACTGAACTGAGGGTGCCTGGTGAGAGGAAACAGCCCCTCATCCCAACCTTTTCCAAATCCATTGGAAAAGGGAGAACAGAATGAGCTCCGTTTCACTTTGGTCCCAGATCCTTTAAGCGCATTAACAGCAGCTTTTGATGAATGAGGCTGAATTCTGCTACTAGATCTGAAAGTGTATATATTTGTCCTTAGCTGTTATAAGAACATGAGCCAGTGTAACTCAAATGTATTTAAAAGGTTCTAGGGGTAAAAGAAAGGCAATTACCTGACTGGGTCAGCAAAGGTCAGAATGGGAGTCTGCTGGCAAGAGCACTGGTTTAGAGGGAATTTAGAGCAAAGCAACCCCTTGGGCACTCACAAACACCCCTTAAACGAGGAGCCCACGCTCAGTTTTCTGTAATTGTGTGTTTATGTGGCACAATACAAGGAAAAGCCCTGGGGCATCCCAGGGCAGGCACTGCCTGAGGGGAGAATTCTCTGTCTGCTTTGTATCCCACTCATCTGCATGGGATGGGATTATCAGGGAGTAGTGAGCCACATGCAGTGACATCCACAGTCAGTGAAGAACATTTCCAACAGCAAAGTGGATTCTGGGCAGGGCAGGGCAGGGCAGAGCCGTTGGACTGTGCCAGGCAGATTAATGCCTGGTGGTTCCTCAGCCACAAAGTCACTGACCTTGTTCCTGCCTCCCACTGACCTCCCTCAGCTGAGGATGGCTCAGCCCTCTCTTACAGCTGTCTGCATGTGAAAATGCTTTCCTGCAGCTTCTCTGGACACCTCTTTGGAGGGTTTGGGGGTCTGTGCCCTCCCCACTCCCCTTTGTGTGCACACACTGGCCAGGGATGGGTTTGAGCCTGGAGGGGGCTGATGGCTCCAGACCACCCCCTGACCATGGCCCAAGGGCTGCTGGCAGGTGACCCTTGGGACATTCCCTGGAACCTCTGCAGATCATCCCCAGCCACATTCAGGAATCCAACCCCAACAACAGCTGAAGGAACTGCTCTAGGAACTGTTTTACCTTGCACGGGTGTGGGTCAACCCCGTAGGTCTCCAGAGTCTGGGCTTTCCTGAGAAAATTCAGCTCTGAAGTAGCTGGTGTCTGCCCACTGCAGGAGGGAAAACAGGGGAAAGAAGAATATTCTATGGAAGAGAGGAAGGTGAAAGGCAGCTACGGGAATTCTGTAAATCATCAGGCACCAGCCATGGCACATTCCTGTTAGGTTTTTTTAAGGGATCAACAGGAGCCCAGCCCTGGAGCCCAGCCCATCCTTTCCTGCCAGTTCCATGCACAGGAGCCACGCTGAGCACTGGAAAGGCCAAAAAAAGGGAGCATCTTCCAAATTTAGGAATGAATTCCCTACTTGCAGAATAGACATTTCATTGGAGAGGAGGAAAAAGGAGTTTGAGGGCAGCAGCCCCAGCACAGAGGACACAATCCTGCTGGGATTTGGGGAGGTTTAAAGCCACTGTCCTCCCTGGGGCCTTCAGTCCAGTCAGGACACAGCCCCAGAGGCAGCAGCAGTGCCATGGAATGATGGGGGTGTGCTCTCACACCTCACGTTGCCAGAGCAGGGGGAAGGCAGGACAAGGTTTATGGGGGTTGGTCACTGCCCCATCCAAAGGGCCCTCAGGCTCTGCCAGCTGAGCCAAGAACAGGCTCCTACCTGGATCTGACACATGAGGGGTGAGGGCTCAGCCCACAGCAGGAGTGAAAACCCCAAACAGGGATAAAAGTGCCCCCAGTATCAGCAACCCCCACAGCTCCCATACCTCAGCTCCGACTTGTGAATGTCCGCAATTTTCCTCTCCAGCTTCTCCGAGTGCTTGGGGAAGAACTGGAACTTGGAGCTGTAGCCTTCTGGGTGCTTCCCGGGGTCATAGTCCCCAATTTCAGCTGGTGGGAGACAGACCCAGTTAGGAAGAGCAGCACAACCGAAGCACAGTGTGCACCCCCATCCTGGCAGCACCCAGGGAGGGCTCGGCGCACCCCGGGAATGCCGCTCCAACCCTGCTGGGCTTCCCACGGGCAGGGATCACTTGTCAGCCAGCAACTGCATCCAGTTAATTCCACTGCTTGTGTGGGAACCACCTGGCAGCAGATGCTCACAAATTTATTAATTCCTCAAGGTGAAGGAGCAAGAAGGAAAACAAGCGGGAGGGCAGGGGCTGGATGAGCCAAAGGGGTGCCCAGGGTGCAGGTGAGACACCGGCCCCATCCTTGTCCTCCCCCAGCCCAGCACTGGGGGGGTAACCTTGGTATTCCAGGTGCAGTGACCTGCCCTAAGAGCAGCAATGGAACCAGCCCCCAGCAGGAGAAGCAGCCTCCCCCTGCCCAGAGCATTACCCTGCAGGATGTAGGCAGCCAGCAGCGCCGCGTCCGACGTCTTGCACAGGAGCCGCCCGTGGTACAGATCCCGTTTGATCTGCAGGAAGACCAAGTACCTGGGGACACAGGGAGACCTCATTTATTAAGCAAAGTTTAGATTACCCAAACAGGCAATTTAGATGTGGAGTATCTGCCACCAGACACTTGCTGTGACATCTCTCTCCCAGCAGCTCATTTACCAGACATGGCACTTGCTGAGAGTGAACAAGGGCTGATCCCAGCAAGGACTGGGGCTCGGGTCCCCACATCCCACCCTGCTCCAGCCCACAGGGACATGGTGCCTGCTCTGGGGCCAGCTCCCAACCCAAGGGCTGGCAGAGATCTCCATCAAGCCGGATGCCCAATGTGTTCCTTCACGGTGCCAGAACACAACTCCAACCCCTCCACCCCGCCCGAGGTGTCCAAGGATGATGCTCTAAAGGGGCTCTCATGGTCTGGAGCCCACCAGAAACTGCTGCACTTTCCAGTCTTGCATCCTCCCCTGGCTGCTCAGCTTGCCCATAACACGAGTTCTCTCCTTCCCAAACTTTCTGTGTCCTTCCAGGTCTCAGGACACACACACTCACTTCCCTGCTCTGTCCTTGCCAGAGACCAGCTCTGCATCACCCCGGGGGAATTTCCTCCTGTGCTCGCCCATCCCTGTCTCCATGTCCAGTGAAAGGACAAACTATGTTGGAAAATTACATATTTAAATAAATTTAAACCTAAGTAACAGTTTGGGCTGAGTCATGTGGTGTTTGGGAAAACCTTTAGATGATAAAATGTGAGTCACAGAGGGAAGGAGTAAAATGGAGAGCTTAGAAATGGGTTTAAATAACCAGACTCACACTCTGCAGTCTCTGTCATGCCTCATTGCTCAAATCCATGCTTATGCTGAGATAAAACACTAATTTTCACAGATAAAATATATTAAAGAGAAATCCAGGTGTTGAAGTGGACTCTGTGCAGGGGAAGGTGAAGTTTAAGCACAGGTTCCAGGGGCAGCTGCAGGCACACCTCAAACTGCTCACCTGCATGAGGGACTCAGCCTGGGCCCGTGGAGGTGAAAAAGGGCACAGTTAGATAAGGTCTGGGGAGGAAATTCTTCCCTGTGTTCCAACCCCCTGCCATGAAGACTTCCAGGGATGGGGCAGCCACAGCCAGGGCCTCACCACCCTCACAGGGAAGCGTTTCTTATTATCTTATCTAACCCTTCACTCTTATCAGTGTGAAGCCATTCCCCCTTGTCCTATCCCTCCAGGCCTTCGCCCCAAGTCCCTCTCCAGCTCTCTTGAAGCCCCTTTAGGTGCTCCAAGGGGCTCTCAGGCCTCCCTTTACAGAAGGTGCCATCTCAGAACCCTCCAGCAGCTGCCCCGGGCAGAGCTGACCTTCCCCACCCCATCCCTCAGTGGTTGATGTGCTCAGAGATCCACAGCCACAGCTTGTTTGCCAGAGCTGCTGCAGTTGCTCCACGAGTTCTCCTCATGTCCTTCCTCCTGGCAGGAAGAGTGGCCCGAAGAGCCCCTAAAGATAGAAACTCTGGAGAGGAGCTGTCAGGTTGTGCATCGCACTTTATCACCCAGCGCTCCCCGAGCGTCCGAGCTGCTGACGCCAAAGGGCTGCGGCTGATTGAGCCAGGGAGTGCCAGGGGGGCTGGGGGCACTGCAGCCCTTCCCAACAACTCCCAGGGAGTGCCAGGGGGGCTGGGGGCACTGCAGCCCTTCCCAACAGCTCCCAGGGAGTGCCAGGGGGGCTGGGGGCACTGCAGCCCTTCCCAACTGCTGTCAGGGAGTGCCAGGGGGGCTGGGGGCA
>JAWWLZ010000019.1:810081-820392 GCA_035041345.1 Poliocrania exsul
CAACTGCTGTCAGGGAGTGCCAGGGGGTCTGGGGGCACTGCAGCCCTTCCCAACTGCTGTCAGGGAGTGCCAGGGGGTCTGGGGGCACTGCAGCCCTTCCCAACTGCTGTCAGGGAGTGCCAGGGGGTCTGGGGGCACTGCAGCCCTTCCCAACTGCTGTCAGGGAGTGCCAGGGGGACTGGGGGCACTGCAGCCCTTCCCAACAGCTCCCAGGGAGTGCCAGGGGGACTGTGGGCACCGCAGCCCTTCCCAACAGACTGAGCACAATAAGGACACTCTGAGCTGAGCTGGGACAGTGGCACAAATGGCTCATTCTGGAGTGACAGGGGTATGAGCAGCACCAATGGGTGTTACAGTGACAGTGTCACATTTGGAGTGCTTTGCTCTGGAAGGTGCATTTGGAACCAACTGCAGTCAAAGGCCAAAGCAAGGAATTTAATCATAGAATCCTGGAATGGTTTGGGCTGGAAGGAATCTTACAGACCACATCATTCCATCCCCCTGCCATGGGCAGGGACACCTTTCACCAGCCCAGGTTGCTCCAAGCCCCATCCAACACGGCCTTGGACACTTCCAGGGATGGGGCAGCCACAGCTTCTCTGGACAAGCTGTGTCACGAGGGGTGTCCACAGGGTGCCTGTGCCTCACCACCCTCAGCCTGTGCTCCCTACCAGGTGTGATGGCTCCATGTGCTGACTCAGCACAGGTAGGTTTTTCCAACCTTTTCCCCGACAGCTGGGACAATTCTGAAGTGTCCATGTTGGTTTGGAAATCCCAAGAGCTGTTGCTCTCCCCTGCCTACAGAGCAAAGCTTGGCCTCGTGCTCCTGCCCTGGCCAAGCCTCCCTTGCCATGGCCCAGCTTGTGGCACTGCCCCCTCCCTACCTGGTGATCTCCTCCTTCAGCGCCGCGGGGTCCGTGGGGTAAAACTTGACGCGGAAGCACATGGTGAAGGGAGGCTGAGCTGCAGGAGAACGGGGACAGTGTCACCCAAGGGCAGGGCTGGCCCCTTCATCCCGAACCACCCTGCTGGAGGACACAGCCAGATACTGCCGGGGGGCTCCCCTGCCTGCCCCATTGCCCTCAAACACACCTGGCCCTTGGTGAGGAGGGAGCAGACAAGCACAGAGACATTTCCTCTCTGCAGTGGCCATGAAGTGCAGATGTCCCTGAGAAAGCTGTGGGGAGCACCGGCAGCACTATCTGCTGGCCACCCAAACCACTCCCCACTCCCAAATCTCATTTCCTCATCTCCATCACTCCTGCCCTGGTCTCCAAGGATGCTGGGGAGTCCTGACTGGCTGTGGCTGCAGTAGGAGCTGCTGGTGGGTGATTCTGCTCTCAGGCCACCAGAACAACTTCAGGGGGAGCCTTTTTTCTGGGAGATGGGCTGTGAATTGACCCCAGAAGGGATAGGTTGGAGAAAACAGGAATACTTCTAAGATGGAAGGAGCACACACTCCGTCTGGGACACCTACAACACTCACCCCGCATCTGCTTCACCACCGACTTGGTAAACTCCAGCCAATGCTGAAAGGAAAAAGAAGGCAATTAAAGCCCGATGGCTGAGATTTCTTAAGGTGGGAAGGATGAGGAAGAGGCTGGTCCTGCTCCAGGCAAGAAAAGCCACCTGAATGTCAGTGTCTGTCCCTGGAAGGGCAAAGAGAGGAGGGGGGGTTCAGACTGGCCCTGTCCAACTGTCAGGGAGCAGCTCTGTGCCCAGCTCCTGGCTCAGCACGGGCTTCTCCCTGTTACAGCCGTGGCAGAAGGTGCCTTGGGAGTAGGAATCTGTTGTTGTATTGATCAGTGGGAAGCACAACACAAGGCTGTTGTCAATAGCTGTGTCAGAGTGTGTTGGAACAGATTCTCATTCCCAGTTGAGGGCTGGAACAGCTCGTGTTCTGCACACATTTTAACCCCGGGGAAGTGGCAGGACTCGTTCACGCAGCCTTGGCGTGGGAATCCAGCTCGCTGGGCCCGTGGTCTGTGCCCAGCTCTGCCGGACCTGCTGCACCTTCCCGGGGCTCAGCAGGACACGGGGCTGTGCCGGGAGCCGGGTCAGCCCAGGTCCTGCCTGGCTCTCAGCTCCTCACTTCGACGCCTCGTCTCACTCTCCATCGCCCGAGGCAGCACTCAAGTGTTTGGATCCTCCGCACTGAGCTGTCAAATGGCCTAATCTCGGTGTTAAAACGTGAATGAGTGCTAGAAATAGTCCTGCAGAGCCGGTGCCAGGGGACCTCCCTCCTCACTCTGGAACAGCATCACATTATTCTCTCACTCTGTGAACTCAGGTGCTTCCAGCCCTGACCCTCGCCCGGGGATCCGAAGGCCCGGTGAGTCCCTCGGGCTCACAGATCCCAGCCATTGCTGGGGACTCACCAGGGATTCGGGACACGGGGGCTGCTGCTGCTGCTGCTGCCAGAGCCTGACTGCATCCTGACCCCTCCCCTGTGGGGCAAGGGGTGTCCCCAGGGTGCTCAGAGGGCCATCAGTAGATGCCAATCCCACGGGCAAAGGAACGACCCCGTCGGGGCACCCACAGCCCCCTGTCTCAGCAGCAGGGCAGGGAAGAGCTGCTGGGGGAGAGCCCCTCATCATCACCTAAACCTGCCTTTATTCCTGGCCTCGGCCTCATGCTCTGGTTTCAGCGGCAGGGACCAGCCTGACACCCCTTCCCCTTCCCGGGGCCGGGCAGGAGGGGCTCTCTCACCCTTTGCTTGTCGGGGTCCACAAACCGGATGCCGAAGTAATCCTTCTCCAGCAGGTTCAGGTGGTGGCAGAGAAGGTCGAACAGGTACTGGCCCTTGGCATCTCTCTGCAGGACAAAGAGTCTCAGTGACGGGCACAGGACGGGGAGGGTGGGGTAGAACCGGGCAGGGGGTGAGGGGGCCAAAAATTGTAAGTGACATCAAGGACAGTGCAACCCCCCACACCTCCCTGATATTTTCAGCTCAGAAACCACCTCCCATCCCACCTGAGGGGCGGCAGGACCCCACAGGACAGCAGGACCCCACAGGACAGCAGGACCCCACAGCAGCACCGGACGGAACATTAATGGGGAATTCAGAAGTATCATAGATAGAAAACTTGCTACATCTCAGACTTTTTTAACATTTCGTTTCCAGCGCTGCAGACTGGAGCACACACCGAACTGTGGCGCTGGGAGCTGTCCCAGAGCAGTGCTCGCCCTGGGCACCGTGGCACTGCCCGCACTCGGTGAGGCAGCTGGGAGAGGGAGGACACTGGCACCATAAAAAGCAATCTCTCACCTCGCGGGATCTGCTCCTTATCCGCCTCTTCCCTTATCCGCCTCAAATTCCGGGTTCTGGCTAAACAGAGGCGGGTTTCTCGCAGTCCCCCTCGGGCAGGTGCTTTCCCCCCCCGCCCTGGGCTGTCCTTACGCAGATCGGAGGTTTCGCCACCACACACCAAAACCTCTTCCCTTGGCTGGGGGTGCAACCCCGCCCCCGGCAAAGCACCTGCTGCTTTGGCAAACGGCCCGCTGTTTGAGTCATTAACCTTTAACATTTCAGTGCCTCCCGTCCAGAGTTTCCATGATTTATATCGGCTGTCCCTGCCGAAGTGCCGAGAGCCGCGGGCCGTGGCCCCGCAGGCAGCGGCTCTGCCCGCATCGCATCGCATCGCATCGCATCGCATCGCATCGCATCGCATCGCATCGCATCGCATCGCATCGCATCGCATCGCACGGCGCCGATCAAAGGCTGCTCTGACACCCACGCTGCCTCCTGCCTTCCCACGAACACCTTTGAGTGCATTGTTTGCTGACAAACACAGACAGCACATGCGTTATCTGATCAAACAAGCGCGTTATCTGATCAAACAGTCGCTCGGCAGACACGGGCTGTGATGGGAGAACCCCCGGGGACGGCATTAACCCATTCCTGCCTCTTCCTCCAATTCCTGCCGCTTCCTCCCATTCCTGCCGCTTCGGCCGTCTGGGGACTGTCCTGGTGCAGTGTCGGATTGGCAGCTGCTGGCACGCCGTGCCCTCGGGCCTGGACCGGGGCCTGGCAGCGCTAGGGCAGCACCGAGGGCATGCGGCGGTGACCCTGGCAGTGCTGGCGCCGGGGAGGGGCTATCCTGGCCCCGGGGTGCCCACCCTGCCCCGGGGACAGCCCGTCCTGCCCACCTGGCTCTGCCGCAGCGGCCTCGGCAGCCGCACCGGGACACGGAGCCCACAGAAGGCGGAGAGTGCCCTGGCGCTCCCCGGGAACAGCCCGACTGACAGCCTGGCACCTGCCCATGCCGAGTTAAAACACACCTCTGCCCTGGGCAGTCTATGCCAGGGCTGGACAATCCGTTTGGCAAAGAAATTTTTCCAATATCCAACTTAAAGCTTCCCTGGCACAACTCGAGGCCATTTCCTCTTCTCCTCTGTCCCCTGTTCCCTGGAAGCAGAGCCCGACCCCCTCCCGGTTCCATCCTCCTGACAGGGAGTTGGAGAGACAGAATTTCCCCCTGAGCCTCCTTTTCTCCAGGCTGAGCCCTCTCAGCTCCCTCAGCCGCTCCTGCTGCTCCAGCCCCTTCCCAGCTCTGTTGCCCTTCTCCGGACACGCTCCAGCCCCTCCACGTCTTCCTTGCAGTGAGCTCTGGGATTTCAGAGCTGCAGCTGAGCCCCAGCGGAGCAGCCACACTCCCGCCTGCAGAGCCTGCGGCAGGCTCGGCTTCTGGCCGGGCTCTGCAGTGGATCCACCGAGCTCAGCCGAGCTGGCTTTTTCCCCACCTGTTACCGAGTTTTTAAGCCACTCTCCTCAGCGTGCAAAGGCGGAGCGGAGCAGCTGTTTGGGCAGAGGGGAGGGCGCTGGCAGCAGCGCGGGCAGCGCTGGCAGCCGAGGGGCTGCGCAGCCGCGGCAGGGCTGGGAGATGGGCAGGGGCTGTGCGGGCAGCACTCCTGCCAAACCTTGGCAGAGCCGGGACCGGCAGCAAACGGAGCTCCCCGCGGGCTGCAGGTCCTGCCAGGCGGGAAGAGCACCCTGACAGGGCAGAGCATCGGCTCTGCCTGCTCTGCCCTCCTGCAGCCCCTCCCCTGCTGGGCAGGCGGCAGAGCCCACCACCTGCCCCTGCTGGGATGTCCATGTGCATCGTGGCACTGGGAAAAATGAAAGATTCCTCTTTCCCGTCAGGAAACCCGTATTTCAGCTGCCCCAGGCTCTGCATTCCAGCCCCCCGTCCCTGCCCGTGCACGGCTGGGAGCAACGACACACCGGGAGCAGGAGGGGTGCTGGCACCTCTTCCCTCATCATACAGAAAACAACAGTAAGTGCTGGGTTTGTTCTTCTCCAGCAGAAAAGGTCGCTCTGCAGGCTGAGCTAAAGGGACATTTGGCACAGACACAAGAGGTTAAAACAACTAATAACAGAAAATGCATAAACAAAGACATGCTCCTAAATCACTCCCAGACAGAGCTGAAGGGCTCTCGGGCCCAGAGCCACTGCTGCAGGAGTGGAGAGGCTGATTCCTCATCCCCCCAACACCCCATCCCTCCACACCTCCCAGAGCAAACTCCACAGGGGTTTGCCCCAGGCTCCTCTCCCTCTCCCTGCCCCAAAGCAGAAGGCTCCTGCTTTCCTCTGAAATTTTCACAGAGGAATTGCAAGGAAGGACAAACCAGACACCCGCCAGTGCCTGGAATGTGGTGAAAGTGTGAAACCGTGGATGGCATTACAGGGGGAATGTTCCCTCTTTGATCTCTCTAACTTGAATTAAACATATTCTAAATTAATCATTAGCAGAATGTCTTTCAGGAAATTATCTGAACTGCCTTTACAAATCACGACTTAAAAGAGCTCTCATTGCATAACACTGGCTTAAATATTCTGTGTTTGGATCTTTATATGTTCTTATAAAATGAGGCTCTTGTCTGTCTGAAGGTTTCAGGGCAGCCTTTTGGGGTGCCCGGGCTGATGGAGGACCATGGCCAGCCACTGTCACACGCTGGGATGCCACATGCCAGGCTGGCACATGCCATGCTGAGGGTTTGCTCTGAATGCCAACACCTGCCGAGGACTTTCAGTATCTGAGGGTGCCTCCAAGGAAGCTGGAGAGGGACTCTTTGTCAGGAACTGTGACAGGACACAGGGAATGGCTTCCCACTGCCAGAGGCCAGGATTAGGTGGGATATTGGGAAGGAATTCTCCCCTGTGAGGGTGGTGAGGCCCAGATTGCCCAGAGAAGCTGTGACTGCCCCACCCATGGAAGTGTCCAAGGCCAGGTTGGACAGGGCTTGGAGCACTCTGGGCTGGTGGGAGGTGTCCCTGCCCATGGCAAGGGGTGGGACTGGATGAGCTTTAAGGTCCCTTCCAGCCCAAACGAATCTGATTCTGTGATTCCGTGACTTGGAACTTGTAAACCCTGAAAGAGGTGCAGCCAAAGAGTGCACCATGCCCAGACACCTCTGGGTGCCACAGGGCACTGTGTGACTGTCATTGATGGCAGTGCACTGGGCTGTGGAGGGTTCAGGTGCAGCCTGGGCTGTGCAGCCAGCGTGGCTGTGCTGCTGCTGCTGCTGCTGCTCCAGCTCGGAGCTGCAGAGGACAGCTCAGATCAGCACACACCCTGCAATGTTCTGATTCATAATGGCCCTGATTTCCCTGCTCTAACCTGAGCCGAGGCTGCAGAGGCTGCATCGTGGCCCAGGCAGCTGAGAATCTGCACAGCTGGGTTTCTGTCCCTCAGCCCCATCACCCTGGAGCACTGCAGGGCAGCTCTGGCACGGTCTGACCCCCTCAGCTCAGCTCAGCTCAGCTCAGCTCCCACATCCTCCCTCACACCCACCCTTGGCCATGGGTGTCACTGGGACTGGATCTCACGGCACTCCCCATTTCTGTGGGATCTCTGGAGCCCCAAGCACATCCCAGTGCCCCAGCTCAGCCCTGCAGACTGGCTGAGCTCACTGGGGGACAGACTGTGGGACCAGACTGGTTTGGGGTGGGAGGGCTCAGAGGGGAGCACGGCCTCGAGGTACAGCCCTCTGCACCCACAGCACCCTGGCACCCACCTACCCTCCCTGCACCCTTGTGTGGCACAGCACCCCAGGCCCATGTCACCACTCACTCCTGCTGCCCTGGCTCCCTCCCGAGGAGGAGGAGCTGACTGAGGGACAAACCCTGCCGAGGGGACACTGCCAGGGAGAGGGGAGTGGTGCTGGTGCCAGGATCCATCACTACCTGCCCTGCCTCCTGGCAAAGCCCTTCGGAGCTATCCAGCCTTGCAGCTCCTCTCTGAGGCCCCTGAGGAGCAGTGCCCTGTCAGCACCAGCTCCGTGCTGAGATCTGCTGTGCTCTGCTTGTGGCCAGACGGGCTCCTCAGCAGCCCTTGAACAAGCTCTTCCAGGGAGTTTTACGGTTGCTTTCCATGAGGGAGACAGGGCAGGGCTGTGTCGGTGGCAGGGAGATCCTGCTTGGGTTTTCCCGTGGGAAATGCACCTGTGTGATGCAGGAGAGAGGAACCCCCCCTGTGCCAGGGGTGCAGGGGCTCAGCAGCCTCAGCTCCTCAGCAGAGCTCAGCACACTTTCTTTGGGACCCACCTGCATCCCAGCCCCTGCCAGCCCCCCAGCCCCACAGTCCTGGCCCCCCAGCCTGACCCCCAGCCCAGCCCAGCCTGCACTTCTGGGGCTCAGGCACCACGTCCCCGGCAGCCGCTCTGAGGATTAAGCCCAGGATTTGCAGAAGCAACAGCAGCAGCTGAAAGCAGCTCCTTCCTGCATTATTTGGGTTGGAAATCTCCTTGTGGGCTGCCCACTCGTCCCTGCTTCCTGAGCTTAGGAGGAGATTATTTTTTTAAAGGAAACTGTCAAAAAAGTCTATTTTACAAAGTGAAGTTTTAAGCTTAAGTCTCTTTGGCAGCAACATCTGAGCTGGGAGAGATCAAAGACCCTCCAGCTCCATTGCCAACACGAAGAGATTTTCACAAGCAATTTGACTGCAATATTGTGGTTTAAATGCTTCATTTTCCAAGCTGGGCATTGTGCTGTATGAGCCCAGGACTTATCACCCCTCGGACAAAGTTAATGTTGGCTCTGCAGGCAGGGCCAGGTCCTCCTGACTGGCGGCTCTCAGCCCTCACAGGGAGCCAGAGTCCCAGCTGAGCTGTGGAACGGGGAGGAAATGGGCAAAAATAGGCCTGAGAACATTAATTTCCAGGCAGGGAATAAGCAGCCCAGAAACCTGTAAGGATGCCTGGAGCAGAGTGCTCCAGGCTCTAATGGGGAGCGTTACCTGCTCTGACACCTCCGTCCCCAGGGCCCCCCAGGGAGGGGCACCCCCCAACACTGAGCAGGTGTCCCCAAGGGACAGGAGATGTTCCCTGCCAGGGCAGGGCTCTGGGCAGCTCTCACAGTGTCTGTGGCTCCTGTGCAGGTGCTGAAACCTCCTGGAGATGTGGGGCAGGGAAAGGTGTCCTGAGATCACAGACTGACTAGAACAGAATCCCAGACGGCTTTGGGGTGGAAGGGACCTTAAAGCTCATCCAGTGCCACCCCTGCCATGGGCAGGACACCTTCCACCAGCCCAGGGTCCTCCAAGCTCCATCCAACGTGGCCTGGAACGTTTCCAGGGCTGGGGCAGCCACAGCTGCTCTGGGCACCTGTGCCAGGGCCTGCCCACCCTCCCAGCCAGGAATTCCTTCCCAATATCCCACCTAACCCTGTCAGTCTGAAACTGTTCCTCCAAATCCTATAAAGGTGACAGGAGAAGATGCTCTGGGAGCCATCAGTGAATGCAGGACTCCAGGAGAGTGCCCACCTGCCCTGCCACAGCCCACTGGAGCCCACCAGTGCCTGTCCACCCAAGGAGACTCAGAGTAAGGAAAGGGGTTTACATAACTGCAGTGTAATCCTGTTATATTTATAGCACATGCATTTCAGTATTAATTCCCTGTTATCTCTAATCCTTCCTCCTTGCTGACACAGTAATTTCTGTCTTCAAGACTTATCCGGGCAGTTTGATCCAGAAGTTTATAAAGCTCTTGAGAAGGAAAGTTCCTAATGAAGGGACTCTCAGAGCCTTAAACTCCAGATTATCAATTCCTGTCTTAATCCCCCGCAGGGTTTTCAAACCTTTCGCTTGCTGGCGTGTGCAGAAGGTTCTCCACGGCTCTCCATCATGGAATTTCAGCTGCTGATGTCCCTGTTTAGGAAAGAGTCTGCAGTGGGACATCAGTTGAGAACTTTTTAAATCCATTCACAACCAGGGACTTGTGGCCCAAGCATGTGCCAGGCTCCCAGCAAGCAAAGTGACAGGGCTGTGGCCCCACCTGCTGGTCCTGCTGCAGCCGGGGAGGTTTCACCTCCTTGTTGGATGAGTTTTCCTGACGGCTCCGCACTCCCAAGGTCTTTGGAAAACTTACTCTGTGCTTTCCCCTGAGCTTACCCATCCCAGCCCTCCAGACACAATCCCACAGCCCTGGCATCTTCCCAGCAAGGAGTGAGATGTGCTGGAAACAGAGTAGAGAAGAGCAAAGCCCCACTGTCCTCCCTGTCCCACTGCCCAGGTGGGGCGGTTTGTCCCTGCTGCTTTGTCACCACAGAGCCCACGGCAGGTGGCACCGGTGCTGCACAGCTGCTCCCTGTGCCCCCAGCGCTGAGCCTGGCAGGCTGGGAGAGACCCTGGCTGGGCAAAAGGCATCTCTCTGCTGAGCCCCATCGCTCTCAGGATGGCAGCTCCCTCCTCCCTGCCTGCTCGGGCTCCTTGAACGGCCCCAGTGGCATGGACGGGGGCACCAGAGCAGGGCGTGGCACCGGAGCAGGGGGTTGGCAGTGCCAGCGCTCACCAGACCCCGAGCAGCAGAGCAGGGCTGGCAGGGACCACCAGCCACGGCATCTTACACAGACCAGCTCCCCCAGGAACGTGTCCCACCCAGGCTCCATCCTGGTGCTGCAGTGCCAGTGTCAGGGCCATCTGTCTGCAGCAAAATCCTCCTCGGCGAGTCCCAGGCAGGCACAGCCAGCACAGGCTCCTGCCAGGGAGGCAGCTTAACACACTGCAAACATTTACTGGGCATTAAACACAGGGATTTGAAAAAATTAATTAAAGGAAAAATAAATGTGAGCTTTTGAAACCATCCCAACAAGCACTGCAGTCACTCTGGGTTTGCAGGGAGGGTGGTACCTGCAGCCAGGTGAGCAGGGCAGGGCTGCACCTCTGCCAGGTGAGATGGGTAGGGCTGCACCTCTGCCAGGTGAGATGGGCAGGGGTGCACCTCTGCCAGGTGAGCAGGGCAGGGCTGCACCTCACCAGGTGAGCAGGGCAAGGGCTGCACCTCTGCCAGGTGAGCAGGGCAGGGCTGCACCTC
>JAWWLZ010000019.1:828160-851360 GCA_035041345.1 Poliocrania exsul
GAAGTCAAACACCTCCCTCTCTGCTGATTTTAAACCACCTGGGGGTAGAGGTCCCTTTCCCTGCCAAGTTGACCCGTTCTGGAGTGGGAAGAGGCAGCAATAAGAGCCAGAAGCACCTTCCTCCAACCACAGCACTTTGTATCAGTGAGTGCCTTTCCAATTATTCATGCTAAAAAGGCCCCTCAGCCCCCCTTGGCCATATTTACCTCCCTTAATTAAAGATGGCAGCAATAAACATGAAATATGGACAAAGGAGATGTTAATAAATGCTGCCTCGGGGAGCCCAGAGCCAGGCTGGAAACACTTCAGATCTGCTGCTGCTTTGTGATGGAATGAACACAATAGATCTCCACATAAAAGAGATATTAAAATAATTACCATAAATGAGGCTCGGGGAGCCTGGACCCCTCAGGTGGGGGAGGGGGAAGTGCCTTCCCAGGGTTTTTCCAGGAAAAGCCTCGTGCCTGACTCAGGTCTGCTCCACCTGATGGAGAACCAAACCCTGGCATCTCCTTCCAAGAGCTGAGGCCACAAACACTCCCCCCTCCCATTCCCACTCTCAGTCATGGATTTCGAGGTGACCAAACTGTCACAATCAGTGCCTAAAGAGCTTTCCCCTGCCCTGCAGAGCAGGGACCAGGTCCTGGTCAGCACCCAATGGCAGGATTCAAATATTTGCATTCAGGAAGAGAAAACTCTTGGCAGAGTCCAGGTTCAAGCACTTGAATTGGGATTTCTTTAGGACAGAAACTTCAGGTGCTTCAGGATGATGCAGAAATTCCTCTCATTTTATACCTCTACGTGAGAAAGCTTCAAAAGTGTGATGGAAAACAGGATTCTGCCAATAAACAAGAGGGATGAGAGTCAGCACAACCCCCACCCTCTGATCCCGATCCACGAAGGATCTGCTGATACTGGAGAGCAGACACCAAAACTGGAGAAAAATGAACCCTGTCAAATCCATTTGAGATCTTGATGAGTTTAAAAATTGGTTAATATAGGAAATGGTGGTGATTTAATAGATTTAGACTCGGGCAGACACTTAACCTGGTACTGCATGACATTTTGATTAAAAATTAGAGTGATACAAGAGCGACACGACACGCACTAACAGGATTAAAGGCTGCCTGCAACACAATTAGGATGCTGAAACTGCTGGGTGGTTCAACAGGGATCCTTGGGAAACAGGTCCAGTCCCCAAGGTTTGAACCAAAAGCCACAAGAAGAGAAGGAGCTGCTGTGCAGTTGGCAGAGAACACGGGGCAGGGAACAAGGAGGCTCCAGGTCACTGGAACAGACACTGGAATAGCCCTGCAAATGAAATACAAGTTACAAATCAGCACCCAAACTGTGGCTGCCCCATTCCTGGAAGCGTCCAGGGCCAGGCTGGATGGGCTTGGAGCCACCTGGTCCAGTGGAAGGTGTCCCTGCCCACGGAAGGGGCTGGAAAGGGATGAGCTTTAAGGTCCCTTCCAGCCCAAACCATTCCACAATTCTGTGATTTTCTCTCTGCCAAGTGAAGAGCTCACACCTGGGATCAGGAAGAACACAAATCCATCTTCTTGCTTCCTCAAATAAAGCAGATCCTCCCCTAAATTAAAAATCCCACCTGCATTCAGGTGAGGGAGACTTTCCAGGCAGTGGGAATTCAAGCCAAGGAGGGGCTCCAGCACATCTCCAGGGAGGGGAGATGTCCCAGCTCCTCATCTGTGAGAACAAGGGAGTCAAAGCAGGAGGGGGGATGACAGCAGGGTGGTGACAGCACAGGCCACAGGGACAGGGGGGTGACAGCAGGGGGACATGTCCCTGCTCAGCACAGGCTGAGCTGACCTCAGAGAGCAGAGGACAAGCTTTAACTCTGCCTTCCCAGCTACATCCCCATCAGGACCTAAATGTTTGTAGATCCACATCACAGTTCTGACACTCTCTGAGGAGCTGCCAACAGCTTTGGACTTGCAGGATATTTACATCTCTGAGGAAATTCAACAGCAAAACTGAAATCTATCAGTTGGTCTCATCTAGAGGGGACTCACTGCAGGTCCTGGGCCCCAGCCTGGCCAGAGGAGCACAGATTATTCCTCTGGCTGGAGACAGAGCAGGAATTTCAAGACCAGCAGAGGAAAGCACAGCTGAAGAAGCCCAGGATGAGGGGACCCTTCCCCAGCTCCAGGGAACCCAGTACCTGTGGAGACCCCTGCCTGTGCTGCAGGAGTAATAAAATCACTGAGGAGGGAAGAGGCCTCCATCTTCCTCACCAAAGGGAGCTCAGAGATGGACCAGAGGGGACAGGAAACCTGAACACAGGGATGGGGATGAGCCCCACTTGAAGCCTACAGGGAACCAACAGCACCAGGATCAGGTGTGAGAGCTGTTTGGAACCCCAACCAACAGCACCAGGATCAGGTGTGAGAGCTGTTTGGAACCCCCTCTGCACTCAGGGCCACTGCCTGGCTTTGTACTGGAGCAAAGGAAAAGGCTCCTGTGAGGTGCAGGATGGAAATGTTGCATCCTTTGCAGCTCCCACCTGTTCCTGGCTCTGCACTTTCCTCTGTGTGTGATCTACAACAGGTCCCAGCCTGGGGCTTGGGGTTGGGACCTTTCCCCTGTCCCTGGCTCACAGTTTGTCCACTTGCCCACTGCAACCACTGCCTCAGAATTCCCAGAATCCCCGAATCCCAGAGCCTGGAGGCTGGAAAGGCCCTCCCAGTTCACTGAGTCGTGTCCCCAGCACTGCCCACCCCACCACTGCTCCACGTCCCCAGGTGCCACAGCCACCCATCAGTTCAATCCCTCCAGTTCCCGTCCCACCTGCAGGTTTGCAGGAGCAGCCAGGGCCACGTCCTGCTCCTCCTCTTCAGCTCCCTGGGAATTCAGGGGTTTCCTCTGGAAATATTATCCTGGCTGCCCCTTGGAGCTGCTCTGTGCCATACAAAGAGCATTAAACTGCCTGCAGAAAGCTGATTAATTCCAGCCTGGCTTTCTGCAGAGAATCACAGATGACTCCAATTCCACCCAGACTCAGCTATTTGAAGTCGCCAGATAACTCTGACTTTCTAATTTTATCTTTTGAATAAAATAAGCTCCCCACCAAAAAATCCAACCCAACCCACCAGAAAATGACAGGCATGCATTACCAGCAGTGTGTGACAAACCAGGCCTGTGGCTTTTGGGTAACTTGAATTAGACAAAGAGAGGCAAACCCACCATCATTTCTCTCAGTAAATTCTTCCCACAGCTTTAACACTTTCCCTTAAAGTAACACAATCCTGCCAACATCACACCAACACCACCCTCTGTGACTCGATCTGAGAGTATTTTGGAGACTAACCAGGATTAAACCCACATTCAATACCTGGTTTCTCCCCTAAGTCCCTCGACCTTCTCCCAGCTCAGCTGAGTTGTAGAATCTCAGTTTCTACTCTCCCATTTTATGTTTGTTGTTGTTTTGTGCAGGGATCACTCTGGGCTGGATGAGCTGCCTGGCTCCAGCAGCTGCCCCAGATCCCACCAGGTGCCTTAAAACACAAGTGCAAATTTAGGTAGGAAAAAAGGCCACAGTTTTGCCTGTTTTAGCATCAGAGCCCAGGCCCTTCCTCGCCCCCTGACCTCCCCCCCACCCCGGGTGTGCAGCAGAGCCCTCCCTGAGCTGCGCTGTGTGCCTGGAGCAGCGACAGGAGGGCAGGGCACAGCTCCTGACGCTCAGCACGCCGATGCTTTTGGACTAATTACTGCTATAAAAAGCAAAAAGCTGTCAAAGAGAATTATTCAGCTTCTCCAAGAGTGAAACAGAGATAGTGTGAGAGGAAATGGTGCCCCTTCAGACTCTGGTGGTGCCTGCGAGGATTAACTCACCCTTTGCAGCACCTGCTCATGACATTATTTACCACACCCAGCCCAAACTCTTCCAGCTGCAGGGAAAAAGAGGCAGAAGGAGGCTCAGGCTGCAGGAGAAGCGTGGGGACCATGAATCTCAACTGGAGGAGTCTGAATCCAAGGCTTGTGCTCTTAGAATCACAGAATCCCAGACTGGTTTGTGTTGAAGGGACCCAAAGCTCATCCAGTGCCATCCCTGCCATGGGCAGGGACACCTCCCACTGTCCCAGGCTGCTCCAAGCCCTGTCCAGCCTGGCCCTGGACACTCCCAGAGCTGGGGCAGCCACAGCTGCTCTGGGCACCCTGTTCCTCCTGCCACTGTAGTGCAAGGCTCACCCCTTACATCAGCCTGACACCTGAAGGGCTCAAGCTGTGGCTCCAGGGAACAGCAAATCCCATTTCCCTGGCTGGGATGTGCTGGGATGAGCTCGGCACTCCCACCATCCAGCTCTTGCCTCAGGGGGAGGGCCGGGGGCTGCCCCCAGAGATATCCAGCTGTGGTGCTTTAGGGGAGCACTTTGCTCTCCAGGGTTCCTTTTGCTGGCTGTGCAAACAGGGTGAGTCAGGGGCTGTCCTGGGGGGAGCCTCGGGGGGGGAGCAGCTCTCCAGGAGCACCTCCAAACATCCAAGCAGCACAGCCAGCCTGGCATGGGCCTCGGGCTGGCTTTGGGGGCACGGAATGTGTGAGGAGCAAGATGAGAAGAAAGAGAAATTGGGGCATTTGGGACTGAGCCGATGCTCACAGAGCACCTGATCCAAACAGAGCTGGGCTCCAGCGTCCCTCCCAGGCAGTGCCCTGAAGCCAAACTGCTGCTCCTGCCCTCCCTGGGGAGGGCAGGGAGGGGAGAGCAGAGCAATGCCTCCAACCACCACCTTTAGTCCTTCCAGTCCAGTCATCTGGAAACAGCAGCAGCAGCATCTTTATTCCCCACGTGTTTTCCCTGGAAGTCAAAAAAAAGTCCCAGAAAAGCCTGTCCTCCAGCAGGAACTGTATTTAAAATATTTCCCTGTAACTCTGAACACGCCATCTGCTCCTTCTGCCAGCCCCACTGCCTTTGTGCAAGGCATCTCTGTCTCCATCCTTTCTGCCAAGCAGGAGCTGCAAACTCCCATCCTCTTCCTCGCTTCACCATCCACCTCCCTGCCTGGGTCCTGCTGCCAGCCCTTCCAACCCCCTCCTCCCCATGCTGCCTCCCCTCTCTCCTCCTCCTCCTCCTCCTCCCCCCCACCAGGGCAGCCCTGTCCCTGTCTCGTGGATTGGTGACCTGCCTTGGCACAAAGTGTCCCCACACCCTGCCAGAGTGGCCCCGTGGCCGGGTGAGCCTTCAGGATCACTCCAGTGTCTTATTCTGAAGTCTTGATGTCCTTTGTCACATAAGGTGACCTTGCAAAGGTTTTGTAAAGACTGGATATACAGTCTTTTAAATAAATGAATAAATAAATATGTCCCCAGCCCCAGCCCCAGGCAGGCACAGGCAGCCCAGTCCCATCTGGGCGCACAACAGGAGGGGAAGGGGGACCAGGAGGCCACAGGGAAGCTCAGACAAGATTTAGAGAAAGATCAGGATTTGGAAGAGGCACCTTCTCAGAGACACCGGGGCTGTCCTGCAAGGGGCAGCCTCAGCTCTGCTCCCTGCAGAACAGGGATCTCCTATGCCCAGGGCACATGCCCAGAGGGGATGCCAATGGCACTGCACTCACAGAATCCTGGAATCCCAGAATGGTCTGGGTGGGAAGGGGCCTCAAAGACCATCTCATTCTCTCCATGGGCAGGGACACCTTCCACAAGCCCTGTCCAGCCTGGCCTCGGACACTTCCAGGGGCGGGGCAGCCCCAGCTCCTCTGGGCATCTCTGCCAGGGCCTCCCCACCCTCCCAGGGAACGATTCCTTCCCCACATCCCCCCTAACCCTGCCCTCTGGCAGGGGGAAGCCATTCCCATCTTGTCTGGTCCCTCCAGACCCTTGTCCAAAGTCCCTCTCAGGCTCAATCCCGTTGTTGCCCAAACCACTGGACCTGGTGGTGCCCGCGGTGCCCCAGCCGGGGGCTGAGCCCGCCCCTGGAGCAGCGCTGGACCCTCTGCCGGCTCCTGCCCCCCCGGGACACGGGCTCGGGAAGAATACGGTGATTAACTGCTCATGACAATATGGAAATCCACTGCTGAGGGCGCTGCGCCTGCCCCAGATTCGGCCGTTCTGCAGCCGCACGAGGAGCGGGGCGGGCAGCCCCGAGCGCTCCCGCTGTGGGTGACATCCTGCGCTGGGTGTCACATCGCGACATGTCACCCCGGGCCTGGGACGGGCCCGCACCCTCCCGGCAGCAGCAGCTGCTCCTGCGGGTCCCGGGGGGTGCCAGAGCCCTCGGAGCCCCCCAGAGCCCCCCGGAGCCCCACAGAGCCCCACGGAGCCCCTGGGCACAGGGAGGCAGGATTGGCCCCAAAGCTCTGCCCCATCCCTTTCCTGGTGGATCCCTGGGCACAGGGGGGCAGGATTTGCCCCCAAAGCTCTGCCCCATCCCTTTCCTGGTGGATCTCTGGTGTCTGGGAACCAGCCCCAAACCCTCTGGGTGCTGTGCCCCAAGAGCTTGGCACCAGGTCTGCCCCCTCTGCTCCCTCCTCCTCCTCGGAGTGGCACCAGCCCTAGACCTGCCCTGGCAGCCCCTCATTAAATTCCAAACCTCAAAATCAGCATCAGAGGGAGCAGCACGGACAGAGTAACCCAGAAATGCCTGCAAACCACAGGAATTATCTGCCCATTAATTGTCTTGGGGGAAAAACCACAATGAGCTCATTTTTGGCTGAGCTGTTTCTGACACGTGACCTCTTGTTTGTCACGGCCCTTTTTCCCTCTTCCACTGAGTTTGGCTTCCAGTTTGTTCACTCCAAAGCCTCTCTTTGTGTTTGCCTTTAAATTTTCACCCTCACTGATTTTCTGTGCAAACCCCCACCAGATGGGCAAGGAGCTGAGAAATCCTGCCCAGGGGATGTGACCCCCACTGTGCCACAGCTGGGGCAGCTGCTGCAGCCAAAGTGCTGCTCCCAGCTCCAAAACCACAGTCCTGGCTGCATGGGCACCCCAGCACCCAGGGCATCTCCTTCCCTAGCCAGGGCAGAGCTCAAGGCCAGGCTGGATGGGGCTTGGAGCAACCTGGGCTAGTGGAAGGGGGTGGAACGAGGTGGGCTGTGAGGTCCCTTCTCCATGAAAACAATGATGGTCCAAGAGCCCTTTGCTCTTTTCACTTTTCATCTATTCAGTTTAACCCATCGATTGTCTCTTCTTCATGTGCTGTGCTGAGGGAGCCACTTCTGTGAGCTCCTCTCAGTTCTCCAGCACAGGGGAAATATTGCCACAAGATTTTGCTTTACACTGAGTCTGTCATTCAGGCACTGAAGGGAATTGATTCCAAGGCTCAAGGCAGGCTCCTGGCTGGCTCCCTCAGGCACCAAACCACAGGATTCTGTCAGGAATTCCTACAAACAGGAATTAGTGTAAAATGGCAGCAAAGTCATAGGAAGATGCTGTCAAAATTGATAAAGTGAAAAAAATGCCCCCCAGCAGCAACCCCCAACCAAAGGCCTGCACATGGGATGTCCAGAGAGATCCTTCGGGCCTCTGGCTGCCTTTGGAGGGAGATCTCCTACCAAAACACAGCAGGGGTTTATTATTTGTCCATTCTCAGGGCACTGCTGTCTGCCCTGGTCCACAAGACCCTCTCAGGATGGTAAGTGTCCCCCCAGGCAGGGCCAGCACCCCCATGGCAGGGCCAACTGCACCTCATGGCACTGCCAACTGGACTAGAAGGGCTGGCACATGGCACATGGTGATGCCACCAGCACAGTCCCGGCAACTCCAACCAAAGGTCTCCAGTTCTTCTCCTGCATCTGAATTTCTCCCCAATCTCCCACCTATCCCTGCCCTCTGGCACTGGGAAGCCATTCCGTGTCCTGTCCCTCCATCCCTTGTCCCCAGTCCCTCTCCAGCTCTCCTGGAGCCCCTTTAGGCACGGGCAGGGGCTCTCAGGTGTCCCTGGACCCTTCTCTTCTCCAGGTGACCCCCCAGCTCTCCCAGCCTGGCTCCAAAGGGGCTCCAGCCCTGGAGCATCTCTGGGGCCTCCTCTGGACTCACCTCAGCAGCTCCACATCCCTGTGCTGCTGTTCCCCAGAGCTGGAGGCAGCTCTGCAGGTGGGGCCTCACCTGAGTGGGGCAGAATCCTCTCCTTGCCCTGCTGCCCACACTGTGGGCAGAGCCCAGGACACAAGGTCAGCCCTGGGGAGAGGCTCCTACCACTGCACATCCCTCCTGCAAGGATGCTGGAAAATCCTGGAGATGTTGCAAAAAGGGACAGGAATGGTCTGGAAGCAGCTGCCTGGCAGGGGAGTGTGAGGAGCTCAGCCTCTCATACATCAAAGGAAGAGTGAGAGGTGACACGATGATCATCCATAAATGCCTTCACTGAGAGGAAATATCAGCTACTAAAGGGCTCTTCAGTCAAGTGAAGAGAAGCAGCACAGACCCAGCCTCCCAGGGCTGGAACAGGTGCATCTGGATTAGAAACAAGACACAGTCTTTAAAACAGGAGCAATTAAACAGTGGAATGCACTGCCCTGGGGGGTGCTGGACCCCTCAGCTCACGGTGCCCCCAAGCTGAGATGAGCTCTGAGATGAGACCATGAGTTGAGATGAGCCCTGCTCCACCACAGCCTCCAGACACAGCCCTGGGTGCCTCCACAGCCCCTGGAGAGGGGGCACAGTGCAGGCCACGGGGGTCCCCTGACATGGCACATGTCCAGGGGCTGGCACCTCCCTGCAGTTAAATATTCGGATTTGCACCGTGCCTCTGAACGAGCTCCCAGGGTGACCCATTGCCCCATCCCTGGAAGTGTCCAAGGGCAGGCTGGACAAGGCTTGGAGCAACCTGGGCTAGTGGAAAGCTTCCCTGCCCATGGCAGGGGGGTGGAATGAGATTGGCCTTCAGGTCCCTTCCAACCCAAACCGTTCCATGGTTTTGTGACCACTGCATGGAGCACACGTGGCTTCTGTGCCAAGAGATGAAGAGGTGAGAAGGTGGGAGGTGAAGGGGTGAGAGGTGTAGAGGAGAAGAGGTGGATTCCAGTACCCAGCCCCCTCTCCATCACCGATATCCTCAGACACAGATTGGTAAACAAAGCCAAATGATCCAATTTGCCCTAAGTTTTCCCTCTGGAGCCAGCTCTCGGTGCCCAGCGGGGTGGTGGCACGAGCCAGCGTGAGTTTGCCTTGAGGAAACTCCCACCGTGCACAGTGAGCGGCAAAGGAGGCAGGAATAAATGGGAGTACTTGGGGAAATGGATGGAATGTGGCAGCGGCGGAGGCAGCGCCGAGGGTTTCAGCTGAACCCCCAGCCCGGAGGATCTGAGCGAGCCTTTCCCGAGCGGAGCAGCTGGAGCGGCGCCGGAGGATGCCATCGCCATGGCAACGGGAGGAACTCGCTGCCGCTCGGATCAAGGACACCATTCATTGTCCAAGTGCTGAGGATTTTTTAGCCCGGTTTCCAGGGACCAAGTGTTAATAACAGTTGCATCCTATTTATCCTGGGCCTTTATTGTCTCTGTAATGAGCTCTCCAGGAAAACCTGGAGAGCGTTTCCTCGGAGGCTCCGCGCCAGCAGCGCGACTCCGAGTTAAGTGGTTTGCTTTGCTGGCAATTCCCTCCCTTGCCCACATGCTTTGAAATACAGAGCAGGCTGATTAACTATTAATAACAGGGCACTGACGAACCACACATTATGCCCCGGGTTGTGCCAGTTGTTCCAGAGGCACCTGGAGCTCCCGCCGTGGCGGTGGGACACTCCTCACCCTGCCAGGGGTGGCACACGTGATGGTTTCCCCCGTGCTGTGCCCCGTCCTGGCTTTGCCTGATGCCCCAGAGCTGCACATTCCAGCAGTTTGGGTGAGGATCAGCTCAGGTGGAAGACAATAGTGATGATGATGATGAATGACAGGACATGGCTGTGCACACAAAGCTACCCAGTGCCCCTCAAGGATAATGTCATAGCCATGTGATTAAAGCCTGGAATTCCTTTTCTACTTACTGATGGTTGGACTAGGAGATCCTGGAGGCCTCTTCCCACAAAGAATGATTCTCTGATTCTATTAAATGCATTGATGCTATTACTGTGCTGTTAAATTGTTTCCTGTGTAGAAGGAAATCTTGGCTGGCCCCAGTGGGGTCTGACTCCAATGAACCCAACCCCCTGTCCCTTTGGCATCCCAGCAGAGATTACAGCCACCCTCACAGACACCCACTGTGAAACCAGGGACCTGCAATGTGACCATCTCCTGGCAGTCCAGAGCAGTCCCATGCAGGGCAAAGGCTTCACCAGGGCTTTGGAAGCTCTGAACATCTCCACATAAAAGTGATGCTCTCACTGTCACTGGATGGGATTTGTTTTAGGTTGTGTGTCATTTCCAGGACTGATTTTGCTGGATGAACATCACCAGACCACTGGCTTTTTACTCACCCCACAGCACTGAACATGCCCATCAGTGTTTGGAGAAGGGAAGCTGGTTCCTGGATAGGGTTCTCAGTTTTCCCTCCGGATCTGCTGCTCTTGGCACCTTCCCAGCCTGGGGGCTGGGGTGGGATGGGGGGAACGGGCTGACTGTGCTGCTGCTGAGCTGGGGGTGCTCTCCCCCCATTTCAGCCCCTTCCCACCCAGTCCCTGTGCCAAGCTGGAGCTGCAGTCTCTCTGTGCTGTGAGTTTAAGCTGCTGCAGCCCTGAGGGTGAGGGATCAGCCAACCAATCCTGCAGGGAGTGGGCACTGCCAAACCCAGCTCTGCAGCCGCTTTCTCCTCAGTGCAGCCCAGCTGCTCCCAAATCCTGGGATTTACCAGCTCTGCCAGAGCAGAACTGCCCTCTCCGACCCCACAGCAGCATTCCTGAGGATGGCAAAGGCCATCATACCCCACCAGACACTGGGGCTGCAGCTGTGGACTGGTGTCAGCACCTTGTCCTGCAGCCTCAGACAACTGGGGCATCCCCAGAGTGCCCAGTGCCCCATGCCTGGTGCTCCCCAGCCTGCAGCCAGCCCAGAGCAGAGCTGGCAGACCCTGGCACCACGTGCCATCACCAGGAGTGGTGCAGAGCAGAGCTGCAGGATGCCAAGGCTCAGCTCAGAGGGCAGGGGCAGCTCAGACTCGCTCAGCTCTGGCTCTGGCAGGAGGGCACTGCTGTGGAGCCTGAAATCATTAACTCAGGGGGGCTCCAGAGAAATAACGCCTAAAAATGCCTTTAAGACATATTTCATAGAATCTGAGAATCATTATGGCTGGAAAAGACCTCCAAGATCATCAAGTGCACCCTGTGCCTGATCCCCACCTTGTCCCCCAGCCCAGAGCACTGAGTGCCATGGCCAGTCCTTCCTCGGACACCTCCAGGGCTGGGCACTCCAAACCTCCCTGGGCAGCCCCTTCCAGTGCCTGACAACACTTTCCACAAAGGAATTCCTTGTGATGTCCAACCTGAGCTTCTCCTGGTGCAGGTGAGGCTTTGTCCTCTTGTCCTGTCAGATTCCATCACGTTCTGAACAGCCCCAAACCCCAGAAATCAGCACATTCCAGCCCCCGCCTCAGGCACAGCAACCCGGCAGCAGCTCCTGTTCCATTCAGCATCTGCCAGGAGTGTCATCTCTCCATGGCATTCCCAGCCTCCCACTCCTGAGCAGCCCACTCAGGCCAGGACAAACAACCCTCCCTTCCAACCCACAGAGAAGTTTCTTTTTCTTCTTTAACCAACAAACAGAGTCACTAAAGCCCCACTCTGCTTAATGCAGCTCTGCATCAAAACACCTCTGAGGCAACTCATTTTTACCAGGAGAACTTCTGAGGCTGGAATTTTCCCTGATGGCACTGCTGGAAGGCTACAACAGCCCAGCAGGTCAGCGAGCTGAAGGCAGTATTTCATCTGGCAATTTATTCAAATAAATCTTTCAACACATGAAATAAGCTATAAAGATGGAGCCTGTCAAAGGCTGGAGCAGTCGAGCTCCTGACTGGAATGACCAAGCAGGAGCAGCAGCAGCTCTGGCCTGTTGGGCACGGGGTGCCAGCCCAGCTCCCTGTGCTGGGACAGGATGATCCAGTGGTGGGTGAGACCACTCAGTGCCATAACAACAATAGGCTTAATGATGAACAAGTGTTTTCATTAATTACTATTATTATGCCCATCACTGCTCTGGTGCTGTTCCTGCTGCCACCACCCAAAGCCAGGAGCAGAGAAGAGGCTGCCACGTCCTTTGCCACATTGGGAAGGTTTTGCATCAGCTCCTGCTGCCAGAGCTGTGCCTCCCATCCCAGCTGCTTCTCCCAGACCTGGCACTGTCTTGCCACACCTTCCTGCCCTCTGCCCTATTGAGTAAATGGGTGAGATCAGACAGAGCTGTGGGGTGGCACAGGAGGTGCTGCCACAGCAGGACAAAACCACGGGGTTCCATTTATGTTGGCACAGGACAGGAAGGGCAGGAGCTGTTTGTGCCACCGCTGGCAGTGCCCTGGGCTGGGCCCAAGGGGCTCCAGGAGCTGTGTAGGGGCTGCAGGGGGACCTACAGGATGAGGACTCGCTCTGCCCCACTCATGCCACAGGCAATGGCATGACCTGGGCACTCCAGAGACAGGTGGAAGGTCACAGTGCTCCTTGGCACTGGATGGGGGTTTTAAAGAAGTCTTGGAAACAGCCAGGTCTGAGCTCAGACAAGACTGTGAGAGCAACCGAGGGGAATTCCAGCACAAGGAAAGGTTTTCCTGCCAATGTCTGGGGGGAAGGAGGGGCTGAGGAAAGTGGCCACGAGTGCCTTGGGGAAAGAAGAGCCCCTTTGTGGTGGGCACACCGTGGGCATTGTCTGCTGGCCACTTGCCCTCCCAGCCAGCTCCGAGCTCAGCAGAGCCACATCAGGGGCACTGAGAGCTGCCCACTGTGCATTTACTTTCCTTTTTAACATTTTATAATCAGGCTGAGCTCCCTCACTGACTTCTCTGTCCCCTTCACCAACTGCAGTGAGAAAGAAGAAATTATGAGACAATCAAAGAATCTTGGAATGGTTTGGTTTGGAAGGGACCTCAAAGCCCATCCAGTGCCAAGGCAGAGACACCTCCCACCAGCCCAGAGTGCTGCAAGCCCCATCCAACCCAGCTTTAAAACTCCCAGGGATGGGGCAGGCACAGCTTCTCTGGGCACCCTGTGCCAGGGCCTGCCCACCCTGCCAGGGAAGGATTCCTTCCCCAGATCTCACCCAAACCCACGCTCTGTCAGGGAACACTCCTCGAATCCTTGGGACTTACGTTGGATCAATGGGTGACTCCAGAAGTTTCAACCTCATCCAAATCCAGCCAAGGGAAATGGTTTTGCTAAAACCAGCAAAGGTTGACCTGGACTGGGCTCCTTCACGAGAAATGCTGAACTTTGGAGAAACAGAGAGCGGGCAGTTGTGATTTGTGCTTGCTCTGCCTCTCTGCCTGCTGCTGGGAGGTGAATGGGCTGCTCAGGGAAAACCAGGAAACAAAGGTTAATCCAGCAGCTGCAGGCTGTTGGGAAGATTACAGACCTGGCAGGATCTGTGGGCTTTGCTCTTCTTTCATGGATCCCCCAAAATTAAAAGCTGCTTTGAAAATCCTACAATTATTGTGACTTAACCCTGCTTCTCCTGGGGGTCTGATGGCTCTGACCTGGTTCTGCAGCATCTGGTGCAGCCCCACTCTCCAGGAATCCCAGGGAATCCGTGTCCCTCCTTCAGCCTCCCTTACAGAGGGGGATCAGCCCCTGCTGCCCATGGCAGTCCCTGCAGGGCTGTCCCTGCTCCTGCTCCCCCAGCTGCTCCCATGGCACAACTCCCCCGTGCCAGGCACAGCTGCCCTTGCTGGGCAGGCCACTCCAGTGATGCCCATTAGCTCTAATGGGAAGCTACACAGCCATTCCTGCCCATCAGGACTAATGGGCACTGCAGGGATAACGTGGTTACCTCGGCTGAGCCAGAGCCAGCGGGGTCACGAGCCACGGCTTCACTGCCCGGGAGACAGCAGCCAAATGAGTCTGTCCATGGACTGGGAGAGCAGTTCATTAGAGCAGGATGATGCCAGATGAGCTGGGCATCGCCTTGTCCCACAGCCCCCCGTGCCCTGGAGCACAGAGAGCCATCCTGAGCCACACTGGGGGGAGCCCTGGGACAAACCTTCACCCCCAGCACCGGCAGAGCCGGAGGGAGCAGCGTCTGAGAGCTCAACACCATCAGACTCTGGGACTGGGAGACTCTTCTGGGTGGAGGGAGGGATGCAGGGAGGAGAGACGTGTAGGGAGCACTCTGCCCACTCCAGCATCCCACTCTGGCATCCCACTCCAATATTCCACTCCAGCATCCCACTCTGCCAGACCAGTTCCTTCCCACTGTCCAGGAAGCAAAATGGAGACTCCTTGTTCACTTATTCCACATATGGTTTATATTGACTTCCACTTAATTCCCTGGGCCTACTGGGTCAGGAAAGGATTTCCACATTTCACTCCCCTCAAAACCACACATAAACCACAACTTTTTGTCATGCTGCAGGGGAAGGAGCATCTTTGCATCCTCGGGATCCAGCCCAGCCTGCTCTCTGGAGCAGTTTGCAAGGCCAGACTCCTGATCCTCCTCAAACATCTTGGATTCTGAACAGAAACTTGGTTGTTTCTGGGTCTGCTTTGATGTGTGGGTTCCATAACGAAGCCCTTTGCAGCATGAGAATGAGGATTGTGTAATGATTCCTCCCAGAGATAAGGGCTGTGCAGGAGCTGCCAGCCGGGAGTGCTGGCACTGATGGAATTGGCAACGGAGGAGCCCAGCCTGGGGATTTTTTTCCATAAGTGTTAGTATTTAATAATAAAGATTTTCATTTCTAATCCCAGAAAAACAAAGCAGCTGAAGAGATTTCAGGTCTGATTCAGGCTGGCAACAGCCTGGCCTGGAGGCTGGCACTGCTGCTTGGCAGAGTCTGCCCACATCCAGCATCCTGGGGCACTCGGAAGGCATCCAGGATGCAAACCCAGGGAATGCTTCAGTTCTTCCCTCCACACACTTATTGCCTTCATCCATAGGAATAGGACCTTGCTCTCCCAGCTCTCTTCTTCCCTCCTCCTCATTCTGGAAGCAAACCCAGACCTCCAGTTTCACTTTCCCTTGTTATTTCCCTCTACTGCTCAGGCCTGCAAAGCCCATTTTGATTCTCTTTCCTGAGTTCTGCAGACTCTCCGTTCCTTCTGTGCCCAGAATGCCAGTCTGTGCTGCCTCCCAAGGTTCCTGCCCTCCCAGGTGCCCTGCCCTCCCAGGTTCCTGCCATGGCCCAGCCCCGTGGTGGGATGCTCTCCAGCTGGCAGTGGGGTCTGTCAGCTGTGTGCTCATTGCAGCTGGACTGGAGCAGGGAGCAGCCTCTCACTCCAGTGTTCCCTGCTCCTGGCCATCTGCAACCCTCTGGCCTGTGCTTGCTGTTTGTGTCCTGTTTTGGGGTCAGCTGCCAGCCCAGCTGCAGCCACAGCTCCCACAACAAACCCACCCTTGGCAGAGCAGTGCCCGTGCCAAGGGGCTGGCTCAGAGCAGTGCCAGGGACCCTCAGTCCTGCAGCAGGAGGATGATCCTGACACAGACACCCTGAGGGGTTCCAGGGCACACAAGACTCTGAAATGGAGCCAGACTCGAGTCCCTGTTCCTGCAGAGGAGCAGCCTGAGCTCCAGTGCAGGAGCAGCCTGAGCTCCAGTGGAGGAACAGCCTGAGCTCCAATGGAGGAGCAGCCTGAGCTCCAGTGCAGGAGCAGCCTGAGCTCCAGTGGACGAACAGCCTGAGCTCCAGTGCAGGAGCAGCCTGAGCTCCAGTGGAGGAACAGCCTGAGCTCCAGTGCAGGAGCAGCCTGAGCTCCAGTGCAGGAGCAGCCTGAGCTCCGGTGGAGGAACAGCCTGAGCTCCGGTGGAGGAACAGCCTGAGCTCCAATGGAGGAGCAGCCTTAGTTCCCATGGAGGAGCAGCCTGAGCTCCAGTGCAGGAGCAGCCTGAGCTCCCACAGGCCAGCTCTGCCCAGCACTCTGAGATGTGCCCCCTGGGTACAATCCCCTGCCTCCAGCCCCTCGTTGCTGAGGCAGAGCCCCCCTGCAGGTCTGTGCCATGTGTGGTGTCTCCAGTGCACACACCCACAGCGACAGTGATGAAAAATTCAAGCATCTCGTTAAACATTGAAATTGTGGGTGACCCGATGGCATCACTGGCATCTGCCAGGGAGAACAGCCCACGTCAGCAGCAGCTCCCCAGCTGCACAGCCGCGTGCAAACCAGCCTTGGTCTCAGTGCCAGGGGACCCAAGGCTCCCGAGTGCCCGAGCAGGCTGGAGGGGGGAACTGCACAGGAGAGCCCCCCGAGCCTTCCTGCAGCCCAGGGCACCCTGCACTGAGTGCTCTGTGCCAGCCCTGCTGCCCTGGCTGGTGCCTGATCCTGGCGTGGTGCCTGGGCACGAGGGCTCGTGGTGACAAAGGGCAGCAGTTCCCCCATGCACGTGCCCACCGTGCCCCACATGCTGTCGCCCCTCTGGATGGGCAGACCCTGCCAGCAGGGCGGGCTCGGCACAGGTGTGGCAGCGATTCCTGGAAAGCCCTCGCCTGGTGCCCGCTGGGAGGGCCCACGGCCAAGGGCAGGGCTGGGGCTGGCACCGGCACCCCACACAGCCTGGGACAGTTCCTGCCCTCTGTGCCAGCAGCTCAGGCTGCTCTCCCTGCCAGCCCTTCCTTCAGCTCCCTCTGAGCTCCCCTCCAGCCCCTGCTCCCCACAGTCCCCCCACGATGTCCCCACCTCGCCCCACTCCTGCAATCACTCCTTGCTCCCACCAGGCACAGCTCCAAAACCTCCCAGGGGCCAGAGCAGCTCAGGTTTTAGCCCTCCTGGGGCTTTGGCCTCTCCCCATGCCACAATACAGATCCTTCCATTGAGGGTGGGCAGGCCCTGGCACAGGCGCCCAGAGAAGCTGTGGCTGCCCCATCCCTGGGAGTGTCCAAGGCCAGGTTGGAGCACCCTGGGTTGGTGGGAGGTATCCCTGCCCATGGCAGGGGGTGGGATGAGATGGGCCTTAGGGTCCCTTCCCACCCAAACCATTCCAGGATTCTGTGATTTTAGGATTCTGAGAACACCATCCAGTGTCACCAAGGAGTAGGACCACAGTGCAAATACTGAGGGCTGTTTGTACACCCAAATCCTCCTCAAACACATTTAAATCTCTGATGCCCTCTGGGACTTTTCTGTCTACATTTTAAAGCAGCCCCTGGTTACTCCCGTGCTGGAAGAAAACCATTGCCAGCCCCATCAGGCCTTGGCCAGAGGGATCCATGCCCAGTAACAGCTGCAGCACCTCCTGGCACTCAGCTCTGCTCAGCCAGGGGGCACGGGGGTGAGAGCTGGGACCCTCCAGGCTGCAAATGCCTCCAGACCTGTCCATTTAAATTGAATTTTTAATGTTTATGTTTCCCCCCACCTCTCTGTGTAGTCACTGCACTGAATCACCTCAGTTTGATTAATTCCTGGCTCATTTGAAGGAGTCCTCATGCTCTCAAGACACGTTCCCTGGAAAGCCCATGTGGGTGAGGGTCATGGATCTGCCATTTGTTTCACAGACAAATGCCTCCTTTTTAATTGGGACATGCAGAATGATTAACTGAATTTTTATCCCCAAATCACCACCACAGAGCTGGGGGTTCATCCCATCCTTTGGTCTCTGGGAGGAGGTGTCAGGAGCCTGTCACCACAGCAAACTGGGGAATTTCTTCCAAGAACTTAAATCAGAAACAAAATATTTATCTCTGTCTTTAAACCAAGCTTGATGCTGAGGCAGACCCAGCACCTCATGGCCCAGAGGCACCCAAAGCCAAGCAGGGGCTCTCCTCTGTCCCTCGTCCCAATGACTGGTGTGAGAGCAGAGGAACGAGTCCAGCTCCACCACAGCACAAAAAGTCTCCTGTGAATCCTGGATCCAATTAAAATTATTTCAGGCTTAATGATTTGAGCTGCTGCTGGTAGTGGACAGTTCCAAAGCTTAATGCTGTGTTAACTCCTCATTTTATGCTGTTCCTCAGAAGGAAACCAAGAAAGGAGAGGATCTGCTGGACCCAGGTGAGAGCTTCAAACACATGACAGGGGATTCTTGTGTCCGAGCCATGCCAGGGGACCCCCATGTCCATGCCAGGGGACCCCCATGCTCATGCCATGTAGCCTCCTGTCCATGCCAGGGAGCACCCTGTCCATGCCAGGAGTGTGGGAAATGCCCAGCCAGCCCCACGCCCTGCAGTGGGTGCAGGTCACGGCCCCCTGCCCGAAGCACAGATCACTGGAGTGCTGTGGTGCTGAGCTGTGTGAGGGGATCCTGCCCCACCTCACTCAGCTGCTGCATCCCAGGAAAACTGCTCTGCCAGGGTCTCCCAGAGCAGCCCAGCATCTTCCCACTGGCAGTGGTGGCACCAGTGACCGCACAGCAGTGGGGAGTGGGAGCCAGAACCACCCCAACCCTCTGGGCCACGAGTCACTCCAACATTTCCCCATGCTCAGCTGCCCAGAGAGGCTGTTTGAGCTCAGCTGGATGTGAACGTGGCTCTCAGGCCCCGTCCCAAGGGCACACAAATTGCAGCAATCTCCACAGCTCTCTTGGTCTTCCTGCTCACTCTCATTCTCCTTCCCCTCTTTGCCACTCTAATATTTATCCAGGCTGACAGTCTCTTACCCTCCAGGGGCTCCTGAAAATGTTTTGCCCAGAGCTCTTAGACCTTAAAGATGTCACTGAGCCCCCAGGAACAGGCGTCACTGGGACCTGCAGCCACCCCACCCCAGCCCAGCCCACCCCAGCCCTGCTGGCACCTCAGGCAGTGGCAGGAGACACCCGGGTTGAGAGAGCTGGTTGGGTTTGCTGCTGCTGGGGGCATCCATCAGTCTGTCTCCCAAAAAGCTGCTTCTAAAGGTTTGCAGGGAAAGCTGGAGTGGTGTGTCCTGGGCAGTGCCCCAGGTCTGCTGTCAGCACAGTGAAAGGGCTGAGGGGCTGAGTTGGAAGCCAAAGGGATGCTGAGCTGGGAGCCTTAATGGCCAGGGCAGAAGCCCTCTGCTTGCACTGTGCTGGGCTTGTCTTCACTGGGAATTTCAAATGAAATGTTTTATTTCCCCTGTGTTTACTGGAAGGAGAGCAGAGCAAAGGTAACTGCACAAGTTGACAGGAACAGCTCTCCAGGTGGGCACTGAGCGTGAAGGATCCCTGCTCCTGTTTCCCGTGCTTTCTGCTTGGCATCCCTTGGGCTCCCAGCTTCCACTAGACCAGGATGCTCCAGGCTCTGTCCAACCCCTCTGGGACCTCCCCAGATGTGGCAGCACCACCACAGGTCAACCTTGGCCACATCCTTGAAAGCCCCACCCAGACGAGCGGCATTACACCAGCGAGCTCAGATCAGAACAGAAACCCAAACTGGACCAAAGGCTGTGTTTTCCACGCCACACCCAAGCACAGCGAGGGGAGCTCTCCCTCTCCCTCTCCAGCAGACCCTTCCCATCCCTCCCAAGCAGTGGCTGGGCCGGGCAGCCCCGAGCTGGCCGTGTGTCCCGGGGGCTGGAACGCCGGGCTATCATGTCTGTGATCACACTCCCAGCGTGCACAAGACTCTGCGCCTCGAGTTTAATGGAGAAAAGGTTCTGCCTGTCTGTTCCACTTACTCACATCAGAGTGGGTTTCACGTGGGATTAGAGTGTCCCTGCTACAGGAAAGGGATGATCTGGAAAATCTGCAGGAAGAGAAATGGAAATGCACCCACAGGACACTGCAGGCCAAGGGAAAGCAGTGCAAGATGCACGAATTTGTGGCACTAATTTGTGGCTGCCCCATTCCCTGGAAGTGTCCAAGGCCAGGCTGGATGGGGCTTGGAGCAAACTGGGCTAGTGGAAGGTGTGATTAATCTATGATTAATCTAACCCAAAATAAATGTTCTGTTTACATTTTCTATCTCTGATGTATTATTTGTGCTACAAGAGCTGTGAAGGGGCTCAGACCAGATTTACATGCACACAGAAGGGACAAAGAAATAAAGGTAAGAAGGTTCCTCATCCCTGACCTCAGAAAGGGTTGATGGGTCTGCTTGCACACCATGGGCCATCCCAGTCCTGTGGCAGAGCTTGGAAAACAGCCTCTGGTCCCACCAGCTCCTGGCTCCTCCTCAGTGTCCCTTCCCCTTCTGAGCCCTTGATGTCCATCCTTTAGGAGCCCACCCCTGCCACAGAGGAGCTCATCCCAGGCACTCTGACCCACCTGGAGATGCTGCTGGGGATGGCACTTTCCATCCTTCAGCCCCAGACCGGAACCCAAGGGCTGTGCCAGGGACAGCCACCCATTGCTCCCTGTCCCACAGTGCACACCACACAGATGATGCATTTGGTGATTTGTTTGGGGTTTTTTTTCCAACTCCAATATTAGAAAATTCCCAGGAGCTGCAATTCTTCACAAAGAGATGTTATTGCTGACAAAGCAGGAAAAAGCTGCAGCCACAGGCTGCTCTGCTGTGATCCTCTGGAGGAGATGCACTGCACCATGGATGCTCTTCCCACCCCAGCATGGTCAGCGTGCCAAACACTGGAGCAAAATGCCTGGGGCTTGGGGTCAAGCAACCCAGCAGGGAGGCACTTGAGATAAGGTGGGAAGGAAAAGAGCAATCACTTTCAGAGCAGCTCCTGGTTGTCATTTCCTGCTCTGGGCAGCAATGGGCTCTGTGCCAGCACCAGGAGTGGCAGCTCCCTGGGTGACAGGGGCTCTGCTCTGCCCCACCGACAGCACAGCACGGACACTCCTCCAGGGAGCCAGGAGGCCATTCCCCAACAGCTCCCCCAAACCAGACCCTACACAGGGACACCAAGTCCTGGGATATCACCAGCACCCCAGCCCAGAGCTCTTCCACACCTCAGCTACAGACAGGTTGTGTTTTGGGGCCTAGTCTAAACCAAAATGGTAATTAAGGGAGAAAACAGCACTGTCTGAAAAGCTTTCCAGTGCCCTCTCCAGCAGACATGCTCATTAGTATTAATTACAGGGAAATCCCACACCAGCCAAGCTGATGGAATACAGTGTTAACCAATTAAAAAACAAAATTCTGATGTCCTGGCCTGTGCCCCCATGCTCAGAACATGCAGAGCCACTGCCACATCCCCTGAACAGCAAGGACATGAGCATCCCTCTGATGGCTCTGCTCATGCTGCTCCCCTGCTGCAGTTGTTATCTGCCAGCACCAGACCCCTCTGCTTTTATTACAGTGATGATATTTATATTGCACAGGAGAGGCTTTAATTGCATGAAGGCACCACTTTGCTCACAACCAGAGATTTACACCCACCTCAGCAGCTGCAGCAGCTCCAGGACAGTGCCTTGTACCCCCACCAGCCCCACAGCAGAGCCCCCAGCCTGGGGAACATGCACAGATGGAGATGGGCAAAGGCATCCCACCTTGTCCCAGGCTCCCAGCCACAGGATTGCATTAAATGCCGTGGCTCTGCTCCTCAGTGTGTCTGTCAGTCCATCCCACAGCTCCCATCACTGTGGCTCTGCTCCTCAGTGTGTCTGTCAGTCCATGGCTCTGCTCCTCAGTGTGTCTGTCAGTCCATCCCACAGCTCCCATCACTGTGGCTCTGCTCCTCAGTGTGTCTGTCAGTCCGTGGCTCGGCTCTGCTCCTCAGTGTGTCTGTCAGTCCATCCCGCAGCTCCCATCACTCTGTGGCCACACCAGCCCCACTGCAGTGGTTGGTGAGGGCAGGGCTGAGTCCTGTCCCTCCACAGGGGTCACATAAGCCTGGCTCTGTGCTCAGAGCTGCACCACCAGCAGCAGCCAAGCCTTCCTTCAGCCTCCCTCCTGACTCCATCCTCCCTGATACCCCCTTCCCAAGGAACAAGACTGTGACGGGCTGTTAACCCCAATCCCTGATAAGGAATTTATTCTAAAGAAGGTTCTACAAAATCCTCCCCCAGGCCAACATCCTGGCACAGGAAATCCCACCACTGGCATGAGCCCAAACTGAGCAGTGCATGAGGTGCCATGTGGAGCAGGTGCAATCCCCCTCCTGCTTGGGTTCTCTGATGAGTGATAGGAAGCTTGGACACACAGGCACTGGTGGGAGCAGGAGGGGAGTGGGTTAATCCAAGCACTTCACAGGCTGAAGCCACTCTTGGCAAAAGTCAGAATGCTGAGGGGATGCTGCCCCAGAGAGCAGCAGTGCTGGCTGTCCAGGCTGCTCCCCTTGTCACACTGTGCACACCTGGGGCGGCCGCAGGACCCCGAGGTGGGGAGGGAGCTGCAGATACAGAAATCTGGCTGTAATTGTACAAATACACTGGAGACTGCGATAAGGAAAAGCCCCAGGATTACACAGGCTTGGGAAAGGCATTGCAGGGAGAGCTCAGCCCCTCTGCTGCACAAGGCAAATTGAGTCAGACAAAACGCTCTCAATGGTTTATATTCTTAAGATGGTATCGGATTCGTTACGAAGATGGAACAGCAGGAGATGTAATTTACCTATTTCATGCAAGCACTGGATACTCTGCACACAGTAAATTGATTTAGAGTGGGGAGGCAATGCAGTGCTCCAAGAGATTATTTATTGACCCGAGGAGAGCAAAGCCTCAGCAGGAAAAGGTGGGTCCGATCCCTCCCTGCCCACCCTGGCAGGCCCCAGCACCAGGAGCTGACAGGGAGAGAGGATGCCCAGGGCAGGGGTGGCTCTCAGGACAACCCCTGGGAGGACAAAACTTCACAGTGGGTGGGATGTCACACTTTCTCAGTCTAGATCATAATTCCTGCTAAGATAACCCCCAGCTAAGAAGCAGCAATTTAAAATCCGGCTTTCAAGAAATTAATAAATTAAAACATTGTTTTGTTGCAAATTCCTCCCTGTGAGGGTGGGCAGGCCCTGGCACAGGTTGCCAAAGAACCTGTGGCTGCCCCATTTCTGGCATTGTCCCAGGTTGGATGTGGCTTGAAGTAACCTGGGCTAGTGGAAGGTGTCCCTGCCAAGGGCAGGGGGTGGAATGAGATGAGATCCCTTCCAACTCAGACCATTCCAGGATTCTGTGATTCCGTTATCCCAGGGAAGCTGAAGGTGTCCCTGCTGGCTGTCACCTCCTGGATGACATTCACCTGTCATGGAATTCCAGGATGGTTTGCACTGGAAGAGACTCTAAAGCTCATCTTACTCTATTCCTTGCCATGGGCAGGGACACCTCCCACCAGCCCAGGGTGCTCTGAGCCCTGTCCAGCCTGGCCTTGGACACTCCCAGGGATGGGGCA
>JAWWLZ010000019.1:856294-867599 GCA_035041345.1 Poliocrania exsul
TTGGACAGGGCTTGGAGCAGCCTGGGCTGGTGGGAGGTGTCCCTGCCCATGGCAGGGGGTGGAACAGGATGAGCTTTCAGGTCCCTTCCAACCCCAACCACTGCAGGATTCTGTGATGCCACACACCCCAGAGAGGACTCCTGCCCCCGCCTGAGCTGTGAAGGAATTCCCACAGACTGAGGGCACCTCCTGCAGGACCCTGCCCACTACCACAGATGGCCCCTCAGAGATGGTCTTGCTCCCCACACAGTCCTTGCCCACTTCATACATGGCTTCCAGGAGAGGCCAGTGTGATGTTTCAGTGACAAAACTGATGTGCCAGGTCAGAGAGGGATCACTGGGCCTTTTGGTGCCTCTGGTCCCGTGTGGGGCAAACTGAAGCATTGTGAGAGGCCTGGCACTGCCAGCACGTGGCCAACAATGTCATCCCCATGTCCACGATCCCTCTGGGCTCCCAGAGAGTGACTCAAAAATTAAAAATAAGTGGGCTGCTCACGGCACTTTCAGTATTCCCCAGACACCTCTGAAAAAGCCTCCTGCTGTGCATTACCCGATTCTTACATGACAGGAGGAGCAAATTTCTCCTTCCGTGACGCTGTTGTACATGTCTGTCTACAACAGCATCACTGTGTGTGTGCCCAAGTGTGTGGATATCTCTGTCTCTGTATTTATATCTATGTTTGTCTTCAACATCATCTACAGGAAAGTGATAAGCAGAGCAGTTCTGTCAGGGATTGGCTCCTGAGGGGGGAGTAGCTGGCGGGTTCTCAGCAGGTAATGCTGTAAAACAGGTAGGAAAAGGGAGCAGCAAACAGACACTTTGGCTGGTGAAGAAAGCAGCACTAGAAGTATTTTCCATGGGTTTCCAAAACAACTTGGGGTTTTGCCTCCTGTTGAAATGTGAGTGGGCTGGCTCCAGTTTTCGGTGGACTTTCAGTGGATGTTTTCTCAGCTGCCTTCTGTATCCCTTGTATTTAAAATTATATACTTAGACATAAATTGGAGAGGAAAAGGTGATGAAATGCTCTGCTCTGACCGCTCTTTTGCCTTCACACTCATTGTGCATTTCAGGCAGTTTCTGTCCAAGCCCCAAACCCACGAGTGTGGAAATGCTGGAGCTGGAGCAAAGGCTCTGCCCTGCACGGCTCACAGAGCCCCAGCCGAGCCAGAATGATGCCTTTCTGCTGCAAATACAGTTTCAAAGCTATAAATGAAACACAGCAGAGCTGGGGTAACGCTTCCAGCAGCCCTGGGAGCAGCAAGCTGGGAGGGGGGACCTGCTGGGAGGGGTGACCTGCAGGCTGAGAGGGGTGACCTGCAGGCTGGGAGGGGTGATCTGCAGGCTGGGAGGGTGACCCAGAGATCTGGGGGGGACTGACCCAGAGGCCTCAGGGGGGACTGACCCAGAGACTTCGGCAGGGACTCTCCCAATCACCACAATGTGCTGGTGCTGCTGCAGGGGCTCTGCCAGACCCTCACCAGTGCCAGACCACGAGGCCAGGGGATGGTCATAGCGCCCAACCCGCCAATCTGACCCACAGCCTGGCACCCACAGTGCCAGCCTAATGCCCCATTTCTGCCAACAGGTTTGGCCCCATCCCTGTCCCAGCACCCGGGCTCCAGCTGTGGGGAGAAGGGGAGGCTCTGGGGCAGACAGACAGCACTGCTCAGCATGGAGCCTTTGGCTCCTGGCACTGTGGGGAACAGAGGGCTCATGGCACACGTCCCCTGTGCTCCCCTCACACACCCCCTGTGCTCCCCCATCCCCTGTGCTCCCCTCACACACCCCCTTGTGCTCCCCCATCCCCTGTGCTCGGGGCCGCAGCGGAGCCGCCCCTGCGCAGGCAGCGCTCTCCTAACCTACTTCCCGGGAAAAGCAATTGGAAACTCTCAGAAGATAAAGAGATAATGAACAAATAACCTTCACGGAGCCAGTGCCGCAAACCCCCAGGTTCCCCTTTGTACTGCTGCCTGATATTAATGATCCTGTCAAGGCTTCTAAAGAACTTTGTGCTCCATGTGGGAAATGGGGGGTTTGTCCCAGAGCACAGCCAGGAGCTCGTTTTCATTTCTTCCCAATCTTACACAAGAAAGTTCTCACATTTTGCATCTAAGAAACTGTACAATTATTTTCTCACATCTCCAGGTTCCTGTGGTACTGCTGGGGTTGGAAACAAAACACCACTGTCTTTTCAGGAAAATGCTTGATGCATCAAGCAATGGCAAATCATTAATTATTTCGAGCCTTTTATGCCACCACTGACACCACAGTGAAGAATTTAAAACATTTCCTCAGACAAGCAGCTCACTCACAGCAAACCACAGCACAAGGGCTCTGCTTGGTGCTCCAGAGCTTGTTTTCTCCAGTGCGCTGTGAGGAGCCTCTCCAGCAAACTGCTCCCTGTTCCTGCTGGAGGCACAGAGCACGAGGGGTGAAACATAAATTAAACATACAGCCAGGCCAGACCCTCACCATGGAGATGAGCAAAGCCCCTTCAGGAATGGCTGCCCCTCTGGCAGCCCCTCTGCTCCCTGGGGACCCGTCTCGGGGCAGTGACACCCACCATGGGGCCCTCAGCGGTGCCCTCAGGGGCACTCTGTGCTGAGGGATGGAGCAGAAAGGGGCTCTGCTGCTTCTCCCACTTGATGGACCCCACACTGCAAACCACCACCTTTACTGCCTTAAAAATGCCTCCATGGCCTGTAACCCTGTTAAATATCAGCTTTGCCCAGTCCAGAAGGCCCAACACCTTCATGTTCAGGCAGCTGCTTTCAGCCTCTGAGTCCTGTGAGACCCACAGCCCTGTTCCCTGGAGACAGGGACTGACCCCGGGAGCCAGCAGAGATGGGAGTGGGACAGAGTCACCCCCAAACAGCAAACTACTGGAAAGCACAAAAGACCCCACCAACAAAATCGTTCCTGGAGGTGCCAATCCAGCTGCCCTGACCCCCTGCACCCTCTGCCTGCAGCAGCTCCATCCCCCCAACAACACCGGGGGAACCCAGGGATGGGCTCCTCGTCTGCTTGGATGGGCTGTTTGGGAGTGAAAAAGAGGGAAAAGAAGAGCAAGGATTCATTCCAGCTCAGACAAGGAACTGCTCGTTCAATATGGGAGTATTAGCCGAGGAAACCTTGGCTAATCAAAGGAAGAAGGGTTTATTTAGAAGCAGAATGCTGTGTTAAACAGCAGCACCAGACCCCTACTCACACACCTTCAGCGAGCACATCCAGAGGGTGGTTTTGTGACAGGTTTAACCAGGGCCATTATCCAAAATGTAAATAAACCCTCTTAAAATCAGCTCTGCCTCCAAGTGCTGCTTCCTTCTGCCCAGCCACGAAGCCAAATGACACATCAGAAGGGCCACACTTCAGGAAGGGCACACAGCCCATCCACATCCCCCCTGTGCCAGGGCCAGTGGCACGAACACAGGAGCACAGCAGCAAAACCACAAGGCACAAAGTTGTAGGGGCGGCTGCGCTGCCCAGACTGTGCCAGGACCCACAGAGCTGCTGTGCCCACCCCGGCTCTGCTCCTGCCAGTTCCTCCAAATTCAGTAAAAACAGAAAGGCATAAATCGGGTCCGAGAGGGGCAGAACCAGCCTGGGTGAGGACACACCGTGGATCTCGGCAAGACGTGAGATCTCTGTGCTCGTGAGGCAATGACCTTCAAAACTCATTCAGCGCTCGCAGCCTGCGCCGTGACGGCTCCCGCACTTGTGAGACATTACACATTCCTGCTCTGCTCTCCCTAATTTCGCACGGACTATAAATACTTGGCTTGTAAGGCAGCAGGAAAGCAAGAGACAGCAAAGATTTAAGTGGGGTAACCTTGCTTGGGAGGGTAAGAGGAGCGAATTCTGCATCCCGCAGGTCACGCATGCTAACCAGCAGGATTCCCTGCTTACTATGCCACCCAGCAAATACCGCCGGGATGGGCCATCACGTAGTATTTGCTCTTTAAAAAAAGACATGCAAAATGACGACACCTTGTCAAATTATCTTAAGGGCAGAAAATCCAGATTTTTCTGAACTGTTCTGCCCACACTTTCTCTCCCAAACTAGTTTCCCACTTAATTTGTGTTAAAAACAACCTCTGAAAGACGAATTAGTTTAGCTTATACAAAAGAAACTGGGCTCCGTTAGAGCTGTTTACTGGGTCACACTTTATAACCCTGGTGGGGGAGGCGAGGGGGGACCGGCAGCATTCCCACCGTTCTTCGGTGGTATTTGCACAAATCATCCTATTCATCGATTTTAGACTATTTAAGCCAAAATGACGGTGCCTCCCACAGCCTGCAGCAGCCTCGGCAACCGTTCTTTGGCATTATCGCCCAAAGTGCGTTAAATGAAAGGAAGTTCCCCCCTCCTTGTCATCACAAGACAGGAAGAACTGGGGGTCCCCAAGCTGGGCGGTGGGAGCTGTTGCTGCTGTTGCTATTGACGTGTTTGGTCACCTTTTCCCAAAACTCTGCCCCGAATTTTCCGCCGCCCCCGGGCTGGGCTCAGTCCAGCCGCCTCCAGCAGCACCCCCTGCGTGCGGCTCCGCACAGCTCTCCGTGAGCTCCTTGCAGGGCTGGTGCTGATTGCAGGAATGAGGCAGAGGAGCAGCCAGCGCCGGGGATGCTCCTCGCAACCCCCGGTCACACGGCCCCGGTACCGGGCGAGTTCCAGCGGAGCCGGGGAAAGCATTTCCCTAATTTTTAGCAATACGACATCCCACGACATCTGCGCGCTGAGCGATGCCCCGCACAGCCCCGGCAGCGAGCGGACCCCGGGTCGGGAGCGCCGGCCCCGCTCCGTGCTCTGGTCCTGCCCCCGGTGCCGGTGCCGGTCTCGGTCCCGCCCGGTACAGAGGTGCGGGTGGCGGGGGACACGCGCCCCGTCCCCGCCGCTCCGGACGATTACAAAACCCGAGCGCACATCAGGGCAGAGCCGGGCGGTCATCAGGGAGGCACAGCGAGCACCGGGGTGCGGCGGGGCCGGGAGGGTCGGTCCCTGCCCCGCAGCACTCCCGTGCATCCCTACCCCGCTGCACGCTCTGTCCATCCCTACCCCGCTGCACGCTCTGTCCATCCCTGCCCCGCAGGATCTCCCGCACTTCACTTCGCATCCGCGTCCTCCCCGCGCTCCGCGCAGCCCCTGCCCCGCTCCGGCCCCTGCTGCTCCCCCGGACCTGCGGGCATCCCGGTGCCGGGGCGGGAGGGCCGGGGCTCAGCCTCCCGAGAGCCGGGGGGCGGCGGGGCCGCCTTTGTTGGCGGCGCGGGGCAGCAGCGGGGCCGGCGCTCCGCTCTTTTGTCTGGCGGGGCCGGCGGCAGCGCGGCCGCGGTGCGGGTGCCGCGGAGCTGACCTGGATGGTGCAGGTGTACTCGCTGTCGTCCAGCAGCCGCACGGTGCAGTTGTACTCGCGGTCCAGGTTCCTGCTGCTGCCACTCATCCACCTGCTCAGCATCTTCCCGGGGCGCGGCGGGCGCTGGCGGCGGCGCTGGCGGCGGAGCCTCCGCTCACATCCCGCTGCCGGCGCGGTGCGGGGCGGTGCGGGCGGTGCGGTGAGGGAGGTGCGGGGCGGTGAGGGAGGTGCGGGGCGGTGCGGAGGTGCGGGAGGTGCGGTGGGCGCGCCCCCCTCCCGGTTCGGCCCGGCCCTGCCCTCGCTGCGGGCGGAGCGGAGCGCGATGCCCGTGCCCGGTGCCCGTGCCCGGTGCCCGTGCCGGGCCGCGGCGCTCGGCGCTCGGCGGGCGGGGAGGAGGCAGGGCCGGGGGGCGCCCGGCGCCGGCTGCGGGGGCCAATCTCGGCGCGGCGGCGGTGACGGGCTCCGCCGCAAACCAATGCGGCACGGGCGGGAGGGGTGCGGGGGCTCCGCGGGCGCCGGGGGGCGGTGGGGCGGGCGCTGCGGGGGCACCGAGCGCTGCCGGCGCCGCTGTAGGTGGCCGCACCCCTCGCCCGCTCCCCACAGCCCGACTCCCACCGAGGGAGCCCCACACCGGGGACAGCTGGGCAGGGCAGAGGGGCAGCCCCCGGTTCGTGGGAGAGGCCCCCAGCTGATGCCCTGTGGGGGCACTGAGCCCTTTGGGACATGTCGAGAGGTCGGACACGTGGTCAGGGGTACCTGCGCCCCAGACTGGCCGATGAGAGAGCTGAGGGGCTGCACCAGGGACTCTGTGGCTCCAAGGACAGCAGGGGACCAGGCACGACCCAGCAGGACCACAGGTCACTGCCAAAGCACCAGCCTGTGCCCAGCTCTCTCCCTGGAGCCCAATTCCATTACTAGGCTGGGATTGCCGTGGAGGGTCAGCAGCTGCTGTGGCACCTCGAGCAGAGCTGAGTGTCAGCCCGAGTGCCAAGGTGGCCCCCAGGGCATGAGCTTCTCCCTTAGTGTTAATTTGTTAGGGAAGGAAACTTTTAAATCTCTGGTTCTTGGACAAAATGGACTCTGAGAGCCATCAGTGTTGTTGGATACAGCTGGTGCTGCTCTGGGGAAGTGAAATAGCTGGTGGCAGCATGAGCAGTGACCTGGAGGGGTGGGAATCTGGCCAGCTCTGCTGCAGGTCTCTGCCTCCAGCCCTGCCCATCCCCTGGCACGGTGTCACACTGCCCATGGCCACCCCCAGAGCCCCAGCCAAGGGTTCAGCACTGCTCCCATCACCACCCTGGCTCCACACACACTGCAAATACCCAAATCCAACAGGCCACAGTAAGGATCCATGTTAAGCTGATCCCAGTCCATTCCACTGCATCACAGGCCCTGTTCCCACTGCACCTTCCTGACTCAGCTCAGCTTTCCCTGGAGATTCACCTTCATCCCCTCCAGCTGCATTTCCAGGCTGCAGTGCTGCTCCCATCCTCCTCTCAGGAGCACCAGCCTCCATGGGCTCCAGCTGTCCAACTGCTCCCCATGCTCTCTCCACTCCAACCTTCCTCATTCCCTGCCCTCTCAGCCAGAGGGGTGGTTTCCAAAGCCATCTTCCTTGCCTTTCCCAAGGTAGTGCAGGCTCTCTTCCCACCAGCCCTTTCCAGACCCCTCCTGGCTGCAGGGCAGCATCTTTCCCTGCACCTTTTCCCAGCAGCCCTGGGAAGCAGAGCTGCTCCAAGGCCAGTGGCTCTCCAGGCTCTCCTATCTCTGCCCCACTGTCCCTCATGTTGGGACCCCACACCTCGGTGTGTGGGGCTGGGATTCTTTGGGATGCCTCAGTTCAGGGTGATGAGAGATGAGTCTCTCCCAGCCTGTGCCCCGGCCCCAGCCAGGCTGCCTGTCAGGCTGGATGTGCCCTGTGGAGGGACCACTGAGGAGGGCTGGGCTGGGTTATCTTAGGGTCCAGGTCCAATTAATGCAAATGCCCAGTTAATGCAGGCAGTGGTGCTGCAGTGGTGAGCCAGAGGCTACACCCTGGGGAGGACATTGTTGTGCTGCAAAACATGTCAGCAGAGCCAGGGCCTTGCCCTGTGTGGGCTGTCTGTCAGCAGACCGACCCCTGCAGCTCGCAGGGCCGGGGCTGTGCCCGGCACGTTGTGGGAGGCGTGAGGAGAGCCCGGAACAACAAGGGCGCTTTTCACAGCCCCGGCCCCGGCCGGCACCATCTGGGCACTTGCACAAAGATGCTTGTATTCACCAAAGGAGCTGCCACTTGGTCATGGATCCCGCTCTGCATAAATTGTTCATCTGCCTCCGAGCTCCCCTTCTGAACCAGCTGAGCTGTTACTGAAGAATGGGCTCCTGGGCCCCGGCAGGTGCTGCTTTCAGCCCGAGCAGCGGCGGCTGCGCCAGCTGAGCTGAGCGGCTCAATGAGTGGCACGTTCAGAGCCGGCACTGCCCGGGCCACGGCGCCCCTGCAACTGCTCCTGCACCGAGGGAACAGTTTGGGTGAGATTCCACTTTTCTGGGGTTTTTCAAGCCCTTCACTGAGGCAGCACAGGAGCCCCTTGGCTGAGTTCATCCCCCTCTCTGCCTCCGGTTCGTGCTCGGAACAGGGAGCGCTCCCAGAGCCCGACAGCTCCACGCTCCTCGCTCCCAACACCTGACAAGGCTTCCACTGAGCATATCAAAGGCTGGCAGATGCCTTTATAAAAGTACTCTCTGTTTCCCAGCTTTGATCGACAAGAATGCGCTTTCCATGAGTAATGTCTTTTTCTTTCCTTTTTAATAATTAATACAGTAAATCCTACAAATTCTCCCTGTTTGGATTCTCTGTCACTTGCAGTTTTGAGTTAAAAAATTCAAAATGAAGCTTTCCAAATGCAAAATGAGTTCTTTGCTGCGTTTGTTTTCCAGCAAGTTAAATTTCACTAAGAGTGTTGTACAGATTGCCCAGAGAAGCTGTGGCTGCCCCATCCCTGCAAGTGTCCAAGGCCAGGTTGGACAGGGCTTGGAACAGCCTGGGCTGGTGGGAGGTGTCCCTGCCCAGGGCAGGGGGTGGGACTGGATGGGCTTAATAGTCCCTTCCCACCTAAACCACTCCAGGATTCTGGGATTCTATAATTTCAATAGAAAATGCCATGCATTATCTGTTATCTGCATAATCTCTTTATTTATTGTCCATAATAACGTATCACCCACAGCTGGCCAGAGCTCTGAGAGCAGCTGCAGGTGTGTGGGAGGGGTGGAGAACAACCCCAGGGTGTTGCCCAGGTCAGGCAGAGCCTGGGGATGGTGAGTGCCTGGCACAGAGGGTTTAGCTGGAGACCTCTGTTGTTCATCTTTAAATTATGCAAATGTCTGTAAGCAATAATACTTATTGTGCCCAAATGACCAAAATAAAGCTCTCTGCTCTCCCTTGTTCCAGTGCAGCCTGCTCTGTTTGGATGGCACTGGCATTCCCTGTCCTGGGGCTGCAGTGGGGCTGCAGCTCTGCTTTGCCTTCCAGCAGGTACCTCAGTGGAGGCTCCACAATCCCAGCTCTCCCTGCCTGAGCTCCAGCAGGAGCCAGTGCTGGCCAGCACAGATGTCACAGTGGGCCCAGCTCTCAGGGTCTGCCCTAATTCCAGTGGTCAGCAGAGCTCTCAGCACCCCATTCCAGCTCAGCTGGATTCAGCCCTGGGCAGCTCTCCCACTGCCTGGGCATGATTCACCCTCCCCTCTGCTCTCAGCAATCTGCCCTCTGAGAATGGACAGGAACAAAGCCCCAAACCAAACCCTCCGTTATCCCTTCATTTCCTGGTTTGGGGTTTTTGTTTGGTTTGTGGTTTGTGTGTTTGTTTGTTTTAATTTTTTCCTGAAAGGATTTGGAAAGGAAGGAAGAGGCTCACTGGTTATTGCAACCAGCCCCTGTGGAGCTGAGCTCCTTCCCAGTTACCTGCTCTGAACATCACATAATTGTCTGTCACCTCTTCGTACAATATTTTGCTACAATAATGAATAATTATAACACTATGGCAACCGCCAAGGGCCCAGCACTGGCTTCGGGCCAGTGTTTTAGCACTGCCTGTTGGTTACAGATGGGAGATCTTTAAAGGGGATGCAGCAGAGAGTGCTCCACCATCAGTTGATGTTTGGGGTCAGTGGAAGCCCCTCAGTGAGTGTTTGTTCATCCTCCACTCTCAGCTGAGCACACAAAGCTTTTGGACCAGCAGCTGAGTTGTCTCATCCAGCAATATTGGGTTAATAAGTTCTGGTATTTTGGGCTCAGGTGCTGCCCTCAGACACAGCTCACCAGCAGTGGAGGGACAACCTGGGGAAGGGACACGCTGTGCCAACAAGAACCCTGAGTCTCATTTCTCCCATGCTTTGTCCCAGCTTGAGGGGAAGGAGGATTTTGTGCTCCACACATATTTCTATGTGGGCCTTTGGCCCCTTTATTATTTCTGTATATCCTTTTTTTGGCATTATTTCTGTATTATTTCTGGCAGCAGCAGCTGATGGGAAGGGGCTGCTGTGCCAGAGGTGGCTTTATATGCCACAAGCGATGATCATCTCCCACCACACTCCTGTAGGGTCTGTCATGCCAAGCTGAAGAGAAAAGAAGGCAAAGGTAAGGAAAGAAGAAGACAAGGTGAGAGAGAAGGAGAAGAAAGGGGGATGAGGGAGGAGAAGAGGGTGGGGAGGATGGAAATGAACTGTAAGAGGATCAGGAGTGGAAGAAGGGGCTGAAACCACCTCAGCAGCCTCCCCGTGGGTACCCACAGGGACAGAGGCTGGAGCATCCAGCTCCCCAACTCCCAGCCATGGACAATTTTAACCATAGTTTGCAATTATAACCAGGGGATAAAATTTCAGCCTATTAGAGGAGGTGGAAACCTGCAGGGTGATGCACATTAATTACTGCTGACATCCAGGACAGGCTCATTAGACAGAGGTCTTCTTCAGTTCCAGCACACAACTCCTGGCTTGAGGCAGATATTTCAGGGAGTAATTACAGAGCCTGTGCTGCTGGGCAGGTCCGAGGAGCTGGCCAGGGCTGTCCCACCAGCCTGCAGGAGACTCACAGACTCAGTATTTTTCCAAAGGAAAGACTCACATCACACAAATCCAAGGGATGTCAACACAGTGTTTGCCAAGAGAAGAGGTGGGGCAGCCCCATCATCACGCTCAGTCATGCTCCTAAATCTCCAGTGTTTGGGAATCATGCAAGGAAAATTCATTTGCCTGGTGAGTGCTTCAGGCAATGGGCATTGCTTTCCTGAACTTGCTTTTATTTTTCTCTTAAATATGTTTAAAATTACTTTCTTCAAAATATTTGTGGTAGAATCCTGTTGTCTGGAGGAAATGGATTCCTGGGGTGCTGCTGCAACTTCAAGTGCCTGGGTTGGATTTTTACTGCTGTATTATCTTGGTTCTGTATCCAGGCTTTTGGACAGTCAGAGCCATGAGAGACCAGCACAGACAATTTTCTGGGCCTTTGCAGCCACGTCATGAGGCTGCCAGCAGGGAGTGGATAATCCCTGGCTTTTTGGAGGGATGAGCAGTCCCTGCACATCTGGGTGGGAAGAGGCAAGTGGTGTGTGAGAGCTGTGCCAGGAACACCTGTAAGGGCAGTGCAGGCACTGGGACACTCCTGTGCCCTTGGGTGGCATCCCTTGGATGGCACAGACGTATTTCAGCATTTCAAGGCTGGGATAAGGAACCTGGGGCTGTGCAGGGTGGGGCACAGGCGGAGGGTGAGGGGGGTGAGCCCACCCAGCTCTGCCAGCACCTGGATTCTCCTCACTCTGCCATTTGAGCAGTTCAGTGAAATTCATAGAACCATAGAATCATGGAATCCCAGAATCCTGGAATGGTTTGGATGGGAAGGGACTGTTAAGCCCATCCAGTCCCACCCCTGCCATGGGCAGGGACACCTCCCACCAGCCCAGGCTGCTCCAAGCCCTGTCCAACC
>JAWWLZ010000019.1:868558-883505 GCA_035041345.1 Poliocrania exsul
AGGATTCCTTCCCAATCTCCCACCCAGCCCTGCCCTCTGGCTGTTTGCTGTGCAGATGTCCCCTAACACGGGGCTGTCAGGATGAGATTGCCCTCAGGTCCCGCTGAGGTGGCTCTGGCAGCTGGCAGGGCTATGCCATGCCCGTGGCACGGCACCATCAGGCACAGCCCAGTTTGTGGAGGGGCTCACCAGGGACTGGGGATGAGTTTTTTCTAATCAGCAAATTGTCAGCAAATGCAGGATCACTGCTGATAAAACATATGGATGATTAAGAGCCTGGCAGGAGAGTCACTAACAAGGAAGAGCAGCTGAGGCAAACAGTGCTCCAAAATGCTCCACTCATCCACACAGAGTGTTTGGATACACCTGGGAATAAAATTGGCAAGGTGAGGGCAGGCCCTTGGCTTTGGGCAGGCACTGGGCCATGGGGAGGAGGCTGGAAGTCGCTCCTGGAAAGCCCTGGGAGGACACATGGGGGAAAACAATGCTCCAGGAGCATCCAGGATGCTTCCTGACAAAGGCACAGCCAGAAGAGCAGGGCAGTGAATTTGTCCATGGAAAATTCAATTTGGACCAACACTGGAGATTCACATTCAGGCTGGTGCATGAGTGCTTAACAGAGATGTGCAGAGAGTGCAGAGAGAAGGAGTAAAATCCCTGAGAGGCTGCAAAAACACCCCACGAGCTCCATCTGCTTAACTTCCATGGGATCCAGAGAGCTGCCTTTATTACAGTGTATAAATATCTTTATTGTAAGGAAAGCACCCGATGGTTCAAGGTGCTTTTATTTCACACCGAAAGGCAGAGATGGTGCCAACAGCTGGGAGTCAAAGCAGAAGCTGAGCAGAGAGGAAGCACTGAGGGCTCACCAGGCCAGGCCACCCTTGGGAGCTGGGCTGGGTGACCCCCCACCCCCCTAAACCCCTCCCTACAAAGTCTGTCCCACTGGAGCTCAGATTCCTGCCCACGGATGAGCCTCCTCTGCCAATTCTCCCTGGCCCTGAACCTGCAGCTGGTTTGGACCCTGGAAACCGATTTCTGAACGTGATTCTTCAAAAAGCAGAGAGAGAAGATGAAAGGAAGAGGAGCTAAAACCGAGATAAAGGCGTGGAAAGCAAACAGCAATTAACCTTCCTGCTCCCAAAGCCTGGACTGCCAGAGCTCAGCACAGCACCCCGGGGAGGGAGGGAGGGAGGCGAGGGAAGGGAGCAGCACCCGCACCCACTGCGGCACCAGGGATGGCACAGCCCTGCGGGGTGGGCACCAGGGATGGGCACCAGGGATGGGCACCAGGGATGGCACAGCCCTGCGGGGTGGGCACCAGGGATGGCACAGCCCTGCGGGGTGGGCACCAAGGATGGGCACCAGGGATGGCACAGCCCTGCGGGGTGGGCACCAGGGATGGCACAGCCCTGTGGGGTGGGCACCAGGGATGGGCACCAGGAATGGCATAGCCCTGTGGGATGGGCACCAGGGATGGGCACCAGGGATGGCACAGCCCTGCAGGGTGGGCACCAGGGATGATACAGCCCTGTCAGGATGGGCTCCAGGGATGGGACAGCCCTGTGGGATGGGCACCAGGAATGGCACAGCCCTGCAGGGTGGGCACCAGGGATGGCAGAGCCCTGCTGGGATGGGGCTGGCTGGGCACCTGCTGGCTCTGCTGCCACTGTGGGCACTGCCACGTGCATCTTGGGGAGGGATGTCACCCCTGTGCCCATGCTGGCACTGGGAACAGGGCACAGAGGTCCATGTCCCAGCTCTGTGACACTGGGGAGAGGGAAGGAGGAGGCTTTTCACCTGTGCCTGCCTGGCACCTGAGCCAGGGCAAGGTGGCACAGCCTAGCCCTCGGAAAGAACTTGGGCAAAGCAAAGGATGCTGAGCCCAGGTGAAACAGAGAGCACAAGGTAATGGTTTCCTGCACAAGCAGAGAGCAAGGGCAGCTGGCAGGGTGTGGGGACAGGGTCTGGGGGCAGGCTGTGGGGACAGGATCTGGGGACAGGGCTCTGGGGGCAGGCAGATGGGCACAGTGGGAGGTGAGGGCAATCTCAGTGCAGCGCTGGTCGGACTCTGGTCCCAGGGTCACTCCTCAGGCTGTCCCTCAGCTCCCACCACCCCTGTGCTCTCCAGGCACAGACCTGTGGCCACACTCCCTGTGCCCAGGGCCAGGCTGTCCCCCCAGGCTGAGCCATGGCAATACATGGCAGAGCTGCCAGCATCCTTCAGAGTGGGAATACTCATAAATATGGAGTGGCAATGAGCTCAGTCAAGAGCAGAGCAGCTCGGCAGAGAGAGCAGCTCCTGGCAGAGCCATTGCCATGGTACCTGTCAGCAGCTCCACATTGTTTCACACGTCCCACTGCTCTGAAAGGAGCTTTTTTAAGCAGCAGCATTTGAAAACTGAGCAATGGAGAAAACTGTCGTGGCACCGTAAACGGCGAGCTCAGCGTGCTTGGGGACCTGTGTTAACCCAGTGTGTTCCAGAAGGTGACCCCCTGGGAGCACTGACCCTGAGCCACACACAGCCTGTTGCTGATGTTTTATCACATCACAAATCATCTCAGTAGTGAGTGGATCCCCACTAACTTGGAGATTTGTAAGAGTGGAAAAATCATGCTCAGAATGGGAGTTTCCCCATAAGAGAGGGATTTCACCACAGTCCTTGTGTATCCACCACGCTCCCTCCACACTGGGAAGATTCCACACTCTCCCATGAGGTCACTGGGTACTTTGCAGAAGCACAGAATTATTAAGGTTCCAAAGTCTGACAACCCTTTCTGTGAAGAAATTCTTCCTGATGTCCAACCTGAACCTCCCCTGGCACAGCTTGGGGCCGTTTCCTCTTGTCCTGTCACTTGTTGCCTGAAAGAAGAGTCTGACCCCCATCTCACTTCAGAGAATTAGAATAATTAGAATAACTGTAATCAGAGATTGCAATCAGGCCCATTGGAGTTTTCCATCAGCTCTTGGCCCCTTCTCCCAGTGATGCCATGGCTGGAGCTGCCCCTGCCAGCACAGAGCCACTGGGATCAGGCAGAGGGGCAGGACCTGGGAAAGGACCAGGGTGTCACATCCCCCCCTCTGCTGGACAGGAGCCAGGAATGGTTGGCACACACTCCCAGAGCACCCACAGCCCCTCCGGCCCAGCAGCTTCAATGCCATGGTGTGCCAGGGGAGAAGACAGGGTTCCCATGGGAACAGAACGTGCTGACATGGCCAAACTAAAAAAAGAAAGAAGCAGCAAAGTCTGTGCTCAGCAGGCCGAGGTGGCCGTGGCCCCACGGTGGGGGCATCTGAACTGCCTTCCCCTCCCCTGGGCTCAAAGTAAGATACTTCTAAACCTCCTCCTGTCAGAGCCCTGGCTCGGTTCAGAGCCACGAGGCAAAGTTCTCTTTACCTGATCTGGGTGTTTTAACTCAGGCCAATTGCCTGCAAGATGAATTTTTATGCAGGGATGTATCCTGCAGCCTCTACCTGAACCCACACGAAAGGAGCTGGAGCATCCCCGGGAGATCCTGTTGGGGCATTTATCTCCCTCATGCAAAGTGATTGAGATAAATAAGGCAAATTAAACTGCCATATCGTTGTAGCTAAATTATTTGTAATGACAACATGAAATGTACTGGCTGTGTGGTAATTAAGTGTCCTGCAGTTGGTTTGGGAAGATCTTTAGCTCAGAGAGATGTTTCTCCTTCTGTCAGATCGAAGCGACGTGAGGAGTGGATGGACTCAGTGGAGATGCTGCTGTTGGATGCCCCTTCCTGCAGCAGGAGGGCTCAGCTCCTCCCTGCCAGGCTGGGAGAGGTGCTGCCACCCCAGCTCCTCGCTACAGCACAGCCTTGCTGGAGCAGAGCTGGGCAGCCTGTGGCACCCTCCCTATCATTACAGAAACCTGCTCTACCAGGAGAGAAAGACCAGGCTTTCTTTAAAAATTCATGATTTCCTCTTAATGAAAGTTTAGGAGAGTAAGTGCCTCTCTCAGTGGGCTCGGATGAACAGCCCGTGTGAGATTCCTCGGGGCTTCCCTGGGAAGCTGCTCCCAGGGATGTGCAGCTGGGGCTGCCAACAGGAGAGTCAGACATGTGGGAAGGGGCCTGGCCCAGGGTTTGATGTCTGGGGTGGTGGGTGAGGGTCTGGACACCTCTGGGTGCCAGGGAAGCCTTGCCAAGCACCAAACTCTCTCCAGCCCAGCAGGTGACTCCCATCCTGGAGGGGCTGCAGGGGCTGGAAGGATGATCCCCTCGGCCCCAGCACTTGGCTCCTGGAATCAGGAGGAGATGGGGAGCCCCTGGGTGCCCACAGGGCTGATTTTTAGGTTCTTGTTCTCACAAAACATTCAAGAATATTCCCAGCCCTTCCCTGTGCTTTTTCTTGCCCCTGTGCTTGGGTTGAGGCTGCCCCATCACGGTGGTGCCTTTTTGGAAGGCAGAACCATTGTAGTGAATAAGCGGATGTGGAGGGAGTGGTTTCCCAAGCAACAGTATCCAGGTGAGAGCAGGGCCCTTCCTCCTCCTCCTCCTCCTCCTCCTCCTCCTCCTCCTCGTGGAGGGCTCTGGGGCAGCCGAGACGCTCTCCAGCATCGGCACTGGAGTGGGAGGCGTTGTGGGGGCAAATTCCTCACCCGCTGTGTATTGGAAAGGGCTCGGCAGCCTCCTGGGGGTACCTGGGCCGTGCTGCTGCCGGGCAGGTGAGCGCAGTGTGCTCAGAGCAGGGCCATGGCACACCTGGGCATTCCGGGCTCGGGGAGCGCCGTGCGTGCCCCGGTGTCTGCCCCGGTGTCTGCCCCTGTTGCTGCCCCGGTTGCCGCCCCGGTGTCTGCCCCGGTTGCCGCCCCGGTTGCCGCAGAGCTGTTCGCCAAAGCAGCTCCTGCCTCGCTCCCCCCGCGCTGCCTTCCCGGCTCCTTCTGAGTTCGTGACTGCCAAGTGACAGGCGCAGCCTGAGCGATGCCGTGCGAAGCTGCTCCCAAAAAAAGCCTGGCAGCGGGGCGGGAGCGTACCCGGCCTGCGCGTGCCCGAGGGCAGGAGGGCTCTCGGGGCGCGCTCCCGATGGCACCGGCCCGGGGGGCTCTGCACCCACAGACCGGACCCGCACGACCACCCTACAGAGCATGGTCAGGGGCAGCCTCTGCCCCCGCCGGGAGCACCCCCGGGACACCCCGAGCCGGGACGGCACCTGCGGCTCCCGGAGGGGCGCGGGGAGTCACGGGCTGGGCACTGTCCCTGCCCGGACAGGCTGAGCCACCTCCGAGCGCCACCACCCCTGGGTGCCCGCGGGGAGCTCCCTGGGTGGCCCGGGGAAGGACAAACAGCAGGTGCTGCCCCTGCTCTATTTCGGGGGGTTCAGCAGCACAAAGGGTGATGGCAAAGCCCTTCCCACCCATTTCGAGTCCAGTGCTGGCAGCACTTTGATGGAACACGGAGCAAGGAGCTCCAGGACTGGCCTGCACGTCCTGGGATGGCATTCCCTCAGCTGTGCCAGGAGGCCCCACGCAGAACCACCTGCTGGCACAGGGGGCACTGAGCAGTGCTGCCTCCTCGGGGCCTCCTCACTGACACCCTGCAGCAAAGCCATTTGTGGCTGCCTTCAGGAAGAATTAGGGACAGTCCTGACCCTCAGGCACTGCCAGGTGAGGGAGTTCCCATCCCACTCCTGCGTTTCAGAGACAGAGGATGTGCAATTCCTGCAGCTCCTGCCCTGGTGCTGCTCAGGGCTCCCAGTGGGGCAGGCAGGGCCCTGGACCCCACACCTCCAGCAGGGCCGTGGTTTCCAGGCATTTGCTGTCTGTGTTGGCTGTGCTGGAGGACACTGAGTGAGTTCCTTTGTCTTCATCCTTTGGATCCCAACCGAGGCTGAGCAGGGGCTCCTGCCTGTCCCTGCTGTCCTGCAGACAGCGTTCCTGCAGGGACAGAGAGTCCTCTGGCTGCTTCCCTGGGCCACTCCTGTTAAACCACTGCTCTTCCTTGTCTGAGTGGATTAGGCTGTTTCTGGAAGAACACAGGGAGCTGTTTTCTGCCGTTGCTTTCATGGCTCAGGGGCAGAATTTCCAATCTGGAGTTGGAGAAGCAAATCCACTCCTCCCTCCTTCAGGAGGCTGAAGACAATCTGTTGAAGGCAAATTGTTGAAGGCAATCTGTTCTTTCTAAGGATGGCTTCCCAACAGCAGGGCTCCAAAGACACCCTGACAGACTCTGCTTGTCACTGGTGGGGTTTGCTCCACCATCGCCTGTGTATTGGAAAAAAGAGGAATAGAGACAGGGCATGGACTCCCATCAGTCACAGGAGCAAGTGCTGACTTCAGTTCCCTTAACTACAGTCTGAATATTTTATAACAAGGTAAAAAAAACCCAAGCAAAACTGTATCAAACTATTTCAAATTCCACCACACGAAATGGGCCATGGAGGGGGTTATAAGGGCAATTCCCCTTTAACTCCAAACATTCTGCTCCTCAAAGTTTAATCAACTGTGCTATTTTAATGCACTTTGGAGCACGTCATCTGTATTCTAACCACTGACCTTTTCCTAATGCCCTTCAGACATCCAACAAATAGGTTACATCTGTTCCTTCCAAAGCAAGGAACAGAGACCAACCAACATCTCCCTTGTTTTGGAGCAAAGCAGCCTCACCTTTGTTCTCTGACACAAGCTGGGAGGCAGGGACAGGAGCACCCAGGCCCTGAGACAGACCCCGAGAGCTGAGGGAGCTGCTCTGCTCCTGCTGTGCCCAACAAAGGTGGCTCTGGCTGCTGGCAGAGCTCAGGGCACGGTGTCCCCACCAGTTCTGGCCTTTGCCTCTCACTGGGCACACTGGGATGAGCTCTGATGAGCTGGAAACCCAACTGGTGACCCACGAGAGGGCTCCAGGGATCCTCACTGGAAACCCTTTCTGAAGACTCTGCAAGCTGAGTTATTTGTTCCCATGAGGAGAAAAACCTTTCCTAATCCAGTTGTATGAACACCCCCCCTCCAAGGCTGCCTCCCCAGCATGGGAGGGAACAGAGCTCCAACGTGTCACTGCTCATCACTCCCCACGTGACCCCACGGCTGGAAATGCACATGACCAGGAGAAAACCCGAAATGCCCTTTTTCTTGTGTGATTTCTTTCTGTTTTGAAAAAAGAAAGCTCTTTGCAAAGGGTTAGGATTATTTCCCCCCACTTTTAGAGGGTTGTCATGTCTGACATCCAGCAGAGCAATGAACTCCCTTGATGCCTTGCATGGACTAACTCCTGCTGCAGAGGAAGATGGTTCTGACTGCTGAGTCTCATTCTGCCCCACGTGCTGACACCAGAGAGGGACACAGGGGACATGGCAGGGTCCTCCCCAAGGCTCAGGACAACTCTGAACCCAAAGAGAACTTAAGCATCAAATCAGTGACTCCAGTCTAACAGAAACAGGCAATGAGAAACATTTGGTGCCTGTCAGCTGAAGGAACGAAAGCATTTACCAGATCTGCTCTAATTCATGTTTGGATTTTTGTAACACCATTTACCAGCATTAAAAAACCATGAAAAAATGTCAGATAGTTGAAAAGGGGGGAGTAATTTTGTTCCCATGGCCCACCCAGCACTGGAGGTGATGCTGCTCCACCAGCAGCATTCTCTGATGGATATTGCTAAAGCCCAGCTGGAGTTCTGCATTTCTGTGGACCTCCAAGTGGCTGGCTGGGGAGATGCTGCCTGCTAAACACCCTTCTTCATGTGTTTGGGAGGCTCCAAATGCCTCGACTCTGCTTCCATGCCCTGCCTATGCCAGCAGAGGAAAACTTGGGCCTGATGTTCAAGCCCTGACTTTGTGGCCACAAACTGTGCAAGGACACCAAGCCCTCGAGGCTGGGACAGAGCAGTGTGCAGGTCAGAGAGGAGGCTGAGGCACAGATTCACCCTCCTGCACACAAACCCCACACATCCTGCAGTTCTGCCAAATTTCCCAAATGTGCTGTGACACAATGGTTACATCTGGGAGCTATTTCTGTAGCAGCATGGAGCTGCTGTGACCCTGTCTGCTCCAGAAACACGCTGGGCTGAAGCACACAGCACCCACAGGCCAGCCCAGAACTGTCCTCAAAGAACAACTGAGGCTCCAGCTCAGGGCTGTCAGAGCTGCAGGTTTCCTCCTGAGGCACCAGAAGGGCTGTGGTTTGGCTACAGAGGGGCAGGTGATGCTCTGGTTTGGCCTGAGTGGGTGGGGAGTGAGCTGAGCCTGGCCCAAGCACAGCATGTCACTCCATTGCCTCTCTCCATCACCCCCTGGAACAAGGGCAGACGAGTTGGGAGGCTGTGAAAGTAAAATGAAGATATGAATTTATTCATATATTGTATGAGCAATAATTCATATAAATGAGTACATCCATTTTGTATAATTCAAGTTGTATATTATTTTATAGTTACTGTATTTTACATTAACATACATTACTATACTCACTTGCCAAGGGACTCAGTGGGAGTAAAGTCAGCTCAGCTCCTCACAGGATCGGGCCCATTAACAACAACTTTATGCTGTTTCCAGGAGATCACAGTGTTTGGACAGGAAAGGTGCTCAGCCATGAAAGGTGTGAATGACCCACAACACTCGTGCTCTGAGCAGTTCAGTTTGCCAATACTGGCAGTGCCCAGGCAAGAGAGGCCCAGCCAGGATCCAGCAGGTGCAGGGAGAGAGGCCAGTCGGTGCCAGGCACTGACCCAGACAGGATTTGCCCCCAGGACTGCTGGTTTGGTTCCCCCTGTGTGGTGCTGCCCAGGCAGGATTTGCCCCCAGGACTGCTGGTTTGGTTCTCCCTGTGTGGTGCTGCCCAGGCAGGATTTGCCCCCAGGACTGCTGGTTTGGTTCCCCCTGTGTGGTGCTGCCCAGCCCCGTTCCCTCGAGGCAGTGCCAGCTCTGACCCCCTTCAGCCAAGCACTGAGTAAGGTGCTTGTTTCTGGGCACTCTGCTCAGCACTTTTTGCAATCACAGGTGAAGAGCTCAGCACTTGAAGGGCAGGTCTGTGAGAGCCCAGCCTGTAATGAACACAACACAAGAAGCTGCTGGAGGCACAGACAGGGTGACAGGAGGGCAGGTGACAGGCAGTGTCCCCCAGGAGCCCCGCAGTGCCCCGGGCACAGTCCCAGCCCGAATCCAGCGCTCAGAGCTGCCTCTGCTCTCCCCTCCCAGAAGGCCTTGGCATCCTCAGTGGGACACAGTAATTAAGCTGACATGGAAGAACACAACCCTTCTTCAAAGGGCTGGCAGATTGTTTGGGGATTTCTCCTGTAGCTGCTCGGCTGCACTCGGGGGCAATATGAATATTGGAAAAGAAAAAAGAGAAAGGAAGCAAGTGGAGATGGGAATGACAGAAAGGGAGGGAGCACAGAGCAGGGAATAGAGGCAGTGTGCAGGAAAGATAAAACCAAGACAAGGAAAACCTGCCCTCCTTGCCCAGAGTGACGCAGAGGAAGGACCGAGCGAGCACACCCGGCCCGAGGCCAGCTCAGTTCACAGAGACTGGCTGTGCTGGACTCTAAATCTCCTAAAAACACTGGGGCAGGGCCAGAATCTGCAGATCCCAAGCTGTCCCCCCTCCAGCCATGCTGGCAGAAGAAAGAAGTGCCATCAGCAGGAGCAGCTCCTGCTCTGACTCCCGCAATGGGGACACTCTGGTCAGAGCAGACACCCCCAGCCAACCCCTCCAGTGACCCACACAAACACCAAGGGCAGAGCCACCACATCATTGCACTGCTTAAAAGTGGGTTGGAAAGCAATGGGAGAGAAAGGCACAGCATTAAAAGCAGTTTGGTTTCCTGGGGTGAGCAGAGGACCTTGCCCTGGGCCTGGGCTGGGCTCGGGCAGCCAAGAGAGCCTCAGTTTGATTTCGTGGTAGTTCCCAACCACATTTCCAGAAAAACACAAAGAAGGAAAAATCCTCTGAGGTAAGTAGCAATAGAGAGATAAGTCTGATTAGGAAGACAACTATTAATAGCAATTATGCTTTAATTACTGTGGCTAATCTTTTTGAAGCAGCAGTTTCTAGCATGTCCTCTACCAAGCAAAGAACTTAACTCTTCTGATCCTGTGTTCCAGAGCTGCAGGAGGAAAATGAGGGGATCTGCTTCCAATAGATTCATTAGCAGTTAGATATAAAAGCTCTCAGGATATTTACATGAACTGTGCCTGAGTCCAAATGCCATGAAGAAAGGCAGGAGTTGTCCTGTGTGGGTCCAACATTGCCTGAGAGCACAAACAACCTCCCCACGTCTCTTGTCCTGACGGCTGTTTCTCCAGGACATGGGAATTGTGGTCCCAGGCTGCTGCCATAAAACTCCTGGCACAAAAAAGGCACTGAAAGGACATGAAATAGTCTGGCCAGAGGGAAGCACTTCAGTCCTGCTGGGAGGAAACCCGGCCCGTGGCTTGGGGCCATGGCTCAGCCAGCACTGGAGTCGCTGCTGCCTGGCAGGGCAGGCACGGGGCTGATCCAGGCCAGGGGATCTGCTCCAATTCCCTGCACACTGACCCTCTCCAGGGGCAAAGGGGTGGGTGGACAGAGCCCTCTCCAAGTGCCTGCACCTGGCTCTGAGCCAGGACAAAACAGCCAAGAAGACAAATAACCCCAAACCCACCGATCCCTGCGTGTCACGGACATGTGTAGAATAAACCTGGTTTGGGTTGGAAGGGACCTCAAAGATCACCTGATTTCAGTCCTCATGAATGTTTGCAGCCAGTAATTATTGAGCTTTAGCTGTCCCATGGGTGGGAACTGAAGGTGGGGACTCACTTGTGAGATGAACACAACTACACTGTGACTGTAACTCCAAGGATGTCTCAGTCCCCACTGAGACATCACAACATTTTTCTGCTTAATCTCATGAGCTCGATACAACTTTGGGGGGATCTCAGCAGCCTATTCCCATTCTGACCTATTCCCCCACTGTTTTGGGGTAAATATTTTCTGTCTTTGGGGTAAATATTTTTAAACACAAACTTCAGTAGTATTAATTTTTGAAAAATATCAAAGCATATAAAAAGCAATTTCTTTAACACTCATCCACCCCAATACTACATTTCAAAGCATTTTCCAGCCTTGTACATGCTGATTTTGCATTAATGCAAGGGCAGGTGTGTGATTGTCTTATTTTTGCTCCTTAGAAAACTGAAAATGGATAGAAAATGAGAAGCTGATTGTTCAATGCTAAAAGTGAATCTTAGATGGAGAGGTTGGTCGGTGTAACTTGGACCTTCTACCAAGAATTTGTATCTGGCCCAAATTAAAGAGAGGTCTCAAGATCAAAGCTGGCACAAAGACACTGAAAGAACAACGTGCAATGGGCAGAATAAAACCCTTGCAGGAAGAGAACTAAATCTGTCAGCAGAGCGTGACCCTGCAGAGCCCAGCTCTGTGCCAGCCCGGGGGGCTGTGGCACCAGGGAGCTCATGTTCAGCAAACATGACAAGGGCAGAGCCACCAGAACCTGCTCCCAAGGGCTCCCTGCAACCCAATCCAGCCTTGGAGAGGAGTTAATTAAAGAACCTGCCTGTGAGGAGAGAGGCATTGACAGTGCCCTTCACCTGGAGGGGTGAGGGACAACTGAGGGGGCACGAGGGAGCTGGGGAGGGCTGGGGGGTGACTGTGGGGTGACTGTGGGGTGACTGTGGGGTCACTGTGGGCTGACCATGGGGTGGCCATGGGGTGGCCATGGGGTCACTGTGGGGTGACTGTGGGGTCACTGTGGGCTCACTGTGGGTGCAGGGCACGGTTAGGACAGAGCTGTGGTTCTCCAGCATGGGAAGTGCCCACAGCCTGCCCTGGGCTCAGAGCACAGCAGGTCCCAGCACAGGGGGTTGTGGCAAACTGGATTAAGGCTCAGAAAGGCTGCAATTCCCACATTGCAGGGACAGTCCTACCTACATGCAAAAATAGCCCTAAGGAAACAGCTGAGAACGTCTCTTTGGGCAGAAAGAACAGCAATTCAGTGAATGGCAGAACCAAAGACACCTGATTGCCAAGGTGAGGTGTCCTGGCCCTCACACACCCCCTGCTGGGTCCCCAGGCCCTCCTCACCCTTCAGCTCCATGGGACAATCACCCTGTGCCTGTCTCACAACCATTACCCCTTCCTGGGCTTTGGGAGCCGGGTTTTCCAGCCCTGCACACTCCAGGAGGCACAAAGGCTCTGGAAGGGAGCTGTGCAGGCATCCAGATGGTGTGACTGCAACACCTCAGTCTGGGAAAAACTGGGCTAGAAATGTAGATCACTGTAACAGGACAGTCTTGGGCACAGGCTTGAGAGGCTGCACTCAAACCATCTGAGAATGACCTTTGTGAAGAGGTCCCTGGACATAATTACTCCTCTCTGGGTGCCTGCTGTTTGCTCCTCCCTTTATCCAGGCAGGATCATGCCCTGTTTGCTCCTCCTTTATCCAGGCAGGATCATGCCCTGTTTGCTCCTCCTTTATCCAGGCAGGATCATGCCCTGTTTGCTCCTCCTTTATCCAGGCAGGATCATGCCCCTGGTGTCTGGTTCTGGGCTGAAGGCACCTGCAGCCCCCCAGCCCTGGCTGCACAGAGCCCTCCTGCTCCCTCCACCCCCCCGAGCCCTGGGCTGCCATTGACTGAAGGGTTTGTCATTAAATCCCACTCACTCTGGAGCAACTGAATTACCCAGGGTTTAGTTGAACCAATTAACTGATATAATACATGGCTCTTGCTCTCTTGCATGAGGAGAAGCATCTTGCTTTCTGCTCATGTCTCACCGTGAAAGTGATTTTTTAAACACTTTAATCTAATTAACTTGTTGAGTCTGAAAATCTGTTGAAGGTGCTCAGGTGATGAGAAGGGGATGTTGCTGAGTGTGGTGCTGAGCAAAGAGAGGAATCCCTGGGAGGATGAGGGGGCTTGGAGAAATGGTGCTGTGAGGACACAGCAGTTCAGGGGCCGGGGGGTGTCCCTGGCTGACCTGCTGTGCTGCTCAAATGCAGCTGGGAGGGAGAGCCAGCAGGAACAGGCACCTTCAGGATGCACTGGCTGTGGGATCTCCAGAGCAAGAGCTGAATAAGGGGGTGCCTGTGACTGGGACCGCAGAGATCCAGCTAAAGCAGGGAAGCTGAGGATGCACAGACACGAGCACAGACTGACCCAGCCTCTCCCCATCCCAAATGCTTCCCCATGGGAATTCAGTGTCCCATCAAAAAGGTCTCCCTGTTTGCTGGGATGAAGCACAGAAAGTGCTTCAGTCCTGCCCATGGGCAGCTCTGCCCACATGGGTATTCCAGCCTGAACCTGGAACGTGCCCAACGTGCAGCTCAGTCTGCAGAGCTCTGCAGGAGCAGGGACAGTGTCCTGGCAGTGAATCATCCCACAGCAATGACCTTGCACAGGTTCGTTACGGGAAATGACAGGAGCACAGACCTTGAGGAGCTCCCAGAGAATCCAGCAGCCCTTGTAGGTGGCCCCGGAGGCAGCACCACTTACAGGAGGGAAATGATTGTGCTGGCCCATCAGGCAAGGTGATAAGGAACACAAGTCCAAGGTGGTAAAGAACAACTGTATTTAATGTAACTGATCTCCCAGGGTTACTGTCTAGGAGTGAATTGGGGGGAAGCATCATGGGTTAATTCTGACTGGCCCTTGCAATGTGAGTATAAATGTTATAAATGATAAGGTTTATGAATGACACTCTAAGTGAAATAAATAAAACAAGGAGGCAGATGAAGTTACACATTTGTTATTAATGTTTACAAACATGAATTGGATCTCACAACCTACACACTGCAGCTGATTTTAAATCAGGACAAAGTAGAGGTTTTATTCTTTTCCTTGTCATGGCATTTGAGCCCCTGTGGGTCTCACAGAGCTGCTGGGCAGAGCAGGTTGCTGAGGCAGCCTGGTGACACGGGCCCTGCTGGCGAGGACAAAGCCACCCACGGAGCACAGCCCAGGGCTCTGCAGGACACGTGAGTGATTCCCTGGCACACTTGGGGCAGAGGGCCGGGCAAGCTGAAGTGACACTGAGGCTCCAGGCCCACAGGGCAGGTCACAGAACCCCAAAATCCTGACTGGGTTGGGTTGGAAGGGACCTTGAAGCTCAGGGGCACCTTCCACTAGATGTGGAAGGGCTGCCACCTCACTGCCCCTCAATCCTGTCCCACCCAGTGCCTTGCAGAGAAGAGGAAAGGAGAGACATGAGGGGTGGTCGCAGCCCAAACACAGATGGAATTTGCACTCCCCTGGGATTTGGAGGCTCTGCCTGGATGCAGGGTGGGATCAGGGCATTGAGGGCATCTCAGTGGCTCAGCTGCTGCATAAACAGATTAACTTTACGTGCAGCTGATCCATGGAGAAATGGATCTGCAGGAGCCCTGACACAGACAGATCTCTGCCCAACTCACATTCTGCTTGCTCACAGCAAACACTGCTGATGTTATTTATGTGACCTCTCCTCTTCCCTGACTTGCATCACTTCCCTGCTCGAGCTCCAGCCTGGGCCGGAGCCATCTCATTAAACTGGGCCATGAAGCAGCCCTGACAATCACTCCTCTTCCCAACCTCTCTGTTCCCCCAGCAATGCTCCTGCTGCCAACTGCTGTCCAGTGGCAAAGCACTCAGAAGGCAGAAAAGGAAACCAACTGCTGGGAAAAGCTCCATCACTTTTCCTCCTCAGAGGAACAAGAACTGAACTTCTAACGCACCCTGCAAGGAGGAGCAGCAGTGGGGTTAGAGGCACCAGCTCCACTCTGCTTCTGAGGAGAGAGAAGCTGAGTTGGGAAGAAATCCCTTCTGTCTCTCCCAGTCAGCAGCTACTGCCATGGAATATTCTGGGTGTGCAACAGGTACTGCCAAGGCAGGAGGGACGACACAGCTGAAGGTTTATGTCATACCTGGAATAGAGCATTTGGTCATATGAGGAGGGGCTGAGGGAGCTGGGGGGGCTCAGCTGGAGCAAAGGAGGCTCAGGGGGCACCTTCTGGCTCTGCAATC
>JAWWLZ010000019.1:925106-948704 GCA_035041345.1 Poliocrania exsul
AAACCCCATGGCTGGGGCAGGTCCCCCAACCCCATGGCTGGGGCAGGTCCCCCAACCCCATGGCTGGGGCAGGTCCCTGTCCAGGAGGTGGCAGAGAGGCCTGGGCACTGTGACATGTTTGTGTTGAACCCTCTGGGAAGGGAGCTCGTGGCAGCTGATGGCAGGGGAGGATCAGAGTGAAAAGTCTGTAAAGAGGGTTAAAAGCCTCCAGTCAGCATCCACTCTGCCACTCTGTGCAGAGTTCTCTGCATGCCAGGGGGAAGCTTTTCCACCTGTTGCTGGAGCTCCAGAGCTCAGCTCTGCCCCTTCCCTGGGGCAGGACAGACACTGCTCTTTTCTCCGACTCAAAACCCCCTCAGACATAAAGTTCCCAAAGTGGGGGATGTGCCAGACACCCCCTTCTCACCCAGAGAGAATTCCCTGCCTGTTTGCAGAGCCACATCTGTCACTTCACAGCCATAAAGTTACTGTTTTGTTCCTCCTCACTCACTTTGGGGTGGCAGAGATACATTGGACCAGCCTGGGGTGTTACCTTGTGAAATAAATACATGGAATTCGGGGTGCAATCAAGACTGGAAAGGTTACAGTGTGGGTGCAGAGCAGTTTTGCCCTTCAAAACTTCTGTTCTCATTTGTAACTTGTGCTTATTGTACATTGTATTATTGGAATATTGACCAGAATCTTTGTGTAACTTTCCACTGAGTAGGCAACAAGGTTTGGGGTTTTTTTCTTGTGGATTTTTCTCCCAAAATAAAGCAGGGGGGAAAAAAGGAAGAAAATAAAATATGTGAAATAACCTCATTGTGATGGAGCCAGGCAGGTCTGTGAAACTCATTTCAGGCAAGTTTTTGAGACCAGATAAGATTCAAGTTCATCATGTCTCAATTTTAGTTGTGAAGGTTATGTGTAAAAGCATAATATCACTCACAAATTGGGAAAGCTGTGAAACCTTTAACACTTTCCTGTCAGTTTTACCTTAGGTACACGCACAAATTACTGTCAGTGCAATTTTAACCAAGTTTTCCATGCAAGAAAGAAGCCAGGATGGGTTGTGGAAGAATCAGGTTTAAATAGTGTACCAAGGAAAAGTGTTTTCCAGGGCAACAAGAATCATATTATCATTTAAAGAGTTTTTATCCTGCAGTAAAAATAGTCTGCTGTTTGTAAGGCCAAAGGAGCAGCCAAACCCTTATCTTGCACTCTAAAGGATGGGAAGCTGCCCCAGTCCTGTGGGATGTGAGTGTGGTTGTGATCCCAGAGCAGGATTAAGGGGAAGGGGAGCCAGAGTTGAGGAAAGGCAGCTCTGCTGCTGTGTAGGCCTTGCAGAAATGTCTGTATTCTCTGACAAATGGAGGGGTTACTCTGTGCCTTCCAGAGTCCTGCACAGACTGACTTGGCATTAACATTCTTGTTTTCTTTTAATTGAAAAGATAACTAACATGAATGAGCTGAACAATTAAAACAAATAACTCCTGGGATTTTTTGTGGTCAGACATCCTGGCAGGTCTGCTGAGGAAGTGTTTGCAACCTGTGTGTGCCAGGGGGTGCAGCGAGAGGGACTGCCATAAATAGCTGTCTGTGTGCCTGGCGGTGGGGATTGGGTGTGCAGAGAGCCCGGCCCAGCCCAGCCCTCCCCGAGTCCCGGCAGGGGCAGCGCTGGGGCTCTGGAACCTGTTCCTGCTCCTCTCAAACTTGGGCACTGCAGAGTTCCCTTTCCCCAGCCCTGGGGGAGCCCCCGGGACCTGAAGGGACTCGTGGAACCCCCATCGTGGCACACCCGGGGCCGCAGGCAGGGCCTTCCTTTGGCGGCTGGGTTGGGCTTTGCTCTGAGCAGCTCCCCGTGTTCGTTCCTTGGGTGGTGTGGAAAGCCTGAACTCATTTCCAGCGCGTGCCCTCAGTTGCAAAGAGAAAAATAACTTGGCCAGGAGGGAATAAACTTTCAGTTCCAAATGCATTTGGTGTAATCAAAACAAAGCCTCGCTAGCAAAGCAGCAGCAAACCAGAAATAGGATGGCTGGAGCAGGAAAGCAGAGGAACAGAAAATCTCTGTTCTGTTGAGGCCAATTCTGAAAAGCTGCCGTCGTTCTTTGGCTGAGTCTTTGGGAGGACTTTTTAGTTTGGGAAAGATGCTCAGACTTTGGGAGAGTAGAACTGAGTGTGTGAGCACAAGGTAGATGTCCTGAGGGATCAGGATTTGAACAAGAGCACTGAAGGCCATGGATTTCAAGCAGGATTTTATTTCAGACGGAAACGATTTAGTGCCCTGGAGGATGGGGAGGAGCCGAAAAGGGGCTTTCAGTGAGACAGAAGTTTCGAGCTGGCATTTGCATTGCACCTTTGATAATTAAAATTCCTAACTATTGTTACTAAATACATCCACTGGAGTAACCTGAAATTGCTGTAATTTTCGAGGGAAGGAGAGGAAGTCAGATAAAGAAAGGCCACGAGTCTTTGGGGGGAAAGTCTCAACATCTTTGAACTAATAAAAGGCATTTCCTTGAAGTTTGTGGAGTGCGTTGGGGCCTGTGGGGATGAAGGGCTTTGTCTGCCAGTCATTCCTGGGGCTTTGTTTGGGTCCAGACAGGTGGGTGATTCCACTGGGGTCACTCTTTGGCCCACATTGCTCTTCTCAAATCCCTGCCCAGCGTGTCCCTTCCCTGTGCTGGCTCAGGGGTCTGTGTCTCCTGAGAGCATCCCCAGCCCCGTGGGAGTGATCTCAGCCAGCCCAGGGAGCTCATCCCTCCTTGGGATGTTCCTCATGCCAAAATCTGGGTCACATCGCAGGCATGAAATGTGCTGACAAAATACCTTTGGTATTACTTGTTTAAAAGCAAACTGGAGAAAATATTTGTTCTTGGTTCCTCTGTCAGTGGAGCTGCCAAGAGATCCAGGAGTGTGTGAGAAGCTCAGGCAGCTCAGCAGGGAGGGCTGGGGAGGCTGGGCTGGGACCCTGACCTGCCACTCCCTCAGATCCAAACCCCTCAGTGGTCACAGCTGCCAAATCTGGGCACAGCTCACAGCTCTGTGTTGGTCACAGGTGCCTCTGTGTCCACACCTTGCATTGATGCTCTTGCTCACAATCCAGAAGTTAAAAACCATTTAACACCTTCTTGCCTTTGTGTAAAAAATGTTGCAGGAAAAAAGCCAGATCAATGACTTCAAGTTTTTTCCTCCTGTGTTCCTGTCCTTGGGTTACACTGTGTTGTCTGAATGCTCTGGAGGCTTGGAATGGATGGATTCCTGTGCTGGCAGTTCCCTGTTATTCCTGAGTGCCAAACTGAATGGAGAGAAATCCTTCCACACTATATTTAATTTTTCTTGTCACTTATCTCTTCCTATTGTTCCTCTCTATTGTTCTTTTACCATCTTCAACTTTTTCCTGTATCAGAAAGCCCTGAACCCTGTAATTAGATGTGCCTCACCTAATTCCTCTTTTAATAGTCTGGGGAAAAACAGAAACAGCAGTGTCATGTGGTGGGAAAAAGCCATCCCTACCTGCAGATTGCAGGTGTGCTCTTGGTCTGAAATATGAGTCACTCACAGGAATTTCTTTCCTGTAGGTACAGGGCACCTGTGGCACAGAATAACAACAGCATTCACAGGGTAGGGAGCCTCATACTCGAGGTGTGTGGACTCGGGAAAAGGGAATTTATTGCAGCCATAGCTCCTTCAGTTGCTGCTTTTTAAGAGCTTTTCGTTTTATTTTCCTGTCCCACAAATTGTTGATTGACAATTCCATTCAGGCCCTCTTTGCCAGTGTTTCTGTTTTGAAGATCGTGGTTTTTCCTTTCCCTCCCCTCCTTTTCTGGTTCGTGGTAACTGTGGAAGGATTTCTCCCTCCTCACCCTCTGCAGGAGTGTTGGTCCCTCAGCACAGCCCCCTGCTGGGGTCCCCAGTCCCTGGCTGTGCCATCAGGGGTGGCACCTGCTGGGGCACTCCAGATCCTGCAGGGCTGAGAGAGGGAATTCTCCTGCACGTTTGGACTTGATGGCTTTGGCTGTGTGAAGTTTTGAGGCTGCTTTGTGTTTGGTGCAGGGGAGAACCACGGCTGTGAGTCAACAAAAACTGCCTGCCAAGGAGAGCAGGAGAGCAAAGCTGGCTCTGAGGGGATCGCAGGGCCCTGTTGCTGAGTCCATGAGGGCTGTTTGTAACCCTGGTGTGATGCCCAGGGTGGGCAGTGAGGCTCAGGGCTCTCCAGGGCTGTGCACAGGAGTTCAGTGCTCGGAGCAGTAGCTACACAGACTTGGCATTGACAAGTGTTAAATTGGTTCATCTTTTGTCTGCCTAACACATGTTTGTTCTAGAACAATCAGGCAACTTGTACTGCAGAAAATTCTAAGTAACATTTTCATTCTCGAATTGGAATGTCTGGTGTCAGTGTTCCTTCAGTGTTGTACACTCTTTGCTAGTTCCTATTTACAACATTTGTTTAGTGTGGCCAATACACCCGTGTGGGGCAGCCCTGGGGCAGTGCCCATCCCCGTGCTGGCACTGCTGGGGCACCTCCAGCCCTGGGGCAGCTCTGGGCCCCTCATGACAGGGGAGACACTGAGGGGCTGCAGGTGCCCAGGGCAGGGAATGGAGCTGGGAAGGGGCTGGAGGTGTCCAGGGCAGGGAATGGAGCTGGGAAGGGGCTGGAACATCAGGAGCAGCTGAGGGAGCTGGGGGGGGCTCAGCCTGGAGAAAAAGAGGCTCAGGGGGCACCTTCTGGCTCTGCAATCCCTGCCTGGAGGGGGGAGCTGGGGGGGTCGGGCTCTGCTCCAGGAACAGAGACAGGAGGAGAGGGCACGGCCTCAGGCTGGGCCAGGGCAGGGCCAGGTTGGGATGTTGGGAAAATTTCTTCCTGGAAGGAGTTGTCCAGCCTGGCACAGCTGCCCAGGGCAGAGGTGGGGGCCCCATCCATGGAGGGATTTAAAGGACATGTGGATGTGGCCTTGGCAGTGCTGGGAACAGTTGGATTCCATGGACTCACTCAGTGGTCCCAGAGGGCTTTGCCCACCTTGGTGGCTCTGTGACATCACTGGCAGGTCACAGAGGTCACAGAATCCTGGCCTGCAGTTGGAGCTGCCTGTTCCTCAGGGCCTGCCTGGGCCTTGGCCTCACACACACAGTGCCCACCTTTGCCCCAGCATGTGGGGGTCTCTCTGAGCCCAGTGCTGTGGGCATGGAGCCTCACAGGACCCACAGCTTCCTTCTGTCCTCGGACCTCTGTCCTGTCCAGCTCCAGAACCCACCAGCTCCACAAGCTGTGACTGCTGTGCAGGTGTAGCTGCCACACCTTTGTGTGAGGTTGAGGTTTGCCTTGGAACAGACACAGCTGTGTACAGGGTTTGGGCTGGTTTTGAAGAACATTGTCAGGATTTCTCTGGCTGTGACTCATCTCAGTGCCTTTCCCTAAACAACATACCTGTTGTGACATTACTTACATGTTAAATGTTACACATTGTTTATACTGTCTGTGCAGCAATCAGAGCTACACTAAATGGACTGCAGAAAGGCAACTCAGATGTCAAATGTTCTATTTATTGTGTCTGTGCAGCAATCAGATCCACACTGAATGGACACCCAAAAGGCAGACACTGATTCCTGTTGTGATAAGCATATCATTTTCTTTAAAAACCTGCTTCTTACATGACTTGAGCTAGGAAAGGCAAATTGCTTTCTTACCAGTGTTTCTGTGCATTACATCTCAGATGGATTTCTTGCTGCTTCATTTTTCTGCTCCTGATCCATCATGTGAATGATTTTAAGCATATGAGGAGTTCCCTTCAGCCCAGCCCAGCTCTGGGCTCCATCCCCAGCCCAGAGAACAGTGACTGAGGAGTGGCAACAGCAGCAGCCACCAGAAGGCTGGAGAGAAACAGGATGCAATTCCTGGAATAACCTTTTGCTCTACTCTAATACATCCTGCCTTTGCCCAAGTCTCCATGAGGTCTGATGTGATTCCCAAACTCAGCCCTAGTGAAGCTCAGTTGGGGTTCCTTTGCAGAACTCTCTGTCCTCACCCACACTGAGTGCACAGGCTCCTGGTTCCTTCTGTGAGCACTTGACACGAATTTAAATTTATACCTCATCTCAGATTTAATGTGGAGACTTTAAATGAACTCTGGTGAGGAACACGAGGTGGAAAGGACTGCCTGGGTGACAGCTCAGTCTTTTGTGGCTGGACACACCACACACCACACAGTCAGTCCTTTCACCATCCTTGTTGGCCAGGTGTGAGCAGGCACAGGCTGGACTCAGGGAGCTCAGAGGGCTTTTCCAACCTCAATGACTCTGTGATTCCCAGCAGGTGGATTTTTCCTTCCTGCCACTTGTGTTGGAGGGCTGTGCCAAACTCCCTGATGTGCTGGTTGGCTGTGCCCATGGTCCGTGATCCCCATTTGTTCTTGTGCCAGCGTTGTGGTTTCCCCCGAGCGGCTCCCTGCGCTGTGGGTGATGTGAGAGCTCTGCACGGCTCTGCCAGCATTGCATAACTCCTTCATTCAGCAACTGAGGCTTCATGCATTTCTTCAATGACTAAGTATTCCTGCTTTTTCCTTTTCTAGCTTTCCATGTGGTGCCCGTGAAGATGAGGCTGAGAACGCGCAAAGCTTCTCAGCAGGCGAAGCAGCTGCACCCGCAGCGGGCGCTGAGGGCCAAGCGGAAACACTCCGAGGTGGAGGAGACCCCCCCCGGGGGCGGGGGCAAGGCCCAGAAAAATGACTCGGGGCTCCTGTCCTCCATCAAAAAGTTCATCAAAGGAAGCACACCCAAGGTAAGGCCTGCTTGGCTCTAGTGGAGTCAGTTGAGTTTCATTTAAACCCATTTCTGCTGAGAATCAATGATGTGGTGGGAGCAAAACGTGAAGGCAACGTGTGAGAGTTGTGTCAGGTAAGGCAGGCTTGGAAATCCTTCAAGAGTCAGGTGTAGGTGTATTTAACAGGCCAATAAATCACATTTATTACCTGGTATTTCTTTGTGAAAGTGTTGGCTAATAAATCCCGTAGATTTTTAATTGCTGTTTTAAAGAGTCCTTGAATCCAAATTCAAGGAATTGCCAATACTGGCAACTAAGCCAGTCTGTAGGCATAAATTTGCTGAGTGTTTTTAGCATTTTATTCAATATTGTTTAGGAGCCAGTCAGTGAATAAAGGTCAAACCTCACAAATCCAAGTGTCGTGGAATTGCTGGAGCTGCTCAGGGATTCCTGCAGTGGGCACTGCCCTGTTTAGGCATCAGATCCAGGGATTGCCAGGGAAAACCATGGAATCCCCTCTTGGTCCGGGCAGAAATCTGAACACCTGTCACGTGTACATTTGAGGATGGGTTGTATTTATTTATATAGATATGTATAAACTGTGATAGGCTGAATGTGACCTTGCAATTGCTTCAGAAACCTGTGGGTTGTCCCCTAAAGGGAGGCCAGTTTAAAAGAACCGATTTGGTTCCATCCCAGAAGTTCAGATGTTGACTAACTGTGAATTTTAAAGAAGAGTAGCCAGGAAGTCATAATTAATTTACAAAGTATCCCAGATCAGCTACATGATAAATAAATATCTGATGTAAATTCAAAAGTGTTTTCTGGGGTTTGAAGTAAAGTGGTGCAACAATATTTTGTAACAAGGTGAAGTTCAAATAGTTTTAAAGTAACAATATATTATTGGAGTGTGAAAAATAGAGGGGAATAGAACATTTCATGACACCTTAAACCATGAAAACCTGTCCTGGAAACAGAGAGGTACAAACCAAGAAATATTTCAGCAATGGTTAAATCTGCTTCCAGTTTGCTTTTCATTAAACTGTGACCGTGGGTCTATTTTACAGTCACCATCTGTACTGGAGCTCAGGAATGCAGCATTTTGGCTGCAGAACCATTGCACCAAACACTCAGGTCTAAGCACAACATCTTGCACTGGAATTTTAAGATAAGGGAAATAGGTCTGGGTTTCCTTTCCCATGTCTCCAAGGTTTTGTGAACTTCCTTCCCTTTTTCTCTTCCTCTCACCCACAAGTTTGCCTTGCCTCACACATTTCAGTGGACTCCATGGTCATGCTTTAGATTTCAGATTGCCATGCTGAGTTGTAGCAGGTGTTTTGGGGGAAAGGGGGAAGAAGCCTGTCAGAAACGTGCCTGCACACAGAGCCATGCACAGCAAATACAGGGACTGTTTGGTTCTGTGCCATTGCTGTGAGTGCCTCAGGGAGGAGCAGGCACTTGCTTCCAGCTAAGGAGAATCCTTGGGTTTTTAACAGCTGAGTTCTTCCCTGGCCTGTCTGATAGGATTGTCACACTGGACATTGTTGGGCAGTTAACGCCTGTGTATTGAACAGGCAGAAAATCAACTTTCAGGTAATTTTAGTTGCTTTGTCTCTGCATTTCCAGGCCTCTGCAGCACTGGAATATTTATAAATTGGCTGTCCAAGTCCCTAAAGACAGTTTTTCTACTACAGCAGCTCCACATAGAGTTGTCTTTCCCCATCCTTTGATTCAGTTTCAACTCGTTTGAAATCCCAGCTGGGCAGACACGAGTTGCTTCTCCCACCTCTGGGAGTGGAACAGTCCATGGATCTTTGGTGAACTGTGTCCAGGAGCTGACACTCTCTGGTCTGGCCCATGAAAAAAGAAGGCACTGTTCAGTATGTCTCTTTTTCCCTCTTTTCTCTGTTAAGGAAGAAAGAGAAAACCCCACCAAAAGGAGTCGCCTTGAGCGGGACATCGATAACAACCTGATCACATCCACGCCCCAGACTGGAGAGAAGCCCCACAAACAGCTCTCCCGAGTGCGGCGGAAAAGTCAGATGAATGGAGGTGGGGAATGCTGTGCCTGGGCCCTGCAGGGGGTGGGGATCCAGGGATCTCCCAGCTGGGACATTCCTGCAGTGGGGAGGTTGTTGGGGGTTGGATTCACTTCAGAGAGGGCAAGGCTGAGCTAATCCCAGCAAGGCAGGATTTCCAGCACTGCAAGCAACACTTGCATCCCTCCTCAGACTCATCCAGTGTGTCTCTGTAGGAACAGTTTGGATCATCATCAGCTGTTTTGGAACTAATTTAACTTTTAAAAAATTGTTATTCTAAAAAGTCAATGATAATTATTTGATTTAGCTCTTCTTCCGTGGATAAAAGTGGGTTATGACCTCCCAGCTCATGACCTTTGTGGAAGTAACCAAGTGTCCTTAATACAGAAAGCACTTGTCAAACATACAGACAGGTTTCTGTCATAGAATTGTAGGAATCTTTGGATCAGAAAGGAACTCTAAAAGGTTACCTGGGCCAGTCCCCCTGTTCCCCTCCCTGCAGTGATGGTCCAGCTCAGGTGAGATCTGTCTCTGGAGTCAGATCAGGCTGCTCAGAGCCTTGTCCAGGCAAGTTTTGGATCTGTGGAGATTCCCTCTTCCCTCTGAAAATTGTCTCTTCTTGAGTATCTCTAACAATGACATGAGAAAATTGTCAGTGATATTCAGAACATCAGCTGTGGTTCCAAATCTGGCTTTAAAATGCCATACTTTAAACTTCTAAGGAAACTGATGTGATTTATTTCATTCTGCCCTTTGTTATCTGTGATAACAGCTAACAATAATTTCACTTCATAATTTCTGCATATGTGGAGATGGGCAAACTCTGGACTGGAGGTGGTGCAGTTTGGAGGCTCAGCCTTGGGAGTTCACTGACTCTTTCTCTTGCTTCCATCTAGTGGAGTGCCCCTGGCACTGACACCAGCGTGCTCTGCCAGGGGCACAGCAGCCTCAGCCTGTCTCCCACCAAGTCCATTGAAGGGATTTAACCTTCTATTACTTATGGAAACAAGGAATGTTCCTAATCTGGAGTGTTAAACTTATGATGGTGTTGAAACTCAACATTTTGGGTTTGTGCTCATAGAAAATTACTGGCTCTTGTGGACAGAGCTGAACCATGAACAAGAGGGATCAGTCCTGTAGTGCAAATGCTGACAGTAAAGAACAGGATGGAACTGAAACCAGCTGTTACAACTCATAACTTTTCTCTTCCAGAAGCTGGGAGTTACGAGATGACAAACCAGCACGTGAAGCAAAATGGAAAATTGGAAGACAACCCCACCACTGGCAGCCCCCCACGGACAACGTTACTGGGAACCATCTTTTCTCCTGTTTTCAATTTTTTTTCACCAGCAAATAAAAATGGTGAGTCTCAGGTAAAAAGCCAGTGATGTTAAAGCTGGAAGTGAGATACACTTTTTATGAAGTAGCTGTTTTGAGCAGCAGTACACTTTGCATTTTGATTTACAGACCTGGAGTTACTTGTGCCAGGTGAAAGGCTCTGTGATTCCTGGGAGGGTTGATGGTTAATGAAGGAAGCAAGAAGTTTATAAGCATTGGAACATTTCTGTGGGCACCTTTCATCAACAAGATAAAAAGAGAAGAAAAGAAATGGATTAAGTTCCTTGTCCCAGACATATCTTAAAGTCATTTGTCATGGCCTTTGTTTTGGTTCTTTTGTAACCTGGATCAATGCAGATCCTTCAGTCCCTCTGCAGCTTCACTGGGTGTGGCTGGAGGTGGGTGCTGTGAGTGAGTGTTGGGCTCAGGGGTAACGAGGTGCCGGACTCTTCCCAGGGACGTCGGGCTCGGACTCTCCCGGCCAGGCTGTGGAGGCTGAGGAGATTGTGAAGCAGCTGGACATGGAGCAGGTGGACGAGATCACCACGAGCACGGCGACGTCGGCCAACGGCGCGGCCTTCCCGGGCCAGGCGGTGCCGGTGCGCGCCGTGCCCACCGCGCTGGGTGATGCCGAGGAGCCCGGAGAGCGCGACCTGCCCCCGCTCACGGGTATGTCCCTGCCCTGGCACACCCCTGGGGGCTGCAGGAGCTGCCCTGAGCCCCCCACACACACCCTGGGGCTGCAGGCACTGCCCTGAGCCTCCCCCACACCCCCTGGGGCTGCAGGCACTGCCCTGAGCCCCCCACACACACCCTGGGGCTGCAGGCACTGCCCTGAGCCCCCCCCACACCCCCTGGGGCTGCAGGAGCTGCCCTGAGCCCCACACACACCCTGGGGCTGCAGGCACTGCCAGGGCTGCCATGGCACACACCCTGGGGCTGCAGGAGCTGCCCTGAGCCCTCCACACACCCCCTGGGGCTGCAGGCACTGCCAGGGCTGCCACACACCCCCTGGGGCTGCAGGAGCTGCCCTGAGCCCCCCCCACACCCCCTGGGGCTGCAGGCACTGCCCTGAGCCCCCCCCCCCAGAGCTGGGGGTCACCACAGACACCCTTTAGGCAGGACTGACCCGTTCCTGGGGGAGCTCAGGTGGCCTCAGAGCACTCCTGCAGGTGGGAACAAGGATTCCAGAAGAAAGGCATGTTTAGGAACACTGAACATGCACACTCTGGGCCTGCTGATCTGCACACAGAATGGGCTGTGTTTGGGTATCTTGTATTAGAGCCACGTGGTGAATGGGAAACACACTGACCCCACACACAAATCCTGAAAAATGTTCCGTATTTGCTTCGAAAGACTCATCAGACATCTCTTTCTTTACAAAAGTTGTAGCCATACAATACAGTTTCTCTGTGGATGGGCAGCATCAGATCCTTAGCAGTTCCCTGACCCCTGCCCAGCCCCTCAGAGCTCTGGGAGATGGGTGGGTTTTGAGGGCTCCTGCCAGGGAGGTGACTGACCTGAGCAGAGACCACTGTGGGAGGTGGGGCTGGGACAGAACTCACTGCTGCTCTTTGCCTCGTGTCTCAAGGGCATTGGTGACTTTGGATAACTGCACTAATGAGACCAGCTCTTGTGGTTTTTTGTTTTATTTTTTGTTTTGGTCATTTTCGTTGAATTTTAGCACCAGTATCTCCAGACAGTGGCTACTCATCAGCTCATGCAGAGGCCACCTATGAGGAGGACTGGGAAGTCTTTGATCCGTAAGTGCCAATGTTTGTACTGAAAATAATAAATTGATCTTTTGGGGTATTGGATTAAGATTGTCTATTCAAATTGCTTCATTTTTATATTATGACAATGAGCTCCAAAAGCTCTTAACTTTAGAAAATAACTGTAAATTGTTGTGGGGTTTATTTCAATTTAAAATACTTATTTCCCGTACAGCCTTAAATATTTCAAATATTTAGTTGACTCACAGCATTACAGTTCAACAATGTACATTTTTACAGCAAAATCTGTATTTTTTTCAGATATTATTTCATCAAACATGTGCCCCCACTAACAGAAGAACAGCTGAACAGGAAGCCAGCTCTCCCACTCAAAACTAGAAGCACACCAGAGTTCTCATTAGTTCTAGACTTGGTAAATATCTCTATCAACCAAAGCAGGGGAATGGAGCATTTCCCTTATTTTGCTTGTTGTACAAATCAGTTGTGTTTGCTTTAAAAAGAAAGACTGTTGAATGTTCCATAAATCATAGTATATTTCATCAAAATTACTAAAAATAGTTAAAAAATAATTAATACTGGCAGGAATAGAATGCTTGTTGTATTTATCAAATACTTACATCCTTTTGGAAAAAAAATTGTTACAGTGTTTATCATCCCAAACAAAGACTTCTCTGTCCCCATAAAGCCTCCCTAAATCCAGTGGGGAAATAATGAGATGGAATAAGTAGGGAAATTCAGGTCCAAGTATCTTGCATTGGGATTGGTGACCAAGCCTTTTAGTTCTTAGAACAGTCTTGTTCTTGAAGGGCACAAAGGCACTTTTCAAAGAATCACAGAAAATAGATTTGTCTTTGTCATGATTTCTTTTGGTCTCTCTGTTTTGAGAGTTGTTCAGACCCTGTTAATGATGTCGGGGGTTTATGAGCAGCATCAGTTGGCCTGTCCTGTGACCCTGTGAAGGGCTGGATTATTCAAACTGGGAGATGGAACCTGGAACTGAATGGCAGGAGAGCCTACACAAATTCATCTTATACCCCTAGCACACAATTTTAGTGAAATTTAAAAAAACCTGCAGGAGTAGGGAAATGTTTAATTATTTCTAAGAATTCTTCTTCAGTCTTGACAGCAATTGTACAAATGTACATATTCCAAACTAAATAAACCTGCCTTGAAATGAACATAAAATGCAGAAAACTTGTACTTTCAGCATTCTTCTCACGATCTTTTCTTTCTTTTGTGTATGTTTTTAACAGGATGAAACATTAGTGCACTGTAGTCTCAATGAATTAGAAGATGCTGCACTCACTTTTCCGGTTCTTTTCCAAGATGTCATTTACCAGGTAAATAGACAGACAGAAATGGTTTTGTTGTGTTTAAGGTGGGAGTGCTTGGGGGGTGTATTTGTTCTCATCTTGTGTGAAGAGAGAGAAGCAGCTCCTGGTGATGAACTTACACCTGTCTGGTGATGAACTGCAGGTGTCAGATCTGGCAAAAACTTCTGTATTCACTGAAACTGTTCCCCTTTTCTCCTGCTCTGGTCACTTGGTTGTGTCAATATATTGCTCTGATATCATTCAGATCATGTACCACAAATCCTTGTGGTCATGTACTGTGATGTGAAGGGAAATTTAAGCCTATTCCTGACTGGCTGTTAGACACACTGATGAAGTTGAAATCCCCCTGCAATGAGGCAGTTCAGTATCCTCCCTCCTCTCCCTGGATATCTCAGCACCTCTCCCCAAAGCTGTAGGGCTGTGTGGGCAATCTGAACCAGAAACAACAGGGAGCAGAGCCTGGGGCTGCTGTTTTTACCCCTTGTGTTGTCACTGTGGGCTCAGGTCACAGCCACGTCTGTCCAACACACCCCAAACAGTACCTGAGTGTTGGCCCAGGGACACAGCAGAGCCTGGGACTGTTCCCAACAGGGGCTCCAGGGTCTGCAGGTTGGCAGGGGTGCCTCCCTGGGAGCCAAATCCTGGGTTTGGAGTGAAATCAGAGACAGAAAACTCCTGACTCAGTGTCTCTTGGAGGGGATCATTGCTCTGTGTGTGCTGTTCTGTGCTGGTGGTGTCGGAGTTTATGGAGATTTGGGAACAGCTAAAGCCTTTTTCCCTCCCTTGTGCCACCCCCAGCACCAGGTGTGGTTGGGTTGTGTTCAGGTGTAATTGGTGGTGGTTATTGGGATGATGGTTTAGTTCAGTGCTGCCCCACAGTGTCCAGTGCTTGAACTGGTGCTGCCCTGCTGCTGAGAGCCAAGTCAGGGTGTTCAGTTAATCAACCAGTTCCATTTGTAATTAGGGGATGTCCAACTTTATATTTTATTAAAATCGTTTTCATCCAGTCTTCCAGTAAGTTTGTTAAGCTCGATGTTACCATCTCACACCTTCACTTGCAGCTGCTCAGGCTGTGGGTGATGGAATATTGGTGCAATTGGGTTGTTCTTGTGGAAGTTAATATTTTCTGTTTAATGCTCATTTTGCCCTCCCCTGTGCCAAGTGCCCCTGAGGGGAGGGGGAGGGCAGGGGCACTTTGAATGGCACTGATGCCCTCTCTGCTGCAGGTCTATGTCCGGCTAAGGCCGTTCTTCCGAGAGTTCCTGGAACGTATGTCTCAGATTTATGAGGTAAACCATGAGCCACCACCTTTGAATTGCAGTTCTAAATCATACCCACACACTGGCATCCCCAGTAACGACCTTTTCCCCTTCAATCCCCAGATCATTCTGTTTACTGCTTCTAAGAAGGTGTATGCAGACAAGTTATTGAACATCCTGGACCCCAAAAAGCAACTGGTCAGGTAAAAACAGAACATTGTGAACATCCCTCAGGGGCCAAAACCTGCACCTGCTCATCCTCTGCTGGGCTGGCCCATGGCAAATGTCCTCTGGGGGCCACAAATGTGCTTTGGAATACACACACTGCAAATAAAGGAAATGAACTGAGGATCAGATTACCTTCAAACTGTGCAAAATGCATTTATTAATCAGAAATTACAACTTGTATAGCTTTTACAATCAGCATGATGCTGTTTGTTCTTACTCAATCACAAAATAATTTGGCTGTTGGTTTTGTATTGGAGCTGATTTGGTTTTTCATTCCTGAATACTGAGCTTTGTTGGGTAGTGATTTGTCTTTTCCAGTTCCTTCAGGCAGAAAGAAGTTCCATGGGGTGAGATTCTGTTCCACTCCCATGGAAGGGCAACTGTCCCTGGGGGCTCTGCCCCCAAAGGGACTCCTGCCCGAGAATCCCCCTTCCTGGGTGCCGCAGGACAGGAGCAAACACCTGCCTGGTGGTGGGCAGAGCTGTGGGACTGTACCCAGAGCCCTTTGCTGCATCAGGTTGTGTACTCTGAGTGAAACTGGATTTTCTTTGTGCACTCCAGGAAGGGCAGTGCCTTTATCCATTGTTTTCACTCCGTGCCGTGGGTACATCCCTACTCATTTTCCTGAAGAGAGATAAACTGTCACTAGTTTTATCCAGGAACAGTTCTCTAATTGCTTGTTTTTTGTCACATCCCCCACAGAATCCCAGTCTGGGCCTGGTGACCTCCTTGTCACTGTGTAAACTAGACTTGGGAATCCTTCCAGTGCTTGGAGTGCCTGAGCCTGGCTGTGTCACCAGGTGGGGTGGTGGGCAGGGAGGCACTGGCACCTCCAGAACGTGAGTCTGGGTGTGCATCCCAGGTGTTGGACCCTTCTCCAGGCCCAAGGACTGGGATTATACCTGTGTTGGGACAGGGGAAAGCCAATCAAACACACAGCCAGCCAGGGAGGAGGAACGTGCAGAGATGTGCCTGGGCAGGGCTGTGGGGGCTGTGCCAGCTGTGCCCAGGGGGTGCCATGGCCCTGGGCTGTGGTGGCTATGCCATGGTGGCTGTGCCATGACCCTGTGCTGTGGTGGCTGTGCCCAGGGGGTGCCATGGCCCTGGCTGTGCCCCAGCCCCAGTGCCTGTCAGGCCTCTCTCTCTGACTCACCCTCTATATATAAATGCCGAGGCAGCAGCTCCTCCCTCCATGGCAACGTTGGGAGCTCAGCTCCTGTGTGGAATTAGGCACACTATGTGCAGCTTCTGAAACCTCCAGTTAAAAATACAAGCAGCCTGGAAGGGACTGCACTGTCACAGGGCTGGGCAACCCCAAATCTGCCTGGGTTACAATTTATAGTTCTGTTGTTGTGCCATGAAATGTGAGTTTTATTCCTGCTGGTTTTTCAATCTGCCTGTTTCTAGTCTGCATCCATTTCTTCTGTCATGAGTTACACAGGAGCAGATTAATTGGAAAGGGAGGAGTTGATGGGATGTTTTGGCCTAAAGCTTTTTTTGAGCTACAATAACTGAAATAGGTCGATTGCCAACAGAGGTGTAACAGAAAAGGAAACATTCCCTGTGATCCTCTGTGCTCTGGCACGGGGAGGGGCCCGTTCTGTGGAGCTGGGACAGAACAGGGGGATGACAAACCCCAATAAATTGGCTCCTGTGCAGCTCCTGGGGCCTGGCACATCACTGGGTTGTCTTGGCTCCCTTTGCCAGTGCCTGAAAGGAGTCAGAAAGCAAGAGCTGTTCAAATACAAACACCCACCCACAGAGCTGGGTTAGTGCAAATCACCTGGGCTGGGCATTTGAGCAGTAAAAAAGCTCTAAAGAAAATGGGAAAACAGCACAATTCTCTAAAAGAGGTGAGGACATCAGCAGGGAAAAATTGGGTGATGCTTGGCAAAGTCATCTGTTCCTAATGCAACGTGGATAGTGTCATTGGCCTCATTAATTAGTGTTTTCCTTTAATGACAGGCATCGACTTTTCCGTGAGCATTGTGTGTGTGTGCAAGGGAATTACATCAAGGATTTAAACATCCTGGGCAGAGACCTCTCCAAAACCATCATCATCGACAATTCACCACAAGCCTTTGCTTACCAGGTGAGGGCAGCAAACGCCTCAGGGGCCAAGGGGAGCCCTCCAGCTCCTTACTGGGGTTTGGGGCCAGGGGAACAGCAGCTGGAGTTCCCTTCTCAGCTCACTTTGGGCCTTCCACTGGTATTGAAGCTGACAAACCAAGCTGGGGGAAAATTACACATTAGTGGATTCTGGCTTGGAAACATTTTCCCCCCAAATGCTATTCCACAAGTCAGGTTTGGAAATAAATTTAAGTATGAATCTTGTGTTGATGGGTTTTTTCCTCTTTTAACTTAGCTTTCCAATGGAATTCCTATAGAAAGCTGGTTCATGGATAAAAATGACAACGAACTCCTAAAATTGATTCCTTTTCTGGAGAAACTCGTAGAGCTGGTAAGTGTTTCCTTTCTGTGGCCGTTCCCCAAAATGTTAGTGAGCTCTTTGAAGTATTTTTGCACATTTTAAGGGGTTTTGATCTGATGTTTAGTCTGAGGGAGGTCCCACGTGTCCCTGTGTGACTGTGCTGTGGGCGCAGGGACGTGTTCATGGCAAAGGGGGGACTGTTGTCGTTGCTGACAGTGCTGGACATCAAGGGCTGTGGGATTGGGACATCAGTTCTAAGGGAATTGGGGATCTGTGGGCATTTCCAGGCACGGTGCCTGTTGTTGGCTGTGCTGTGGGCCTTTATTCTGGAAACACAAATAAATTACCTGAAATGGTTGTGGATGTTACGTAGCTATTTCTATAACCCTCTTGGATGACATAATCCAGATTTGTGTTTTCTTATATTAAAATGGGGCTGTTAGAGAATGAACCCTGTGCAAATGTGGTTTCTGGCTGTGTCCACTGCCCTAACCCTGCCCTTTTCCCCCCAGAACGAAGACGTCCGACCTCACATCAGAGACAGATTTCGCTTGCATGACTTGCTACCCCCCGACTAAAGCCTTTGCTCTGCTGCCGAGGGGAGGAAATGCAGGACCCTGTTGGACTAATACAAAACATTGCCATTACTGTTGAAATTTTGCATTTTTGTACCCCGTCTTGCTTTTCTTATCTTTGGTGCCCAACAGTGATCAAGGGTTACAGGAAGAGACTTTCTACACCTGAGGTTGCCGCCATCAGTACAATCCAGTACCCGCAGTAGGGAGGCTAGAACAGAAAAGGCTTTAGAACTAGTGCAACTCCAAGGAAATTTTTTATGTACAGGACATCTGCAGTTTATAAAGAAAATTCTGTTTCTGCCACCAGCAGTTTGACCTGTAGAAACACAGGATTTTATGATACAACAGAGATTGAAAACGGACTCGGATTTTCTCTCTGTTCGGTGCTCTAAGTGGGTTTGTAGCCACTTTTCTGTTACTTTTAAGATTCTCATTTCAACAGGAATGGCCAGTAAAAGTTGTTTTATTTTTCCTGTTAAGGTTTATAACCTTTTTACATTTTTGACCTGTATTAGATTAGACTTTCATTATGCATTCCTTTTAGTTGAGGCGCTTCATAGTTTTTCTGGAAATAGCCCCATTTTGTTAGTTTTTTATTAAACAGTTGGCTGGCCGTTTCCCTGCTTTGTCTGCCTGCATCCTGTATATTTGTTTAAAAATATTCTCTAGTTTTAGCCCACGTAATTTCATTTAGAAAGAAAAAAACCCCCCTGCATTTATATTTTCTTTCTGTAATATTCTACTGTAGTCAAAACCTTTTCAAAAATCAAGAGACTGGCTAGATAAGAAGATAAGAATTACTAATATTCCGACTTTAAACCATTGTGATGGCACGTCCTGCGGACAGAGCACACCTGGCAGAGCCCCACGGACAAGGAATACCTCACTCACACTGGGCTGTGCGTGCATCTGGGGAGGAGGAGGAGCGTGGATGGATCCCATTCCTGCTGCCTTGTTTGCTCCAGGACTGCCGTGCTCCACACTCAGTATTGGGGCGCTGGGCCTGGGCTGGCCCCCCGCGGCACTCCTGGCTCCAGCCACCCCTCCTGGCAGGCCCTGCCATCCCAGTGGTTTCCAGGGAATGGCCCAGCCGTGGCTCTGCTGCAGCGCCCGAGGTGATCCTTTTGTACCGCTGGGAAATCTGCTTTTCCGGAGGCTTTTTGTGGAGGGGAGCCCTGGCCAAGGTAGGAAGCTTTGCCTCTCGACTGCATTGCCACGCCACAGGCTCGGACTGGTTTTGTGTAAAAGATGTCACAGAACGGCACTTTTTCTAAAGAGAAGTTTGCTATTTTGTATGCTTGATAAGAAAGTACAGTATTGGAAATTAAAGGTGGACAGCTGATAATTGAGAAGTATGTCAATTAATTTTTTATGTATATTACCTGTTTACTTGTACAATTTTATTGTACAAATTACATGCAGCTTCATTTTCAAATGAGTCCTTAAAATAAGGAAAATCTTTTTAGCAAAACATTTAATTTTTGTATTTTTGATTTTAAAAGGCATGAGTTATGTCAACTTTTTCCAGTGTATTAATGAAGATTTTAACTTTTCATCAGGTTGAGTGTTTTCTTACTATATTATCTGTTGTGTATGTAGCTAGCACATGGTGTCACTGAACTGTTAAACTTAGCATGTAGAGCAAGCCTGTTTTGTGGAAAATCCTTATTCATTAAAAACAAAATCATCATGGCAGATTTTCTGCAAAAAAGTGAAAACATTTGCAATTCAGAATACTGATTTTTTTTGTATTTAAAGAAAGGTATTTTGCTTGCAGGAAAGAAATACTACAGATTCATTTTAATGAGAATCTTTTAAATGTATTTATCTTTAGGGCATCTGGGCATCTTTACGCTGTTTGTCTTATGTCTTTATTGAAATAAAATGTACAGAACATTACCTTTACATCTGCTTCCTGCAGCCTTGTCCCCTGGGCAGCTCCTTCCCGGGGCTGTGCCCGTGGCTCTGGAAGGATCCCTGGGGCTTGGAAGGGGCACCTTGTGCTGGAGCTGCCCCTCGCTTTGCAGTTGTTCTTTGCAGTGGAATCTGGAGTTGAGGGTTTCATTAGTGTAAGGGACAGGCTTTGTGTGAGGAGGATTCCTGCAGGTCTCTCCACGTCTCAGAACTGCTCTAAAGTCACTGGTTTAGTTCATGGCCTTTCTCTGGCTGTAGGGGATGTTCACCTGCTCAGGTAATGCCCTTGTCTCCAGGTCCTCTCTGTGGCTCCAACCATTCCAAAAGTGCCTCTGGAGCTGAGGAGACCAAAACCAAAGCCACTTCACAGCTGTGTCTGTTGGGCCAGATCTGTGAGGGAAACCCCAGTGTCAGCAGGGGATTTGGTTCCACATGGATGCAGAGCAGAGGGGACAGAGACTGCTCAGGAAACACATCCAGTCCTCGTGTTCTGCTGTGCTGCCAGTCTGGCATTTATCTCTGAACTCTGCAGAGAGGTTCTGCCTTCTGCAAAATATGACTTCCTAGAAATGTCAAACCCTTCTGGAATGAGGCAGAGTTTTAATGCACAGCTTTTATTTCTGTTGTGGTGAGTTCCCTGTTCCTCTGCCGAGGGGCTGGGCCAGACTGTGTCCCCAAAACCTCTCCTGTGACCAGGGCAGGCTCAGCCACTGCTGTTACTGAGCCTCAAATGTCTTGAACTCAAGCAGTGCAGCTGCAGCTGGATCATTTATTCCCATTTTATGAATTTTTGGAAATTACAACATCCTGTTTCCAAAGTTCTGAATGTTTTCCTGTGTGATCTCTTGTTGGATCATGGTGATCCTGTGTCCATTGTCATGTCCCCCTGGATTCTGTTCTAGGTTGGAGCATCTTGGTTCTGGCAGCACAATAACCATCTTTCAGACCTGTCTTGGCAATACCAGTTCAGTCCTTCGTTTTCCCTGGAGTTGCTCTGTAGCTGGAACAGCCCTCACCTTGGAATTGCTGCTTCCTCCCTCCTTGGAGTCATCCTACCTGCCTTTTTTCGTTACTTTTGAGTGTGTCAGGAAGCCTGGATGTGCCAAGATCAGAAATCACCAAACCAGGAGTGGTGTGAGCTGAAGGCGACGGGGGAGACGGATCAGCTCTGGGCAAAGCCCTGAACTGGTATCAAAGCTGCGGGGTCTGGGGGTGCCCTGAGCAGCAAAGCCCTTCCACAGCCCTTCCTCCCCCTCCCCAGGCTCTGCTCTGTCCAGCACTGGATTCCAGGGCACTCCCATGGATGGCTGGATTGGTGCAACTGGAAAGCATCGATGGGAGTTGGGGCCAGAGGGAGCGGCGGAGCAGCAGTGGGTGCCCATCCCACCGGGCTGGCAGCAGGACAGCAACGTGTGCCCACGGTCCAGAACAGCCTCAGCCACAGCAAGGGCTGGGACAGCAGGGAGAGCTGGGCAGGGACACAGGTACTGGGGTTCTACTGGGGTTCTACTGTGGTTTTACTGGGCAAATACTCACAGCCCCTGGAGCCACATGGAGGTTGGCTCTGCCCTCAGGTAATGAGGGACAGGACGAGAGGGAACAGCCTCAAGCTGTGCCAGGGGAGGTTCAGGTTGGATATTGGGGAAAATTTTCTCGTGGAAAGGGCTGTGTAGCCCTGGCACAGCTGCCCAGGGCAGGAGGGGAGTCCCCATCCCTGGGAGGATTTAACAGCTGTGTGGATGTGGCACTTGGGGACATGGGGTAGTGGTGGCCTTGGCAGTACTGGGCAATGGTTGGACTTGGTGGTCTCTGAGGGCTTTTCCCACCCAAACAATTCCATGACTGACCTCCCCAAAGCATTGCAAATTGTACTCTTCCTTTAGTCTTTGCCTAAACCACCCTGAGCCAGCCCCTGTCCCACTGGTCCAGCTGGTGGGACTCGTGATGTGACAGTTCTGTGACAGCTCAGGCAGCCCCTGGCTGGGACTGCTCTGGGTCCAGGGAGCTGTGGCCACGTGTGCTGCCACTCCTCCTGCTTGGGGGTGAGGGTGGGTTACAGATTTCACTGTGCCTTCTTCCCTCCCCTCCCCGTGCTGTTCCTGTTGTGTTCCACTGGAAGGACCTGACTGTCTCAGAATTCAGGAAGTCAAGGCCAGAATGAACATTCCACTGGAGAATTGGCAGCTCTTGGTGTGTCAGCTCAGGTGGGTGAGGCTGTTCCAGCAGGTGCCAAAGGAACCAATCCAGTGTTACATCTTCCACTGTAAGTAGAGTGTGTGTTCCACAGGTACTCTTCTGTTCTTCCAGACAAAGGCCTTCATGGATCCCTGTGGCACAGCCCACTGATTTGCTCTCCAGCCCTGCCAATTCCATGTTTGTGCCATTGAACTCCTTTAAACCCAATATAAAGGGATGGATCCAAGAAGAATCAGAGCAATCCCAGTCTAGGCTGTGCTGTGAGCACCAGCCAAATCTTGTAAAATGTGGTGGGAAAAGAAGTCCTGTGCTCTGGATTTGTGCTTCCTCTGCAATCATTTCTAGTGTATCAATTCAGAAAGATTTATATTAAATATTTATGCTGTGGCTACTGTTTTTATGGTTTTTAGCAGACATCATCCTTCATTGAGACTCCGTTTTCTGCAAATCAGGACACGCTCCTGTCAGTTTTCAGCCTTGAAGGGAAGGAATTGTGTCTGTGTTTTACAAGCTAAAGATACTGGAGGCCAACAAGGGAACATGCAAATGTTCTGTGTGAATCCCAATCCCTGCACAGTTCCTGCAGGTGTGTGGTTACCCCACAGAGCCTGTGAAACCAACCACGTGTGGACATGGGGGGGCTGGAACTCAGGACATTGTCTGATCCACAGCTACATCTCTGGGATTTATGTGGGCTGCTAAAGGGGGAACAGGGTGGAAAGGATGATAAATTTGATCCTTGTTTTTCTAGTTCATGTGTATCACAATATCAGATCATTCACTTGTTATATGAAAGACACACATTTATTACCTTCAAACAAAATCTGCCCTCTTTCATTTAGATTCTCACAGGAACTGGGAGCTGGCAGTGAAATTAGCTGGATGAAGGGGATGTTCCCAGCTTTTCCTTGTTCCATGTTACATGACAGAGGGAAGGAGAGGAATCACTCCCTGAAGAGCTTTGTGTAGGCAAACTGTGCCAGGGTATTGTGGTGTGGGGCAGAGCACAGGGCGGGTGTGGGGGCTGTGCTGCCATCAGGGCTCTGAGGGTGGCACAGCTGAGTCCCCTCTGGAGAGGGAACCAGCGCTGGGATGGAACCAGAGCTGGGATGGAACCAGCGCCGGGATGGAACCAGTGCCAGGATGGGACCAGGACTCAAATGGAACCAGTGCCGGGATGGGACCAGTGCCAGGATGGAACCAGTGCTGGGATAGAAGCAGGGCCGGGATGGAAGCAGGGCCGGGATGGAAGCAGCGCTCGCTGCGCGCCGGAGGTTCGGCCCTGGCAGGGGAGCGGCAGCCCCGGTGCCGGTCCGGGTGTGCCGGTGCCAGTTCCGGTGCCGGTCCGGGTGTGCCGGTCCCGCCCGCGCTATCGGGGCCGGGGGGCCGGGGCGGCTCCCGCGGCTGGGGCTCAGCGATAGCGCCGGGACGGGGCGGGGGCGGGCAGGGAAAGGCGCTGCCCCCGGACAGCCCCGCGCCTGCGGGCGGGGTGGGAGGGGTCGCGATCCTGGCCCGCTCCCCGGCCCGATTCCCTTTCGATCCCCATCCCTGTCCCATCCAGATCCGATCCCTATCTGACTCATATTCCATCCCCATCCCTATCCCCATCCTATCCCTGTCCTGTCCTGTCCTGTCCTATCCTATCCCATCCCCATCTATCCCTATCCCATCTATCCCTATCTATCCCCATCCCCATCCCCATCCCTATCCCTATCCCTATCCCATCTATCCCCATCCCCATCCCCATCCCCATCCCTATCTATCCCTATCCCTATCCCCATCCCCATCCCTATCCCCACCCACATTCCA
>JAWWLZ010000019.1:964953-977308 GCA_035041345.1 Poliocrania exsul
GCACAGCAGCCTCTGAGCAGGGCCAGAGGGGCAGGGACAGCCCTGAGGGCACGTCAGGGCTCACAGAAACAGCACAGCAGCCTCTGAGCAAGGAGAAACATTCCTGAGAGCACCACAGGGCTCCGAGCTGGGCTCTGATCCACATCTCTGCAGCTTTAGCAAGGATCATATTCCTGAAGTTTTACACAGTTTCACTCCCCCCAAATACTTCCATCATAATCACTTCATTTGTTCTACTCTTGCTAATTAAGCTCTGAAACAGGGGAACTGAACTATAATCCCAGGGGATGAAGCCTGAGCAGGGACCAGCACAGCAGCCTCAGACACAGCCCTGGCACTGAGGCTGCTGGAGCTGCTGGGCTGGCAGGGACACAGAGCACTCTGCTCCTTTTCCACTGGCCAGGATGCTGCAAACCCTCCCCAGGGCAGCTCTGAGTGTTCTCCCAGCTCAGCCCACTCCTGATGGGCTCCTAAATCAATCCACAACTCATTCCACTCCATCTCACTTTACCTTGGAGTAACTTTCAGCTGCATCAATGAAGAGAGTCAGAGCTTTCAGCAGCAGCTTCTTTAAATTTGCAACATCCTGCAGAGACTCCTCTGAAATAGTTAAAAAAAAAGGAATAATCAATTATTTATAAAGGTGATTAAGTTACAAAAATCTGTCTGAACACCCCCCAGCTGTGCAGAGCCCACCCAGGACATGCTGAACACCCCCCTTACACAGACATGAACCCAACACTGCACATACACACCCTGTGACACAAACCCAGTCTCACATCCAGTTAAGGTGAGGAACACGTGGCTTGTCCCATGTGAGACACCACAGGAACGGCACATTAAGAGCAAAAATCCCCTCCCTTTGGCAAACCCCCAGGCAGGCAGGGGGCTGTGAGGGGCAGACCTCCAGGCCCGGCAGCAGCAGCAGTTCCAGCAGTGCCCCTGCCCGGCCCAGCACTGACCCCAGGGCCGGGTGGCGATGAGCTTGAGCTGCGTGCGCGCCGCTGCCTCGTGGTTCTCGCCGATCTCGCGGCACATGCTGAAACACAGCGCGATCATGTTGTGCTTCTCGCTGTCCCCGGGCCGGCAGCGCTTGATGTACTCGAGCAGCGCCCTCTTCAGCGTCCCGCTCTGTGCAGGGAGGGAGGGAGGGAGGGGCACTCTGAGCTCGGGGGCCTTTCATCCCACCCACGATTTGGTACAATTCTGGTACAATGCTCCAAAAAATGACCGCTACACTCTCCTACTGCTCCAAAACCCAATGGCAGAGTCGTACTTGGGGTCAACTCCACTGTGCTGGGTAAGAAAATCCAGCACCTGTGCATTTCTCCACAGCAAAAATGTCAAAATATCATTTCTTTATGACTTATTTTAAGCAAAGCTGTGAATATTTATGATTTTTGAAACCCCTGTGAAACTTTAACTGGAAATAAAAGCAAAGCAGGACATGAACACTGACAAGGCCAAGTCTGAAGTTTCAACGCTGCTCTCATCACAGCTCTGAACTAATTATAAAAAACCTGGTTCCACTGAGACTAGAGTAACCCCGAATTCAATTCCTTCTGTGACACTCAACTCACAGCTCCTGCACTCAGGTAGATAAAATTCCCCCCGTGTGTCACCACCAATTTCTGATGGAGCCACGCCCTGAGCGACTCCTCCCCCTCTCCTACCGGGTCCAGTTTCTTCCTCATGAGCACCTCGAAGTGTTGCCTCTCGTGCAGCAGCTCGAAGACGTAGCTCATCTCGTTGTACCTCCCAATGCCCGTGAGCAGCCGCACCTGTGGGAGCGCCCGAGTGACAGCTGAGGGGGCAGCCCAGGGGACAGCTCAGGGCAGGGACAGCCCGGGTGACAGCTCAGGGCAGGGACAGCCCAGGTGACAGCTCAGGGCAGGGACAGCCTGGGTGACAGCCCGGGGCAGGGCCACAGCATCGTGGCACATGTGCCCCTGGAGCCACAGTCAGGGCATCAACCCTCTGCATCTCTTTTACAGTGAGGTGAAAGGAGATAATTTTACCAAATAGAAATAGGGAACATTTTAGCATGGACACCATTCCACTGGTCATGTCCCAGACTCCAGGAATCCTCTCCAGACAGGACTTAAAGATGCCCCACAGCCCAGTAACACAAATCACCACACTTCAGCAGTGACTGAATTACTCTGACGTTCCCACTTCTCACTACACTGTTGCCACCTCACTGTTTCATAATCTCCACCTCTGTTTTTCCAGAGAAGCCATTTAAGAGCTTCTGTGAGAAAAAACGTCACAGGCCAAATACTCAAGACCAGTGACCCAGAGGTGAATGACTGAACTCCACCCCTGGGAGTGTCCCAGGCCAGGTTGGACAGGGCTTGGAGCACCCTGGGCTGGTGGGAGGTGTCCCTGCCCGTGGCAGGGGTGGCACTGGGTGGGCTTTAAGGTCCCTTCCCACCCAAACCATTCTGGGATTCTGTGAGTCCATCACACCCCCACTCCCCACCTCGCTCACAGCAAAGGCACAGCTGCAGAGCACAGGCCCCCCCAGCCCCGAGCCCCCAGACCCACCAGCAGCCCGTACTCCTCCTGGGGGGCCAGGTGCTGCTCCGTCAGCAGCCGAGCCGCCTGCAGGACCCGCGTGATCCCCTCCATGTGGCACGTCAGGCTGAAGCAGCCGTGGGCCAGAATCAGCAACTCTGTAACTGAAGCACAGAAGAACTCAGGGTGACTCCAGGGCTGCTGCCACCTCTGCAGGGCATACACAACCTCTGCAGGGCCAAAGGGCAGAACTGCAGCAGGAAACTGAGCTATGAGGGTTCTGCTCTACAATTCCAAGGAGGGTCAGTTTTCCCTACAGTGTCCGTTCAGTCTGGGGAAAGTCTGGGGGGTTTGGATCATTTTCTGAAACATTATTTTATTTCACACACAAAACTTCCAACCTCCTCCACCAAAAGTTGACTGACAAACAGGTAATGCATCACCATTACCTGCCAGCCTTGCAGCTGGAAAAGGAGGGCCACGAGTTTTGCACCTGGGTTTGAAAAATCCATTTCTAACTGTGGTTAAATGTGAACAAAGTCACAACATCCTCCTTCAAAATTTCAGGTCACTCTCTGACTGCATTTCCCAGCTCTGGGCACAAAAAAAAAAATCTGTATTTTGTTTGGAAACTAAACTGATATGACACTTAAGCAACACACTGATCTACTGTGCATATACTCATCTCTATTATTATCAAATTAAATTTAATACCAGATTTGAGCTGAGTAATAAAGGCCTCCCTCAGCATTACTTTTCCTCTTGGTGCTGTGATTTTAAACCACACAATGCCCCATTAGTTACACACTCTGGTTACACCAAGTATGAGTTGCCCTTTACTCACTGCACGACAGTTCCCCACGTGGGACAGAGGGAATTTTATCCAGTAACTTCATGCCAACCAGGGTGTGATCCTGGCACAGCTTGGCAAGCTCCAGGAGTGCCTGGCTCTCCACTGCAGGGTTCAAAGCCTGTTTCTGTCCTGTGGCCAGAGAGAGATTCATGTCACCACTGCCAACTGGTCAGGAGAGAACAATTCTTGTTATTAATTAAAAAAATCCCAAACAAACCAATCTGACTCCACCCAGACTGACTGAGGATTGGGACTACAATACTAAAGACACTTTTGATGATATTTCTTCAATTTAGGAACCATATACTACTTTGCCAGTTCAATAGAATGAAATCCTACTGAACAGCTGCTTTGTTGTATTCCTCATTCCACAAAGTAAAAGAAGGGAAAGGGAAAAACCTCCTGGTCATGCTCTACACAGGGAGATGAACTGAGTCTTCCCAAGTCAGACATGGGGCTGCAAAGATCGTGATTAAAAAACCCAAACAACCCTTTTTAAAAAAGCACTACATTTATGTCCATGAAAAATCAAACCTTAACTACTGCAAGAGCACAGTGGACACAGAAATAAGAATAATCCCTTGCCTGAAGCCTCCCCCAAGGGCTGCCCAACCACCACCGGGCGTGACCAGCATTCGAACACCTCGAGAGCGAGGGCTGTTCCTCAGACACAAACACCACGCTCAGACACCAAACCCCCCAACACCAGGCCCATTTCCCACCTTTGCCCTGTGCAGATGCCAGCAGCAGCTCCTGGGTGATCTGCTCTGCTAGCAGCTGTGCCACAGCTGCGGGCGGCAGGGCCTGGCAGGCGATGAAGGCGCGTGCCCGGCGGCCGCGCTCCGGCCCGCGCCGCGCCAGGAGGGCCCCCAGCACCGCCCGCGGGTCCCGCGCAGACACCTCGCCGAAGGGGCAGCCCAGGTCCTGCAGACACAGGGGCTCTGAGCACACCCAGCCCAGGACACCCGACCTGCAGCACGTGGGCCTGGCACAGCTCTCCAGGCAGCGCTGGCAGGTCACGCTCCCAGAGCTGTCACACAGACAGAGCTGACTGCCTGAACCAAATGTGAACCTTAACACATGGAACAAGACAGGAGTATTTCCTCCCAAACAAAGAATTGTGTTTTACTGCACAAGTTTTACTCGTGAGTCTCCTTTTCCTCTCCTCCACACACCACAAACCCAGTGAAAGAGAGAAACCAGTTTTCACATTTGGAAGGGCAGTAGGTGAGGCTCTGCTGTAACACATCACAATTTCACAAAATTACAAATTAAATCAAAAAATGAACCTCAGAAACACATTGATTGACTCTTAATTCAAAGGTGTGGACATCCAGGGTCAGGCCTGCAGGCCTGGGATGGGATAAGAGGGAACAAGGCAGTGACAGGACTAATTCTGAGTAGCTCAAACCTAAAGCACTTGCTACAAATATTTAAGGCATGAAAAATTCTGTAAGGAAATCGAAGAACCTCTGTGATGTGGACAATGGTACATTCCCAAACACAGACCCTGCCATGGGCAGGGATTCTGTGCCCTGGAGCAGCAGCACAGGCAGCACAGCCTGGCACAAAGCCCACGCCCCCAGTGCAGTTACCTTGGAGAGCTCGTACAGGCACAGGACCTGCCTGCAGTAGCTCCTGCCGTGCACACACTGCTCACTCAGAGCCTTCAGCCTGGCCACCACCTCATCCTCGGCACTGGGAGCCTCAAGGTGTGTCCACTCTTCTAAGCTGGAAGCTGGAAACAAAAAAAAACCTTACCTATAAATTCCTTTGTCATAAAGAGAGATAACAGCAAAGAGCCTTATACTTGGACCAGACTCCTGAAATCTGCAGCAATTCCATAGAACTTTCTCAGTATTTAAATCTCATCTCCTGATACCTGTAATTCTTTTAACTTTTGTTTTTTAGTTTTAGGGTACAAACAATATGACAGAACAGAAACAAGTCAAAATATCCACAGTATCTCAGTTACAAAAAGCATAAGAGAGCACGAGGGTTCAGCAGACTTTCTGATGGACTCACTTACTCTCTTCTGTGTCTATTCAGCTTTGCACATGTCATTATTATCATTATTAGAAGGTGCTGCTACAGCTGACAAGTTTCTCATTCAGTCTTTCATAAACATGCAGAGAACTTCACAGATAAATATTCTCAGCCTTAGCCTTGTTATTAATAAAAACCAACCCCTTTATAATGCATAAGGAAGTCACAGAAATCTAATTAAAGAATTTCCCTGTTTCAGCTCCAGAAAAAACATTTACTAGAGTCTGCATTGCAAAAACAGGAACAGAGATGAAGTTTCAGTACTACTTCACCAGAACAGAATTGGGAACTATAAAAAATGAAAGGTTCAGGGACTGCAGGAGTTGTCCTCACAAAGGCCCTGCCTGAGGCAGACACAGGCAGTGAGTGCTGCAAGGCTTCAAACCCCTTTCACCAGAGGGTTTATGAGCAAAGGAGAGGAACTACTGCCAGGAAGAGCTCAGTTTGTGCAGAGGAAACAATCCCAGTGAAGGCAAAGACTGTGCAGGATTGGAGGGGTGAGGTACTCACTGCCAGGGGCTCTGCCCTCCTGTGATCCGGGGCACTCGGCTGAGCTGTGTCCGTTCCCGTGTCCATGCCCATGTCCGTGCCCGTGTCCTGCCAGCAGAGCCTGCACCCCAGGGTGCAGCCTGCCCAGCCCAGCCTGCCCTGAGGCCAGGGCCCTGCAGAGCAGCACCAGGGCCAGGTCCCTGGGGCAGCACTGGAAGTACCTGCAGACCCTGCTGGCCTCGTGCACGCTGCCCTCGTCCAGCAGCGCCCCGGCCAGCGCCCGCAGCGCCGCCGCCTCCGCGCCCACCAGGCCCTCCCCGGGCACCAAGGCCTCCAGCTGCAGCTGCTGGGGGCAGCTCAGGGCAGGCAGCTTGGAGAAGGAGAACTCCCGGGCCAGGCTGGCAAAGGCCACAGCAGGGCAGGCACTCGGGGGCTGCTCCGCGCCCTCGGCCGCCTGGGACACTCTCTGTGCGATCCGACAGAGCCAGATCTGCTTCTCCACCGCCTCCAGCTCCTGCAGGGGCACCGAGGGGTCCTTGGCCAGCCAGTGGCCAGCCAGGGTGAGCAGCAGGTGCCTCTCCAGGATGCTGGTTGTCCTCTCCTGCCCCGAGGACTCCGACACCGTGTTCGCCTGATCAAGGAAGAAATCGGCTGCGGCCCGGCTGGAGATGGAATGTTCCAGGAAGGTGTCATTGCACTTCCTCCAGAACTCAGCTCTGGTCTGGCTTTGATGCCACTGTCCACCCTCTCTCAAACGATGCAGATCTCTCAGAACCTGTAAAATGCACAGAGGTTTTAAACGGTTGTACTTCCAGGGAACAAAACTCACACCAAAACACTGAATTGAGGCAAGTGTCTCAATGTGCAACAAGTCACAGAATTCCAGAAGGGTTTGGGGTGGAAGGGACCTTAAAGATCATCTCATTCCACCCCCTGCCAAGAGCAGGGATAGACAAATCCACCTATTTATCTCCCCCAATAAAACTGATTGCATAGCAAGTAAAAACAGTAAGCAAATAAGGACACCTGTCCCGTCCTTTGCAGCTCAGCACTTCCAGCCAATGTGTTTGGTGTATCTGCATTTAAAACTAAAAGTGATTTAAAGGAGAATCTGTGTCTCAGGAGGGATGAGCAGTCGCACTCTCCAGCCTGGCAGTGCCAGGAGGATGCAGGGTGACCACCCCTGTTTATCTCACTGTACCTCTCGTGTAACAACACTGTCCACGGGCAGCTCAGCCAGGGCCGCCACCTCCCTGGCCAGGCAGAACATCCCTCTGTCCTGCAGCTGCTCCAGGATGGACCTGCACTCCCCCTGGAAGGTCTCCAGGCTGCAGCTCCTCAGGGTTAGGATGGAGCTGTTGATGGGGATGGAGGAATCCCTGAGGGTCTCGCTGAGGGCACAGAGTTTCCTCACGTAAGGGCCTGGTTTAAGAGGAGAACCAACAAAAGGCAGCCGGTTTAACCTGAGGGAACTCTGCCCCTTCTCCCAGTATCCAGCCCCGCCAGAGGGCTCAGCATTCCCAGGGGAACTGTATTTACCATCCAGGAGAAGATTCTCTGCTGCAGCCAAGAGCTGTAGGAGCTTCCCCAGCTCGTACTCTGTCCTGCACTGCTGCAGCATCAGCTCCAGCAGGAACAGGGCCTGGCACTCCAGCCAGGGCACGGGGAGCTCGGGGGCCGCTGCCTCTGCTTCGGTTCGGAGCTGTGGGAGCAAAGAGTTCAGGTGTTGGGGGTTTGCACAAACATATTCTGCATTTTGGTGGGAATACTGCTGGGAATGGAAGGTGTACCAGATCTAGCTCCTTTCTTAGGAACAATGACCTCCATTCCCAAGGGAGCAAGGATCCATTAGTGATGTTTGTTTGATCTGCAAACAGTGAATTTTACAGCTAGGTGACCACCAGTGGCTCTGATGATCAGGGAGGAGAGGAAAGAAGGATCAGAAATGACAGATAAAATAAACTGCTGGATAAACAGTCCCTGCCACTGCTGGATCCTTTACAGCACATCTGCTTAGGAAGGGAAAGGAATTGAGCTGGTCTGAGCTTGAATTCCAGGAGGGAAAACCACTGATGACACGGAATGTTTGTTACCAACACATTCAGGAAACTACAAAATTGTGATGGAAAGGGAAGAACTGAATTCATTTGTGAAGACATCTGTATGTGACAGACAAGGAACAGTGTGTGAAAACTCTGCTCCTCTTAAACCAACTGTTCCATCAGGGTTTAGTCCAGTGTGGGATTCAGATCACCTCAAATACCAAAGCCGCAGAATAGCACAGACTTTTCTGAACACTTCAAACGTATTCAAAAAGCTTTCTCTCTTGAGTAGATATTGCCTGCAAGTCACTGGTTTATCAGCTCACTATTGGCTTGCCCTGCTCAACAGAGAATATCCCACAAATAATTCAATTATTTGAATTATTCCTTACTCACTACAAGTAATTCAATTTACCAGCAGTGCCAATGCTCACACAAGGAGGGTCACATTGTAGTTCACTCTGCCCACAGCAACTTCAATCAAAATGATTCAGAAAAATGAATCTGGAGTTTTGTCAAAAACATTTTTTCAACTGACAGCAATAAAAAGAATCTGCTGAAACCTGCTGCTTCCCAGCCAGCTCCCAGATCACTCCATGCCCTTTCCTCCATTCCCACATGTGACACTGGATGCCCATCACTTCTAACAAGGGCAGACCCAGGTAGTGACACTCAGAGAAAATTAATTTCCTTACTTTTGTGAGACTTTCCTGAAACTTGTCCAGTTTGGTTTTAGCTTCGTTGTACTTTTTACAGTTCATACACAGTTCATACATCTCCAGGATGTGCAGCAAAGGGGAATCCTTTAAGACACAAAAAGAGATTATAATTATTTTCTAAAAGTACCTCAATAAATGTAGAATTTGTCTTCCTTGGTACTAAACCAGTAAAGTTCTAATTTATTAAAACTGCATGCAAAGTTGATAAATGATCTGCAAATCTGTGATAATTAGAAAATCTTCCATTCCAAGATTTTCTTCCCTGGCTGGGATTTTCAGTACATAACCCATGTTATCCTTGGCACAAACAGCAAACAGAGGGACATTTACAGGGTCCTCTCCCAGATGGTTTGAGAAACACTCAAATACATCACCAGAAACACATTCCCTCACCTTTAAAAAGAGCTGGAAGCCATTTAGGAGTGTTTTACTTTTCTGCTTCCTTAAGAAGACTTTCCAGATAACTGAGAGGTCCTGCAGGCCCCACTGGTGGCTTTCTGAGATCTGGAGGTGCTTTGTGGCCTCTGCTCTGGTGGCACCACCCACAGAGGTGATGATCCACACACAGAGACAGGGAATGATGTTTGCACCCTGGGAATGCCAGAAATGATGGGTTAGGGACCACCTCATTAGGCATCACTTGGTGAAATGTGCCACACCACCCACAATCACCACAAACCCAGAGACAGCTCTGAATGCAAAGCATGTCTCCCATTTCACAGAACTCTGCCCGGCCCTCAGTTTGCCTCTCATTTCCCCAGAGCAGAGGGAGAACTGCCCCAGATACTCACTGGCACACAGGCAGCCAGCACACTGAGCACAGGGGCCTGTGCCCCCAGCCCTGCAGCCAGCAGGGCCTGCCAGGGGCTCCCGCTGCCCTGGCACTGCAGCAGCACCTGGAACAGACTCTCTGCACTCCTGCCCTGCCCCACAGCTCTGCCCTCAGCACTCAGACACTTCCCCAGGGCCAGCGCCAGGTGATCCTGCAGGGTGGGAGGGAAATCCTGAAGGATGGACATGACCTGGGGAAACAGAACCAAAACCATCCGTGCAGTGAGATCCAGACAGAAGGGGAGGGAAGGAGACTGAAGCATTAAATACATAAAGACAAATAAAACATCCTTCAAATTCAGCTTTTTAGAAGAATTTTGGAGACCTAGGGAGGAAAAAGGGTTCTGTAGGTGTGAATTATTATAGTAATATTATTATGTGAATTATTATAATAACTTCTGTGAAGTTAAAATGCCTCCTGGAGACACTCAGTTCTGCCATCTCTCTTTTACTTCCACCAACAGAGCATGGAAAGGCTCTAGTTTGGGGCTTTTGTGTGATTATAAATCTTTCTTTTCAAGACAACAACAAAGAGATCCAAGTTAAACCCCCAGGCCTGCTAAGTATCATCTTACCTGGAATTGTCCAGTTGGCTTCCACATATTTCCCAAATTGCTTTTATGCATTGGTAATATTTTACTAATTTTTAAATCACAAACCAAACCAAAATTGGAAGATTTGGATTCTCAAAGGTTTATGTATCTTCACACAAAAATCAGTGTGATTTTTGAAATGAAAGATGACTGGTTTTATTAAACCTTCCACTGAACATCTGGCAATTCAAAACAAAGCAGTAACTAAATGATTGTAAATTAAATTTACAAACAGGATTAAGCATGTGATAATTTTAACTAATATAAAACTGAAAATTAAATCCCTTCTTGACAAATGTCCAATTCATGTCACAGAGACACTCAAATCACTCCCCTCTGAAAATTTTCTCCATTCCCAATTAATACAATCACAAAATGAATTTTCCAACCAGGAGCTTTTTTCCTAACCTTTCCCTTTTCCAGTTCACTTCCCTGCCCTCAGAGCCACATTACTGTATGTGCTGAACAGTCCCATCTGCAGCAAATCTCCTCTCCTTGTGTCAGCTTCTCACACACCAAGAGGGAGGGAAAAGCAGCAAAGCTGGGAGGTGTGGCTGCAGTGACAGGGCTGTCTCAGACAGAGGGTGCCCCCGAGGGAGATGAACCCCTGCCCTGCTGGGGCTCCCCTGAGTGTGCCTGCCCTGCCAGCCCCTCACCTGCCCTGGCTGGTGCCCCTGCAGGTGGCTCTGCAGCAGGAACTGCAGCCAGTCGCCAGCTCGGGCACACTCCCTCAGGTAGGACGTGCTCAGCTCCAAGTTGTGCAGTTTGCAGAACTGCATCACCAGGGCCCACTGTCTCCTGGAGTCACTGCAGGTCCTGCAGGGAAGGCACAGGGTGTCAGTGTAATACACTGGGATGCCTGGCCCAGCTGCTCCTTTCACAGAATCCCAGACTATTCTGAGTTGGAAGGACCCCCAAGGATCATCGAGTCCAACTCTTCAGTCAATGGCCCATAGAGGGGATTGAACCCACGACCTTGGCATCATTACAACCAAGTTTTAACCAACTGAGCTGATCTCAGGGTCCTGCCCACACTGACCCTGCAGCAGCAGCACCAGCACTGCCAGGGCTGCACCAGGGCCACATCCCACTGTGGGGGCTCCCACACTGACCCCCAGCACATCCCACCCCCCAGGGCAGGGACACAGTGCCACCACCTTCTGTCTTCATATCACCTGATCCACAAATGGCAAAGCTCACCCAGCACAACCCAACACCCCACACTGTTCTCACCTCTGTATTCCCTGACGCTCAACTGCATCCCAGAAGGCTTCTTCCAAGGAGGGAAGAACTGCAGCAGCTGCTGCCTCGTCCCCATCAGCCAACTTTGTTAACTTCTCAACTGTTTAAAAGAACATGTTACTATTGCTGAGATGTTCCTTGGGATCAGGGTAAGGGCAGTATTTCCACAAGCACCAGTGGTTTCCCAGTTGGAATCAAGACACCTGCAGTGAGAAATCCAACTTTCTAAAGCTATCCCCAGGATAAATTAAATGTCCCTGCATTTCTGAACACCTGATTTCACTGCAGCTGTAACACAAACAAGAAAGAGAAAAGAGATTTGGCAACAGACTTTGTTTAACTCTCCATGATATTAATATAACATTAGGCTGAACCTCACTAAACATTACAGATCCTCAGGCAGCTGTGGGACAGTGTCTGTTAGATCCTTAACAGTTCTGACTCCATGTTTTATTACATGTTATAAAGTTTTCCTGCCTTATTTGTTGTGACAGGTTAAAAATGCACCTTCAAAATTAGTAAAAAAGAGGAAATAAAAGAAGAACAAAATGCTTAAGATGCTTTTCCTGCATTCCTGGGTCATCAGGCACCATATTCCCACCCCTCTCTGCTGCTCTTCCCAAGAAATCCACAGCACCCTCTTTCAAACAAGACAAGAGACACCCTTACCCAAAGAGTCTCTGATTTGATTGTGATGAGATTCCTCCTTTCTAGTTCTGTAGCTGAAAATCATGTTGGCAACTTTGAGATCCACCCTGAGCTTGAGGCTGTCGAGGCCCAGCAGTTCCAGGAAACACACACAGGCTGCTCCTACCGAGGGGACACTGAAGGAGGACAGAGCCAGGGCATGGGCCTCCCTCCCTGCCTGCTGGAGCCTGGAACAGAGGAACACATAGCCTGAGCATGGGCCTCCCTCCCTGCCTGCTGGAACAGAGGAACACATAGCCTGAGCATGGGCCTCCCTCCCTCCCTGCCTGCTGGAACACAAGGAACACACAGGCTGAGCATGGGCCTCCCTCCCTG
>JAWWLZ010000019.1:977408-995499 GCA_035041345.1 Poliocrania exsul
TGGGCCTCCCTCCCTGCCTGCTGGAACAGAGGAACACACAGGCTGAGCATGGGCGTCCCTCCCTGCCTGCTGGAACACAAGGAACACACAGGCTGAGCATGGGCCTCCCTCCCTCCCTGCCTGCTGGAACAGAAGAACACACAGGCTGAGCATGGGCCTCCCTCCCTGCCTGCTGGAACAGAGGAACACACAGGCTGAGCATGGGCCTCCCTCCCTGCCTGCTGGAACAGAGGAACACACAGGCTGAGCATGGGCGTCCCTCCCTGCCTGCTGGAACAGAAGAACACACAGGCTGAGCATGGGCCTCCCTCCCTGCCTGCTGGAACACAAGGAACACACAGGCTGAGCATGGGCCTCCCTCCCTCCCTGCCTGCTGGAGCCTGGAACACAAGGAACACACAACCTTTGGGACCCATTTCCCAACAGGAATATTCCCCTTGCAAACAAGCACCTAAAGGTTTACTCTGAAAGACAATTACAAACTATGAGTTTCATGTTAATAAAAAATGTAGGTATGAGAATAAAGCCTCGCATGATAAGCAGAGTTTACTATTTCATGCACTCTGACAAAAACTAAAGCTACTGGAATTGATGTTATAATTAATAAAACACTCCCCCTCAGGAGTCTGAATGTAGGAAGTGCCTTTGCAGAGTTTACAATCCACTGCAGCATCAGGAACCTGAGTCTGATTTGCAGATTGTGCTGAGAGAAAAATGTTCCCTAAAGAGTTCTCCTGGTTTTTACTGGACATTTTTCCACAGCAGACACTGAAACAGTCATGTATCCTTGACTATCTTTTAAACTACTAAGTATTCACTCTACATCAATGTATGTTCTCCTTTTTTGGCCAAATTTTACCTGTTTGCACAACAGGAAACTGATCTGATTAGAAACTATGAAGAGAAACAAATAGTGACTTATACACAAACCAGACATTCCAGAAAACGTGATGTGTTCTGATGTAACTCCTACCAATGCTGAATATACTTAAGAGCAAATTTAATAAACTGAAGATGTGTAATCTGACTGTATCCTTTTGAACACCTGATTCTGAGGCTTCAGCCAGAAATGTAATTCCATCAACGTGCTGTACATTATCTGCCTTATTAATTTAACTAACAAGTGTCACCCTTACGAAATGTCAAAGAAAAGGGGACTCTTCTTCCTACAAAGTGATTTAGAGGCTCAGGTTCCTAAAAGAAGAGCCCACCTGTGTTTGATACAACTGGAACATTTCCCATTCCCTGCTCTACTTGGGCAGATTTTGTTCAGGTAATTCAAAACAAAGTTCAGGTGGTGTTTATTTCTACACTATTGATGCTGGACTGAATAGACTTCAGGACGCCCAAAACTGCCCTGGTCACCCCTTGTTTGCTGCTGGGGAGGGTTAACGTTCCCCCATGGGCTCGACTCTAATTTCTAAACAATTCTGTCAGTGTGGAGGAGCCTCACAGCTGTTTGGGGCTCTTGCTTTTCACCAGCTGCTGGGCCAGGAAGGTGCCGAAGGCGAAGGAGGGGCGTGCGTGGTGCAGGTAGAACAGGCAGTCCAGCCTCTCCAGCACGGCGTGTCTGTTCACCAGCCCGGGCCAGGAGAAGTGGGGCAGCTCACTGGGGGCATCTGGCAACAGGAGCACATTGCAGGAGCTGATAAACAGTTTAATTGAACATTTAAAAATGGCTTTCAGCTACAAGACATGGGATGACAATCAAACCCTTCTCTAGTTCTAATTCAGATCTTGGCATACCCAAACCCCAATGAAATTCCACTCCTTGGAAAATCAGAACTTGGGGTCACTTCTGAGACCCTCAGCTTGCTTTCAAAAGAAGACATTGCCTTCTATCTTACATTTAGCAAAACTTCTTTCTGTGAGCATTTTAATGTAAAAAGGTAACTTAGTTGGGATTTCAGTTCAAAACACAAGTTCAGTAAATTACACTACATTTTTGTGAAAGAAATGGCCTTTTGAGTCACTTTACCAGCCAAATCGTTCCACTAGAAGACACTTTTTCTAGGCTAGGAAAGCATCCAAACCTTGCCCAGGAACATACCTGATGCAGCAAGAGTGTTTGCTGACTGCCAGCCAAACAGTTTGGTGGGGTCAAAGGGCACTAATGACTGAAAGATTAGAAACAAAAGTCAGCTTAAGAATTTCACATCACTGTCCTTTAACTCTCAATTTCTATTTCTCTTAGACTGTTAAAAAACATTTTGAAATTTAAATATTTTAGCTTCTTCAGTATTAAACAACTTCCCACTGAACACTGCAAGAATATCCCTCCCTGACATTCCAGGACTGCTCAAGTTAAACACTGCAGACTCACAGCACTTTAAAATTAAACTGTTCAGAATGGAGCCATAAACTTTAGCTCCAAACTGAGGATTCCAAGGAAACAACACATGGCCCCCACCCTCCAGGCCTGAGCTGCAAACAAGCTTCTCTTTACTGCTGTCCTACCAAAAAGCACTTTGTTACCTGAAGCAGATGGTAGAGAGAGATGTCAGGGGGCAAAATTCCATGAGCAGTGCAGGAGGGAAAGAGAGCAGCCTTGAGCTTGGGGTAAGGGGTCAGGGCCATTTTTAGGAGCTGTGGATCAACTTTCTTTAGAGCTTTTTCTGGATCTTCATTCTGAAGGACCTGCATTGCAAGGAAGCAAAATTAATTCATTAAGAAGCAACTGCATTAAGATAATAACCAAACAGTTTCTGAATGTGCCAAACTACCCCAGGGGAATTGACATGCAGTGAAAACACAGAATGTGTAATTTTTTTCCTGATCAGCACCTGCTGCTTCAGGTGGCTGTGCTGTGCTCAGAGCACCCTGTGTGATAAATCTGGTCCCACACGGGGCTCCCCGAGCATTCCCTGTTCCAAGGGGAGCTGCAGCTGCTGGGGCTGTACCTGGTCGATGCCCCCAGGGCAGTACATGGTGGTGGCCAAGGCCAGCAGGGTCCTGCCCTCCAGCAGGATGCTGCTCACACTGGCCTGGCTGCCGGGAATCAGGACCTGGGCGTTGGCCAGACTCGCCTGGAACACCAGCCTGGGATCTTACAGAGACAAAAGGGACACTCAGTTTCAAGCAAACCCAGTGTAAATCATTAATCACACATTACAACTGTTCTCTGACTGGGAAAAATTCTGAATTTTCTGCTTTTTGTTGTTAATACTGATTTTACTCAATTTGCTTTTAAGTACAGAAAAATTGTTCTGAATTTCACCAAGTCTTCCCCAATTCCAAGCCACAGCTTTGCCCTCACAGACTGACTGGGATTAAGCCCCACAGTTTGGTACCCTGTTGGTTCAATTCCTTATCCCACACTGATCACACTTTCTAAAAAAGGCTTCACTTGGGCTTATTTTTATCTTTTGTTAATGTATGTCTACAAAATATTAAATGTTTAAAATGTACAACGAGTTAAGGGCACAAATTCTACTGATGTTCAGTGACAATAACAAAAAAAGGAAACACATAATCCAAGGGCACAGAAGCCAAAATGCATCAGAAGGACTAGAATAAAGTTTACTTTTAATGGGATGTGCATTTTCTTATGAATTGTCCTTCTGATCAACCTGTTGGGAATGTCATCAAATTTGGGGGTAATGATCACACACAAAACAATTCTCACACATCCACAGCCTCCAAATCTTTATGCACACCTTAAGTAGGAATTCTAATTCAAACTTAGAGATGAGGAAGTGATGGACATGTCAGTGATTTGCCACAGTCAAAGAAGGTTTTCAGCAGAGCCGAGGATTTAATCCAGCTGGGCCCAACCCTCAGCTGGAACAGAAACACATCCCTCTGGCTGGAGATTCCTACCTTGGGGATTACTGGCAACTCCTCGACACTGCACCAGGAATTCAAACCAGGGATGTGCTTCCTGCAGCTCCTTGTTATCCAAAATAGGGCAATTTGCAGGGGTTAAACTGGAAATAAATGAACAGCACAGTGCAAACCACTATTTGTGGTCACTCTCTGCTCTGATGTAACACGGCATTAAAGACTGGGAGCACCTGATGGGTGTGATGCAAACTCAAACTGATCAGACAAGTAACAAAAAATGACTTGATAGTTCCAGTGCCTAATATTGCTTTCTCCTTCAAATTCCAATTTACCCTCATTTAGATGGAAACCTGCAATTTCTTTATTTGTGAATGTATCAAGAGTGAACTCACTCTTGTGCTCAAGTGACAGAGTTTCTGAATTCTGTAATGCTGAGTTGCTGAAGAGTGAGTTGTCTTGGCCCATTTAAGGTTGTACTCCTTACAGCATTATACTAATTACAACTGTAATTGTCTCCTTTGATGACTGACACACAAGTTAATATTAAGACAACCTGTATAAAGCTTCAAAACACAGCATGAAACCTCCCACACTGCCCCACAGGTTTTGTTATCTGACACTGCTGTGACCCAGAAGGTTTTAATCAACAGACAAAGGATTGAGGGAAATTCTACCAACAGCTACTGAAGATTTTGTTTCATTCTTTAATCCACATGGGATTTGAGGGATGAAAAGCACTCCTACCTGTAATAGTCCAGGTAGGTGTATAGCAGGTACTGCAGATTGTGCTCTAAGCAGTGCAGGACAAACTGAGCATGGAAGTCCAACCCACTGGCAGAGCAGTATTTTGGGACAGGGTGAGGATTCTGCAGGACTCCCCCAAGGCACGACAGTCTCTGGAGCAGGAGTTCAAAATCCTCCAGCTCAGAAGGGACAAAAATTCCCTTTCTGTCAGAAAACAGAGAAACACAGACAGTGATCAGACAAGTTCTCTTTTTAACACATTCTGAAGGGTGTTTGCAACTCAAAAGCAAAGCAGACCTTTCCTTCTCAGGGATTAATTCACTGCTGAGGCAAACAAAGTGTGCCAGAATATGTCTGACGGTGCTCAAACAACACTGTGGTTACCAAAGATCCCTTCAGAGAGAGAGGGGTGAGGATTGAAATTCTGTGTGCTCAGAATTCCTCCCTTGAAGTAACCTGGGCATCAGGAACTTCATCCCTGGGAAAGACCCAAGGGCTGGGGGAGGATTTCTCTTGTTCTCATGTTTCTTACTGTTTTCAGTTAACTGAAAGTGCAAGACTAAAATTCAACTTTAATGGATTTGTGCTGTTTCCAAAGAGGGCACTGAACACAACATGGAAATTAATATGTATCAAAGATTTTATTACCTTCTATACCCATCTGGTTTTGGCCTCCCACAGGATGGGGTGTCAGCACTAAGGGCCCATACCTGGCCAGCTGGTTCAGGATCTCGTGTCTCATGAAGCTGCTGCACAAGGTGCTCTGGTCAATGATGTCTGGGGTCAGGGGGGGCCAGGAGCCACACAGCCCCTGCCTGGGCTCTGCCTCCTCAAGCCAGGAACAAATGCTGAGCCAATCATGCTGGGCTGTCAAGTGCATCCAAAGAACCTCAGGGTTGCATGACTTGAGTTCTGTGTTTCAGAAAGGCAAATGGACAAATACAGCACAATCAAACAACACTGAGGGAAATATTGGTATTTCTTTACATACAGGACCATGGTATGGTTTGGGCTGGAAGGAGCTTAAAGTTTATCCAGTCTCTGCCATGGGCAGGGACACCTTTCACCAGCCCAGGTGGCTCCAAGCCCTGTCCAACCTGGCCTGGGACACTCCCAGGGATGGGGCAGCCACAGCTGCTCTGGGCATCCTGTGCCAGGGCCTGCCCACTCTCCCAGCCAGGAATTCCTTCCCAAAATCCCACCTAACCCTAATATGATGCTGAGATGGAGTGTATTGTCCCAGCTTATCAAAGCTTTATGTTGGCAAGGCAAAAAAATAACACCACAGTGCAGTGAGTTTGACAGGATGTGGCAGAGCATGACCCATCCACAAGTGGCCCAGCCTCAGGCAAGGCCCTGACAGCTACCTCCAAACTCTACAGCAAAAACACAGGCCCAGAATGCCACAAGACAAAAAGCCATTGTTCCCCAGTTTCCCTGATAAAAGTGCCCTTCTGTGGCAGCTCACAGCCTTCCTTAGAGCACATATCAAAGGTTTTCAATGCCCACTTGCCTTGGTGTGGTTTTCTGGGGAGCAGGATCATTTCCTGGGTTGGCTCATCCCACCACTGAGCCCAGTCCAACATGACCCTGAGCCTCCTGCCCTGGGCCCTGTGTCTGTCCCAGCCCAGCACCGGGGCCAGCACGGCTGCGTGGCCAGAGAGGTCCTGCTGCTTCCTCCACTCGCTGGAACTGCAATGCAGGAGGGAGTCAGGGGGCCCTCTGCTGCTCTCTAAGAACCAGTCACCACTCTAACAAACACAGGGTGATGAAAAGGTCAACAAATTCTCCCAGTCCATTTTGAAGAGCTCTGGAAGTGGCAGAAGGACTGACTTGAATTAAAGGTTTGAGAACCAAAGAATTGCCTCATTTCTCCAGAACTGACATAGCAAATGGTAAGTATTGGAACACTTTTACAATTATTCAACTGCAAAATCATTTTTCTAGGTTACTTTAACTTGCTTAATATCAAGGACTTTAGAAATCTATGGATATATGTCAAAAATAGAGCAAACATTCCATCTAAAAGTTTCATTTGATTAATAATTCTAATAGTATCATTAATTATTAAACATTCCTCAGTTATGGAGGGCTCTGCTACCCTGACAATAGTAAGTCATGACTGGACAGAACATGAGAGCAACTGTTACATGAGGAAATCACTCAGTCCCAACACTGACCCTGATTTCTGCAAACAAAAACCAGTGTGAAATTAATGACATTAAGGCTGTATTTGTTAGTGCAGTAAATCATACAGAATGTAGAAGCCAGGACATTTTAAATCCTATTAACATTATTAATTAATAATTAAAAGTGTTAACCCAAGTTACCTGGAAAGAGACTGAACCTCTTTATTTTCCTGGAAGGATTCCAAGTAAAAGCTTTCAACCTGATGCACAAAGTCTATCATTTTCTTCTCTTTTTCAGAAAAAGAATTTTCTTCTTGTAAAACTTTCACCTTTAATTCAAATTAAAGTATTACCTCCAATTGTCATTTTTGATCTACTTTTAACATATTCAAGGTGTAAATGACCCTGCAAGTGCAAACAGTTACCAACTGCAGGAAAAAATGCTGGAAGCAGAGGACAACACACTTAAAGGACAAGAGGAGTCCACACTGTGTGCAAGGACATGAGAACCAGAGCAGAGCTTGGACAAAGAAATAGCATTTTAACCAATTTTAATTTAACTCCAAATATGAAGGATCATGGGCACATCAGTGGCACGTTACAGGAACTGCCAGGATGGAGGGACACAACCTGCCTGTCTGCTCTGAGTCCAGTGTGGTGGTTCCCCTCAGCACAGACACACAGGAGCTTCAGACCCGAGAGCAGGACAGGAGGAGCCTTTGCTGCACTCACCAGCAGGTCCCTGACGTGTTTGTCCTCTGTGTGGAAACAGATCTTGTGCAGTTCCTCCTTCACATCGAAGCCCTGCAGGAAAGGAGACACCCATGGCATCCAAACTGCAGCTGCACATGGTGGGATAAATGCCCCTGGCTTCCCTGCCAAAGCAACCTCCTGATATTCACTCAGCAGCTCCCAGAGGTGTCCCAGGGACCTGGCTGGGTCTCCAGCATGTCTGGTGCAAACCCTGTGCCCTTCAACACCCCACCTGCCAGCACCACCTCCATGCTTTGGATCCTGCCATCACCCCCCCAAATGGGCTCCCTCAGTGTCCTGGGGCACTGTCCAGGGCTCCAAGCAGCTCCCTTGAACAGTTAATGTGCACTGCAATAGCTGGATCTGCTGGAATCTCACCCACAGGCCCCCTGAGCTCCCTGCACTCCCAGCACTCATTCACTTCATTAGTCACAAGGAGTGTAGAGCCACAAACACCTCTCACCATGTTTCTCAGCAGCTCTGAGGCCTCTCTGGTGTTGTCCTTCAGCAGACAGTCATAGGCCAGGTTCAAGCCTGTCTGCAGGAACTCCTGCAGGTTCTCAGCAGGATGCTGATGCACTCGGAAGAAGATCTGGGCCTCTGGGATTTTGTTGCTTAAGATGGCCTGAGCAATGACTTCCTAAAACAGAGCAGAAATGCAACAAACTCACCTGTCTTCAGTGGTACTGCCTTTGTAATCCCTATAGTGATTGTCCCCCCAGTACTTCAAGATAGTTCCACATTAATAATCTCCTCAAATGTATTTAAAAAGAACAGTAAAAACTGGATTCCTCATTTTTACCTCTGGTGTCAGTTTTTCCCACACGTGGCTCTCTTCTATCTCAGGCAGGTCTTCATCCACATCACCTTCTGTGTGCACTGGATTGATCTGTGGGTATTTTCTCAGGAATTTTCTCAGTTTGATAATGTAATCAGTTAAAATATCTGCAGCCTTCTGCAGGAACTCATCGGGTTCTGCCAAGAGCATTCAAGGTACCAGTTAAACAGCAATGGACAAGACAGGACTTTTAGTGTTTGGCAATGCTGAATGTTCTCCTGCTGGATGAACAGAAACACCTCAGAGGGAAGAGCATGACAGCTCTTTCACCTGCACAGGCACTGACAGGACACAGGCACAGCCCCACCACTGCTCCCTGCCCTCACTGAGGGGTTTTACCTCTCAGACCAGCAAATAAGAACTGAAATTTTGTATTAATCCAACCAATTATTAGTCAGGTTAAGTCCCATGCAAAATGCAGAGATGAATATCCTTCATTCACTTAACTCCAGCACTTTCTTTTGTTAATTCGGGGCAAATTTAAGCTTTTAGTGAAAACAAGTTGCTGTTCTTACTTAACAAAACAATGACACGTTACTACACATGTCCCCAAGGAGTAACCTTACCCTCTGTGTGCACAAAGATTTCTTCCAGCTGCCTGGTAAGGAAGGTCAGGGTGAGGTTCAGGAGCTGCTCAGAGAAGGGTTTGCTGGGAGGCTCCATGTCACTCTCTTGGATTGCTGAGCACAGCAAGTTTAATGCTGGCCTGAGCTCTTCCAGGTCTGCAGCGGGGACAGACAAAGACCCAACATCTGCACTGTGCCCCACAGAGCCCCAGAGGGAAAGGCAGTGCAGCTGAGGGCCCGGGGGCAGCTGAGGGCCCCGGGGGGCAGCTGAGGGGCCCGGGGGGCAGCTGAGGGGCCCGGGGGGCAGCTGAGGGGCCCGGGGGGCAGCTGAGGGGCCCGNNNNCCGGGGGCAGCTGAGGGCTCCCGGGGGCAGCTGAGGGCTCCCGGGGGCAGCTGAGGGCTCCCGGGGGCAGCTGAGGGGCCCGGGGGCACCTGCAGGATCTCCTTACTTGTCAGGTAAGCCTGGGATGCAGCATTGCTGGACTGCCCAGGGCAGGGAGCAGAGAGACTGAAAACACTTGCTTTGCTTTTCAAAAACAAGTCCACTGTGTCCAGCTGGCGATTTTCCAAACCTGCCTGCACAAACAAGCAGAGCAACAATCATGCATGGATTGTGAGTGCTACACGTGTTGTATACTCACTGCTGCTCTCCTCTGGCTTTGTAAGAATGGTATAATAAACACAAAGATCTAGCTCCAAGGATTTCTTTAAATATTTGACATTTTGCAAGAGGACAAAAACTGTTGCAGGAACTGGTAAATATGTTTTTGGGTCCAATCAAAAGGGATTTTTGAGCATTGCTTAATTTAAAATTCTGATTTCTTTCATTAATGTGCATTAACTTTGTTACTGTGTTTCTATTTCTGGGTTACTCATTTGGATTACCTGGGGTTTGTTTATTTAATAATCAAACCACTTCTTTTTGCCCCTAGGTTTAAAGTGTACTTTTAATTGTGACTAAACCCACCAGTAACATTGCATAAACTGCATGCATTACTTGAAAGAAGTATTTTTGCTGTTTGTAAGACTTGAAGGAGCTTTCCTTACCTCCAGGGCATGGATTGGGATGGAACATCTCTCCCATCCATTGAGGTGACAAATGGAATCCACGACTGCAGCGCTGCCAAACATCATCAGTCTGTTCAAAAACTCCTCCTGAGTTACCCCAAACAGAACCAGGGACAGACCACGCTCTAAAGAATCAAACCATAATTAAAGATATTCATTAGCAAAGCATTTCTATCCACTGCCTCTCTCCCCAGAGGATGACACAGACCTGCAGTGGCTCCGTTTGGGTTTCACCTCAGCAGTGCAAGAGACATGAGCCAAGAGCAGCCAGGCTGACAGGGAAGAACACCCCTAAACCCCCCCAAAAGCTGTGTGGGAACAGTGCCAGGCCCCTCACCTGTGAGCAGCAGGCAGAGCGGCACCTCTGCACTGCACTCCACATAAACGCTGCTCGGGCCGAAGTGGGAACTCCTCACATCCTGGGACTCAAAATCCCAGAGCACAAGAGAACACCCCATGTCCTTTGTCACCACCACAAACACAGCCTTAGCTCCAGTGACCAGTTTGCACTCCAGTTTCACCAGTTCTTGCGGTGCTCCCACGGGGATTTGTGTCCACTGCTGTCCTGCCCCACCCAGGGCTGTGCCGTGGCTTTGGGAGGGTCTGGAAGCTGCCCAGGTAACCCGTGGGACAAAGGCCACGATCTTCTCTGGGTCCTCATAAATTTCAGGATCATGATCTTCAAGATGGGTAAAAAACTGATACCAAGGTAAACTCAGGTCATCCTCCAGATCTGGAGAACCTGGTCTTCTCCTCCTTACTCTGTCCCACAGGGAGGATAAGTGTGCCTTCCAGGACCTGGGCAGGAGAGAGAAGGCACCTGTAACACCAGGTATTGCTCCAAGAACAATGCAGATAAAGTTTCCTCAGTGAAATAAAATGCATTTTAAGCTTAGAAAATCCATTCAGCACCTTGCATTTTAACCTTCACACAGCCTGTTTATTTCTGCTTAAATGCTCTCTGCAGCCAAGCTGAGTGATCCCACCTGCATTAACTGACAACATCATGTTTACCATTTTTTGTAGAAAATTTTCTTTTTCTCACAGAAAATGCCCCTTCCCTTAAAAGAAAATAGAATTAAATTAATTCTGGACTTGACTATTGATTATATTTACATCAAGTTATAATAAACATGTTTTATCAGTATTAATACTTCTAAGACTAAGGGTCACAACCAGTTAAAATGTTTTACATGAACACAATACTTTGAAGGCCCCACATCCAAACAATGAGCTGTAAAGTCCTTGGGACCCAAAACATCGGCCAGTACTGTCTAAAGGTAATCCCTTATCAGCAATTCCTGTTGGGAAGCTGTTCAGTGACACACATAAAGCTCCCTCAGCCCCTTTGCAAACATCACCCTCAATTCAGCAGATTTAGAGCAGAAGGAGCTGATCTTACTTATCAAAACTACAGCTGAACAAAGCCCAGGAGTTTGCCCTCAGTGCTGCAGAGGAGGCAGAGCCCAGCCTGGCCCAGAGGCCCTGCCCTCGTACCTGTCCGTGCGGAACGGCCGGGCCAGGCGCTCCATGCTGGACTCGGAGCTGCCAAGCTCATCCTCGTCCAGCCCTGCAGGAGGCTCCATGGGAAGACTTTCAGGATCCCTCTTACACAGCAAGTGCTCAGGGAACTGCCTGTAAAGAAGGAAATACTCATTTGCACCTCCCTCTTTCGCTGTTTAACCCCTCCAGGAGCTCTCAACAAAGCAGTTTCCTCCTGGGTTCACAGCACTCACAGGAGGTGTCCAGGTGAGCCACCAAACTCAATCACAGCCTGGCCCCAATTATCAAACCAAACCAGCACAGCCCATCAGGGGCTTCATAATCCCATCCCCACAGATTCCTGACAGGTGCCCACCCACCCCTGGCACTGGGAGCACTGTCCTGACCTTCCTAGGAAAAACAGAGCCCAGTACAAAGGGGTTGTACTTGTTAACATAATTTAATAGATAAATTAAAATAAATAAATGGCAACAGATAAATTTGCTTTTGTTAAAGTGTCAGAGTGCACACAACAAAGGACAAACTTTAAACACATAGGAAATTTCTGCTCTGCCACAGGACAAGAACTCAACCCAAAAAGCTGACAGCACCCCAACTATTGCAGGACTGAGACTGGGCACTTTCCAAGGTTAGTCCAGCCCAACCCCTTCCTTTAGGAACTCACCATACCTGAAGTAGCTGTTCAGCTCCACAGCCAGGGCACAGTGGGCAGCACTGAGCACCACAGCCATGCTGAGATCCTGCGACACCCTCAGGGCAGTGAGTGGGGCTGGCAGGGCTGGGCTGCTGCCCCCAGCCTGCCCTGCCCCCTGGCACAGGGCTACGCTGACCTTCCCCAGGCTGGCACCGTCAAAGGAGTCAAAGATGTCTTTGCACAGTGTCAAGGAAAGCCCCAGGGCTGTGTCCAACAAACAAGCTGCACAGGAGGGGAAGGTGGGGAATGTCTGCAACTTGTGCTCCAAGCTCTGCCCCACAGAGTAAGTGGAGTGTTTGTTTTCCAAGAGCATTCCAAGCTCAGCTGGGACCAGCAGAGGATTCTGCTGCACAAAATGCAACCTGTGCCATCCCAAAGGAGTTGTTGGTACTGGGAGGGAACTGCCCTGGCAGTTCTGTGAGGAGGAAAAGGTCACCTGGCTGCACTGCCCTGCCCCAGGTGTCAGAAAAGAGCCCCACAGGGGACATGGAACACTCTGAGGAACAGGCAGAGCTGAGCCCTGCCCTGCCCAGCACACAGACCTGGCTCCAGGCTGGGATCCCTGTGTGGGACAGGCAGGGCTGACCCTGCCCAGCACACAGACCTGGCTCCAGGCTGGGATCCCTGTGTGGGACAGGCAGGGCTGAGCCCTGAGCCCTGCCCAGCACACAGACCTGGCTCCAGGCTGGGATCCCTGAGTGTCTCTGCAGTTTCCAACTCTAATTAAGAAATTAGCAGACAGTACAAGTCAGTGTGTTATACACAGACCCACAGAGCCAGAACACTGGAAAACTCTAATCCAGTGGGAAACATTTCCAGGGAGATGTTGAGAAACATCTGATACACAGCTATGGCATTTTCAGTACAATAACCAGGATTTTGCTGCACAACCCTTTGGGGAGGCATCTTCAAAACAGACATTTAAATGTCTTTAAAGAAATTTCTGCTCAACCCTTCCAGAAAAGGAAAACAACTTTGCTCTTCCAGATCACCTTCCCTGAGAGCTCCTCCCTCCTGCAAAGGATACAAATCCAGCCAGCACTGTCCAACAGGAACAGGATCCCTCTGCAGCAGGAGCAATCTGTTATTCTCCCCAAAACCTCCGGGGGCAAACCCAGGGGGAAGCAGTCACAGGTCTCTGAGGGAGAGCCCTCCCCAGGAAAGGTCAGGTGCACAAGGAGGGACTGGTTGAGCAGAAGTTTGCACTTGTTGTTTCCAAATGACAGGATCTTCACAGAGACAACTGAAGGCAGACCTGTAAATTGAAAGATATTTCAGGATTACAGCCAGCTGGGAATTTTGATTTGTAAAGGAATCCCAAGAAAATGACAACCCAAATTCACTGTCTCTGCTCCCAGCTTAAGAGAAGTTGGGACTGGGGAGGGGAAAGGGGCTTGTTTTGTTTTAAATCTCACTTTCTATGTCACTGATTTTAGAGCAGTTTCCTAAAATTTTATGTGACCTTTTAAGTGGACAATACTGTGAGTAACATAAAAAATCATCCCCAAACAGTATTTCAGTCAGCACTGAAAATAAAAGCTGTAAACTTTGGAAATAAAAATATTTTAGGAAGGGAGAGTAAGACCATGTAAAACACCAAAGGTGCTGCAAAGTGTGTCAAACTGCACACTCTGTTTGCTAATCATAAACCACAAGGTTAAACACCTAATTAGTCTCTGCAGGGTTGGTGAGGGGCCCTGCTCTGATTGCTTCCCATGAGCTCCAGAGTTAAAGGAGGAATCTGAGAGGGCAGGGTTGCACCACTATGTTTATTAGGTTTGTTTTTAAATTCACACCACCCAAACAGGTGACCCCACAGCACTTTAATTCCCTCTACCCACAGCCCCTCTGGACACAGAAATGTCCCTTTTGTTTTTCCAGTCCTCTAATCCTGCTGGTCACTCTGGATCAGCATGGAAGTCCCTGACACCTCCCAGAGCTCAGCCCCTGCCTGCACCTGTCCCACCAGGGCAGCAGAGCCAGCCCAGAGAGGATCCCACCCCTGGAACACACTCAGAGTTACTCACTAATGTTTTTGACTTCAAGGAGCTTTTTAAGAGTCTTTTCCTCACAGCTGTGCAGGGAATTCAGGCTGTATTTTCCATCTTCTGCAGTGAATTCACAGACCACCAGTTCATGATTTTGTCCAAGAGCCAGGAGTTTTGTCTTGTTTGCTTGCAAACCATCATCCTCTGTGTTCTCCCACACGAAGCTGCAGATACAACACTCAGCAGGGTTATTGCTTTATTCCCTTTCCATGCACTGATGTTGACCAGCACCATGAACGTTCAGGTAAAGCCTCTGCTGGCACCCCATCCCTCCCAGCACCAGAATGTTCCATCCCTGGCAAGTCACTGCTCAAGGCAGGGGGTGGGATGGGCTGAGCTTTGAGGTCCCTCCCCACCCAAACCACGCCGTGACTCTGATCACTGCTGGTGTTTCCAATTAACAGCTCAATTAACAGCTGCCTGTGGCTCTGACTCAGCTTCGAAAGCCACCGGAGCAGCTCAGCCCCATCACATGAGAGGCTGTCACGGCCCAGCCCGGCCCGGCTGGAGGGGGCCAGGGCTCAACAAACCCCCTCTGGGTTTGCTTTGGCTTTTTGCTCAACTGTAGAGAACCTGGAACAGCCAAACAAGCGGGGAGAGGGACCACGGGGGGGTGACGGACAGCAGGGACACGGACAACAAGCAGGGAGATGCCAACACCGTCCCCGCCGCCCGGAGCGTGTCCCCTCAGCGCCCCGGCCCCCCAGCACTCACTCGGCCCAGGCCCCGGGCAGGGCCGCGCCCCGGGCCCGGCCGGTCCCGCCGGGCAGCGCCTGCACGGAGATGGCGCCGGGGGCCTGCAGCGAGCCCAGCGCGTCCTGGGCCCTGCTCAGCCGCGCCCGCGCTGCGCCCCGCGGGGCGCGCCACGGCTCCAGGGAGCGGGGCCACACCAGCACGCGGAGCTCAGCTGGGGCCGGGGCCGGGGTCGCCATCGCCGCCTCCATCCTCCCGGGACCGCTCCCGCTCCACCCTCAGCCCCCGCCCGCCGCCATCATGGGGGGCCGCGCCTCCTTCCGCCCAGCTGACCGAGCTGACCAATGCGAACGCCGGACTACAACTCCCAGCACGCACCGCGGCACGGAGCAGGCGGGCGGCAGGGCAATGCCCGCTGGGAGATGTAGTTCCGCCAGCGGCAGCGGGCGGTGCGCTACCGCTCTAGTCTGAGCGGGTTTCGCCGTGTGTTTAATTCTCTACTTTTAGGCCGAATTTTCGGTGTCATTGAGCAGAACTCTCTATCTTTAAGCAGCATTCCCTGCCTCTGTCTGTCTCTTCCTGCGGACGGAACGGCCGGCGCCCCTCCCACCTGTGCCCCCTTTAAGCGCACACGATGTGCGGGAGTGTCCCACACGTGCTGCACACCAGCCGAGGGTCTCTGTCTGTGTCCCAGGGGTCTTTCTCTGTCCCAGGGGTCTCTCTCGGGTCTCTCGCTCAGTCCCGGCACACGGGAGGTCGCGGAGGGGGCGTGGTCACCACAAGCCCCGCCCCTGGGCGTGATCACAGTCGCGCCCCCCTCTCCCATTGGCCGGCGCGGGCCCAGGCTCCGCCCCCGGGCGGCGATGGCGGAGCGCGGCCATGGCGCTGCTGCGGGCGCTGCTGTCGCGGGCGCTGGGCCGGGTGTGGGGCTGCCCCGGGCATAGGCCCGGCCATGCGCCCCCGAGCCGCGCCATGGAGCACGACAGGGCCATCGAGGTCTACGGTGACTGCCGGGGGCGGGAGGGACGGGGGCCATGAGGGGCTGTGGGGAGGCCGCGTGTGAGGGACCTGGGGGTGGCTCTGGGGGTTCCCGCTATGCCCTTGGGCGGCTGAGGCTGGGGAGCCCTGCCCAGCCCTGCCCTCTGCCCTGCCCAGCCCAGCCCTGCACTCTGCCCAGTCCAGCCCAGCCCAGCCCTGCCCTCTGCCCTACCCTCTGCCCAGTCCAGCCCAGCCCTGCCCTCTGCTTTATTGCTGCCCCCTTGCCTTCCCTGCAGACACAATCCAGAAAGCTGCTTTATTGCTGCTTTCTTTCTGCCCCTGCCTTTCCCACAGACATAATCCGGAGCATCCGGGACCCGGAGAAGCCGCACACGCTGGAGGAGCTGGAGGTGGTGACCGAGGCTGGAGTGGAGGTGCAGGAGATTGCAGAGGACGAGTATCTGGTGACCATCAGGTTCACACCAACAGTACCTCACTGCTCCTTGGCCACTCTCATTGGTGAGCTTTGGGTCATTCAGAGCAGGAGGTTAATTGGGGCCTGTCTGAGAATCCCAGTGTTAGTTCAAGTTCAGTTTTGTGCTGCTCTGTTGGTTTGACCAGGAGTTCCATCCTGAGAACCCAACTAGCAGTGCAAACAAACCAAACACCCAAACCTCAAATCCAGAGAAATGTGGAGAAATCCTTGAGTTTGTATCCAGCCAAGGAAACTCTTCCAAAAGAACCTCTCAAAAATCTCCTGGGCAGTGGTACAGAATCCCTTCTTTGTATTCTCCAAGTTATTTCAGTAATGTTAAATTAAAAATTTGTCAGCTCTGACTGCTTGTCCCCCTTCCCTCTCCCTTCCCCATGGGCTGTTCTCCATTCCCACACACACAGAAATCCCCACATGCAATCCAGGAATCCCCAAAACAGCCCTGAGCCATCAGGAGCTGGAAAGGAATTCAGGTGAATGAGAATCTACACTGGCCTATTTTGCCTTTTTGTTTTTCCTTATGATTTATGGTGAGATTTCATCTGAAAAATCCCATCTGAGAGCCCTGACATGATTTGTTTAAATGTGCCAGGGTTAGAAACTTTTACCATTAAATATCAGAACTCAGATTTCTTGGTGTGTTTTACAGATTTAAGGGAAAACAAGTCTTTAGTTTAATGAGGAAATTGATGTGCTGGTGCCCAAATGATGAATATTGGCTTTTTAACAAATAGTAAAAACAAACCAAGCATTGCCCTCAGTACAGATGCAGGCACAGGGACAGATGGGGACCTCTATCAGAAATACCAAAGGAAACTGGAATTGGAGGGATTTGTCTCTATTTAGTGTTTCTAGGAGGGGATTATAGACCAGAGACCTCCCAGGCTCCTCAGGCAGGTGGGGACTTACCCAAACAGCTGCATCCAAAGGGTCAAACCACAAATTACTCAGTCCCCCCATGGCTTGGGCTGCTCAGAATGCAAAAAGAGGTTGTCAATTTTACTGATTGTTAAATTTGGATTCTCTGAAAATGCACCTCAGACCTTGAATTTCACAAGGAAATTTCTTTTCTCTTGTGTTTTACCAGGCCTTTGTTTAAGAATAAAACTTCAGAGGTGTTTGCCTTTTAGACACAAGGTAAAGTACCTGCCTTGAAACCTGTTTTGGAGTACCTGAATGAGAGACTGTCTCTGAGAGAGAGAGAGAAGCTGCCAGGCAGGGGCTGGGCTGCTCTGGGGAGCTTGGCACCAGCCAGGCAGTGACACCTTGGCAACAGGGGTGGTGGAGCACAGGAGAACTGCAGGGCTAAAAACTGGGTTTAGTCTGCTTAGATTGCAGTGCCAGAATGTGTTCCATGCAGGAATGGACTGAGCTGCAGGGCCACATTCCAAGGGGGAATCTGGGACTCTCACTGAGCAAAGCCTGTCAGGAATCTCACTGGGAATCTGCCCAAGGATGTCTTCCAGTGCTTCCCTTGTGGAAGTGACACTTGGGATTCTGGGGGCTTTTAAACAAATTGGGCCTGACCTGTGGCCTGTGCAGAGCTCACTGAGGAAGCAGTGCCTGTTCTCTGTGCCCAGCACTGCAGTTCCAGGGATGGGGCAGAGGTGATCAGGTTCTGTGTGTTCCCAGCACTGCAGTTCCAGGGATGGGGCAGAGGTGATCAGGTTCTTCTCTGTGCCCAGCACTGCAGTTCCAGGGATGGGGCAGAGGTGATCAGGTTCTTCTCTGTGCCCAGCACTGCAGTTCCAGGGATGGGGCAGAGGTGATCAGGTTCTGTGTGTTCCCAGCACTGCAGTTC
>JAWWLZ010000019.1:995599-1011274 GCA_035041345.1 Poliocrania exsul
CTGTGTGTTCCCAGCACTGCAGGTCCAGGGATGGGGCAGAGGTGATCAGGTTCTGTGTGTTCCCAGCACTGCAGTTCCAGGGATGGAGCAGGGGCTGATCAGGTTCTTCTGTGTGTTCCCAGCACTGCAGTTCCAGGGATGGAGCAGGGGCTGATCAGGTTCTCCTGTGTGTTCCCAGCACTGCAATTCCAGGGATGGGGCAGAGGTGATCAGGTTCTCTGTGCCCAGCACTGCAGTTCCAGGGATAAAGGAGGGACTGATCAGCTCTCTGCCTGTTTATCAGTAGGAATGACACACTCTGTATGTGCACTGGACAACTTTTCTCTTCCAGGAATGAGTAAATTCAGCTCTTGTGACTCTTCTAACATTGCTGATCTCTCCTCCAGCTGGAAATCTACATCTCTGAGGGCACACATTCCACTGAGGAGGACAGTGAGTAGAGCCTGGCAATGAGCTGCTTTGGCCTCTGTGTGCTCCTTTGGGTCCTTTCCTCCCCTGCCTTCCTGTCCTTGCCAGGAGTCAATACCCCTGAAAGCTTTAAAATCAAATGGCACTGGGGCTGTTTCCAGAGCTCTGGGGGCTCTGTGACTTTGCTTGCTGCTGGTTTGGTTTCTTTAACAGAAACCCCACAGTCCTTGCAGGTGTAAAGTTGTGCTTGTAACAAAAGGTGCTGCTGAATAATTGACATGAAGAGTTCTCTGGTTGATCTTGCTGTCCTAAAATATTCATAACAGAAATGTGTGTTTCTCACCAGTCAAACTTGCAGGCCATGGACATTCTGTCAGAGCCAGAGCCAGGCCCTGCCCTGAACAGCTGCGGAGGGCCCTGCCTGGGACTGTCCCAGTGCTGAGCCTTGGGGGTCTCTGGCAAAAATTGGTTATTTTGGTGAAATAACTCCAAATTGAACCTGGAGAACTTGGACTCCTGATTTATCATGATTTTCATGATGTGTCACTAGAGCATCTTAAATTCCTTTCCTAAACTAGGAAAGAAACAAAAACATTTGATTTCTGATGGTCGGTTGTGCCTGAGCTTTCACTTGCCTTGTCCCCATTTCCTGGGACCCCTCTGTGCTTTAACCCCTCTTGAGCCCCCTCCTGTCCTCAGGTGGCCCCACCCCTGGAGGCTCCTGAGGCCCCTTTTCCTGGGCTGTTTTGCAGTCAACAAGCAGATCAACGACAAGGAGCGCGTGGCGGCGGCGATGGAGAACCCGACGCTGCGGGAGCTGGTGGAGCAGTGTGTGACTGAGCCTGAGTAGGGCCTGGGTGCTGCCCACACTGCCTGGGCACTGCCCACAGCCTGGGCACTGCCCACAGCCTGTGGGGGAGCTGGGGGAGCAGTGTGTGACTGAGCCTGAGTAGGGCCTGGGCACTGCCCACTCAGCCTGGGTACTGCTCCCTGCCTGGGCACTGCCCACCCAGCCTGGGCACTCCTCACCCGGCCTGCCCAAGGGGAAAGCAGCCAGCAAGGCCTTGAGTCTCATACTTGAGTTCTTTTTACCTCCCTTCCACATGTTTTTTACAAAGAAATTGTTTATAAGATGTAAATTCTGGGCACTCAGTCTCCAAATGAAGTGTGTAGTGCTGAGAGTTTGGAGTTGGTGTCCAGGGAATATTTTGTGATTAAAAGCAACATGTCTGCATTGCCTTCCAAGAGATATTGTGATATAAATTCAGTTTTGCAAGTTAAATTTCTACGTTGTTTCAATCACTTCTTGTACTGAAATGCTCATTTCTGGGTTCTGAAGTTTTGGTTTTTTCCTTTAAACCTAAGTTTAGATTTCTGTCAGAGAAGGAAGGATTTCCTTCTTCATTTTATTCTTCCTCATTACAACAAACACATTAAAGCTGAACTTAATGTAGAAAAATAATTTGGAGCTGAGGGACTGGGCTAGAACAGTTTTCACTGGAACACTATTCCTGTTAACAGTTGTGCATTTTTCCCTCTCAAGTACATTTCTAGTTCTGGAGGCTTTGCTTTATAACTACCCTGAGGGTAAAGTTTCCCTCTGGACAAGACCTTGCCTGTTTGACCCTGCTTTTCCTTATGACTGACCTGCAGTGTGGGAGGGCAGAGCATCCCAGAGCCCTTCATTGCTCTGCTTCCCACTGTCCTGCTCCCCTTGGGCTCCCACTGCCCTGTCCTCGTTGCTGCTCCCTCACTGGTCTCACCTGGAGCATCCAGACTGTTTCCAGCTGCCACATGTCCCTCACTGGAGAGGTTCCTCAGGGTTTGTCCTCCCTGCAGCTGTGGATGTGGCCATGGATTTCCCTTTCCCTGGGGAACTGTGCAGTCCTTCCCCTCCCAGCTGCCCTTCTCCCAGGGCAGTGATGGGCAGGATGTGCTGCAGTGGCTTGGGAGGGATTTGGGGAGCTGCTCCTGCTGGAACTGAGTCCTCCAGTGCTTTGTGTTTGGTTCAACGGTGAGAAATCCTTGGAGCTCAGTGCAAACATCTGGTTTGATTTCAGGGATTTGTAACCATTTTGGTAATCCCCATAAAGCTTTCCTGGAGGGATGGAGGGATGGAATGCACTCCAGCATTATAAACGGGAATGTTTCCCTTTGTCAGGCACAGCTGTGCCACGAGGGCTCCTCCCTGCCCCATCCCAGTGCTGAATTACCTGAAACATTTTAGGAAGGGAGAGCACAGGCCCCTTTTCCACAGGCCCCTGCACAGCTGCAGAACCCTCAGTTCCAGCCCATATGGAAAACTGGTTTTCCCAACTTCAGTTACTCAGCTTCAATTAAATTTTAGTTCCATTTCAAACCCCTTTGTACCCTCATTGCTGAATTGAGCTCCTTGAGAAGCCCAGGTCTGGTTTAAATTACTCAAATTACTAAAATGGCATTTTTAGGTTGTTTTGATGATCAGAAGGTGCAGTTTTCTGGAAATACTGAGCAGCTGAGGTCCAACCAGGCCAGCAAACATGGCAAACCCTCTGTTCAGGGATATAATGCCATTTTTGGGACCAGCTTTGCTGTGTCCCTGTGGGATTTCACCAGATCCTTGTTCATGAGGGCACAAATGTCCCAGGAACAGCCTGCACTAAGCAGGAGCTCCTGGGTCTGGCAGAAGGTGAGGCAGAGAGTAATTCCAACCCAGGCTTTAGGAAAGGTTTGTGTAAATAATTAATTTGGAGCTAAAGTGAATATCCCATAGAGAAAACAGGAGAGGATTCAGGCAGGAATTGTCCCTGTCACGCCTGGAAAACTGCCAGGGAAGGACTTCATCAGACAAAGACCCATCACCTTGATGGAAAACAAAGCAATTCAGGAAAAGCAAATTTGTTTTATAACTTGGAACTAGATCAGAGGTAGATTTAAGGCACCTCCTTCCACTTCTCTCTCCCAAAGCATCCCTGCCCAGGGAGTTTTCCTGCCCTGGCAGCTTGTCCAGCTTTCTGAGGCCAGAGGGGAGGGACAAATGTGCCTCCCTGGTGCCAGGGCAGTGGGGCCAGTGTCCTTCATGCCAGCCCTGCTGGGGAGGGTGAGGCAGGTGAGCTGCTCAGGGACAGGTCAGTGCCCTGGGGAGCAGGAGCTGCCTTATCTCTTGGCTCTTTTCCTGGAATTTGCTTTCTTCTCTCCTTTCCAGCACGGGGGTTGATATTTTCTTTTCAGAGTGCAGATATCTGAGCCACCAGCAGATGCTGTGACCATGAGATAGGCAGCTCCTCCTCCTGGGTGAGTTGCCTGCTGGTTCCCTGGGTGCCCATGCACAGCTACAGCTACACCACCAAAATGGCATTCCCAGCTCAGACAAAAGCCTGGAACAGGCAACAGGGATGCTCTGATGGCCATAAGAGGCCTTTCCTCGTTACTGCAGTACCTTGGCATTAGTTCCAAGGGCTTTTTTCTGGAGCACAGAGGTCAAATGTCCTTCTTCAGAGCCTGTGAATTCCAGCAATTCAGGAAAATGGCTCTGACCCCCAAAGCAGGTGTTTAAACCCAGGACTATTCCCAGTTTTTCAGGGGATGGGTCACAGCTGGGGGTACTGGGAGGTGACTCTGCACTTTCCAGCATTTCCATTGAAACTGGGGTTGGGATCTTTGTCCATCCCTGTTGCTGTCCCACAGGGTGGGCAGAGGTTTTGCTGCCACGGGGGTTTGGGGACACCGTGGGGGTGACACAACGTGGGTGCCTGAGGAGCAGCCCCGAGCAGGTCACCCCAAGAGGGGCACAGCGCCAGGAGGGGCCCGATCTGGGGGGCTGAGCAGCACTGGGTGTCCCTCCAAACCCGGGAAGGATCAGACCTGTCACCCATCCTCACTTGTGTCACCGGTAATAAAATCCTCCCTTCGGATTACTCGTTTTGCATTTCCAGTGAGGAGGAACAACTGCAGAGGGCACCAGCGACTCGAGCACGGGGCTGTGCGGGGCAGCACCGGCCAGTCCTGGGCAAGAGGGGCTCCTCAACCAGCCCTGCCTGTCTCCCGGACCAGTCCCGGGCCAGAAGGGCTCCCCAGCCCAGCCCGGCCCGGCCCCCTCCCCAGATGTGCAGTCTGAGAGCCCTTGCAAAGGAAGAGTGAGGGGCTGTTCTCCCCACACCCGGGGGTCTCCCCCCCAGCAGGGCTGTGTGAAGGGCTCGGGGGGCTCCTCTGCAAACACCTTACACAGAGGTGTGACTGTTACTCACTGGAAATGGCAACGGAGCCGTTGCATGCAGAGTCAGAGCTACTTTTAGCACACAGGTATTTCTAAATATTTCTACCCAGCCTGCTGAGCCTTCCCTCAGTGCAGATGCAGGACTAGGGCTGGGGGTCTTCCCTCCCCTCCTTCAGCACGTGGGAAACAGCTTTACTTCATTTCCCAACAGGAATGGTCTTTGTGGAGCAAACAGGCTGTGCCTCAGTACCAGCTGAGGATGAGGCAGCTCCTCTCCCTGCCCTTCCTTCCCTCCTGTTTTCTGCTGCTGCTTCCCACAGGGAATGTCCCTGTGCAAGGGGCATCCCGGGCTGGCTGGGACCTGCTGCAGCCCTGGCTGGGTCCAGCACCCCAGAGGGGCTGGATGAGGCTGTTCCCACCTGGAGCAGCTGCCAATAAACAGCCAAACCCCCCCCCAAATCCAGCAAAATTCCTCAGATCCTCTCCTTGCTGTCCTGGCTTCACTGACCCTCAAGGCTGTGCCTGGGAACCCTTTCTGTATAGCACAAGGAGGTTTTAAGGAAAAGAGAAAACAAAATCATCTCTTACGATTATCTGAAGGGCACAGATGGAAGTTGGGAGCTACTCCTGGCTGGACTGGATTTGCTGCCTCCTCATGTGCTCAGGTCACCAGCAGGACCAGGTCCCTCCCTTGGCCTTGCAGCTGATGAAGGGCTGATGACCCCTCTGGCCCTTTGGGAATTAAAGTCCTCCAGCTGAGACCACCTGGGCCAGACAGCAGCACCTGGTGAGGTGTGGGAGCTGCAAACACAGGTGCTGTGCCAGGGAGTCCCAACGGCTCCGGAAGCACTTGGAGAGTCCCTGTGAATCCCAGACACAAACAGGCTCCTCCATGTGCCTCCTGCTTCCCAGCTAATGAGCTCCCTTCCTTCCTGTCTCCAGCATGGAAATGTCTGGAGGTGACCAAGGCAGGCACAAAGGTCTGATTTTTGACCTGAAGCCAAAAGCCTCTGACTCTCAGAGAGGCTTTAAGGAGATGATGGAATCCCAGAACCCTGGAATGGTTTGGGATTTGGGAAAGGACACAGGGAATGGCTTCCCACTGCCAGAGGGCAGGGAGAGATGGGATATTGGGAGGGAATTCCTGGCTGTGAGGGTGGGCAGGCCCTGGCACAGGTGCCCAGAGCAGCTGTGGCTGCCCCAGCCCTGGGAGTGTCCCAGGCCAGGTTGGAACAACCTGGGACAGTGGGAGGTGTCCCTGCCCATGGCAGGGGGTGGAACAGGATGAGCTTTAAGGTCCCTCCAACCCAAACCATTCCATGACCTTATTTCAAACATCTTTTGATCCAAAGGCCTTTCCTCCTTCCCTTTCACCCCACTGCAGCAGCTGTGTCTGAATAACATCCTGCTTGTGTTGAAACAATAAAAGCATCTTGAAAAGAAGAAAAAAGGCATTTCTACATCCCATCTAACCCTTCCCCCTGTCAGTGGGAAGCCATTCCTCCTTGTCCTGTCACTCCAGGCCCTTGTAAAGAGTCTCTCTCCAGAGAGACTCACTGTAGGTGTCTGATGTGTGTTATCATCACTGACAATGCAGCCTCTGTGCTGCTGGGAGGCCTGGCTGCTTCTGTGGCTACAACTCAGATGAAATGCCCTTCCAGCAGAGACTCCCACACCGTGATCCAGCCTTGTCCAGCCTCAGTGCCCACCAGACACCTCCATGGTTTGGCCACTGTTGGGCTCAGGGCCTGCTGTGCTTTTGGTTTGCATCAAAACCCATCGTGCTGCTCCCAGTTCGAGTGCTTGGGAATGGGTTCATGTTTTAACAACAAATCCCAGTTGCAAACAGCTGCTGGAAATGGTTTTCAGATGCAAAGTGATCCCCCTTTCTGCTCCAGGGCCTAAACCATCCCCTGTTAACAGAAAACTCCCTCAAAATTCCCCAAGGGGGAGACAAAATGTGAAACGCCCCCATTTCCTTCAGTAAGTGTTTAATTGAAGACACTCCTGAGCTGTGGCCTTGAATCCCAGCACGGGCTGTCCCTCAGCACAGCTGGGAGGGGACAGGAGTGTGGGACAGATGGAGCAGGGAGAGGAAACCACGACTCAACACAGGCTCTTGGAACATAAAAAATTTACACCATGTTGGAAAGGACTAGAACACCAATGGTGAAGTCATGGGTGTGTTTTACATACAGGTCACACACAGGATTTTCCCATTTGGGGACCAAGAGCTGCTCCCAACGGCTCAGGTGAAGGAAAACACCTGGAGCTGTGACCTGGCTGGGCTCCAGCCTGTCCCTGCTCAGTGCCAGGAGGGTTCCCTTCATGATCCCCCAGTTTTTGGGCATCCTCCACAGCCTGAGGAGTAATAGGGAAAGGAATTGCTACCTAAATGCTCCTGCCCTTCTTCAGGGACAAACCTACCAGCAAACCCTCCCCAGTACAGGGAAGGATTCCCACACACCACTCCAGGAAAGGAGCTGTGCCTCATAAAATACTGGATATTCTAATTAAAAATCAGCTAACCTTAACAGAGGTGACTCTAGATAAGCAGGAAAAAAGGGGTTTAGCTTGTAAGAGCACAGAAAAACACCTTAACCAACCATTACACTGCTACACATACAAAAATGCAGGGGGTGAGCACTTGGCTGCCCACAGGCAGGGGATGTGCTGCTCCCCACAGCCAGGCAGCTCCCTCTGCCTCCCAAACACATGCAGGGAATGTGCTGGTGGACTCCAAACCCTGGTGCCCCTGATGATCCCCCCTCAGCTCCAGAGTGGCACAGGCAGTGGCTTTGGCAGAGAAAGCCAGCAGTGAGGACATGGGGTATGGAGCCCTGCACAGCCCTGACTGAAGCCAAAACCTCACTGCCCTGCCCTGTCTCCATTTCTTAAATTGCATCTCTTTGGCTTCAGAGCATAAACATTTCAATGCAGGTGCCAGGAATGGGTTCCAGCTTCAAGTGCCTTAAGGAAAATGTGGAATCCCTTTCCTGGAGGGCGGCTCAGGGTGGAATGCTGGACACTCACTTCAGAGATAGAAAAATAATAATAAAAGTCAGGGTTTGTGCTGGCCAGCCAACACCTTCAAGAGGCTGAAAAGGTCATGTGATAGCACCATGAGCATTTCTGGGAGGTGTCCCCTGAATCGTTGCTGCTGTCGGGGGCCCTTGCCCAAAATGCCTCCCTGCTGTCCCCCCGGGCAGGTGGCCCCGACACACCGATGGGATGGGATGGGATGGGATGGGATGGTCTGAGCACCTTTACGGAGCGGCACAGCCACAGGAAGCGGGGCAGGGCCGCCAGCGCTGGCTGTGCCAGGAGCCACAGGGGCCCCGGGGCCGGCGCTGTCACCTCCGGGAGAGCCGCTGGTCGCCGCGGTGGCGCAGCCCGGGCTGGCGGCAGCTCCGGCAGCACTGCAGGCGCACGGTGGGCAGCGGGCACCGGCCCAGCAGCCGCAGCGTCTGGCAGAAGGCGAAGCTCAGGCGGTCGTGCTCGCAGGGGACATCTGCGGGGAGGGAGGGGACAAGGACAGCGTCAGTGGCACCGCAGTCGGCGGGCGCCGATGTGAAAATGTCCCTGCACAAGCAGGGGGAGGAACAAGATGGTCTTTGAGGTCCCTCCCGACCCAAAGCACTGGAGGATTCTGTGAGGGCTGGCACGTGGCTGGCACAGACAGAGCTCCCCAAATCAGGGCCCCCCTGGGCATGGGGCAGCCTCAGTGCTCCTCACTGCCAGCACCAGCACCACCTGTGCTGTCCCTGCAGCCCCACAGCATCGCTGCCAGGGCAGGCTGAGGGGCAGGGGCACAGACCTGCCCACTCTGACCACTCCTCCCAGACCCCTCAGCGCTGGCAGAGCCGCAGAAAGGCCAGAATTCCTTTTTCTTTGCATTGTTTAGGTTATTTTGAGAACCTGCATCATCTGGTTCACTTCCTGCAGGTGTCCTGCAGACCCCACAACAGCTCTGGTGCTGCTTCAAGGACAGGCTTTGTTTTGGGAACCACTGCTCCAGTGCCAGCCCCAGCTCTGCCGGGGGGGCAGTGCCAGGACAGCTGCAGCAGCAGCCACAGCCTGGCCACCCCCTGAGCCACCCATGGCCACAGCCTGGCCACCCCCTGAGCCCCCCACAGGCTGAACAAACTGTGTGCAGGAGCTGCTTCCTCTCTGCAAACAGCCTGGAAATCACAGCCCCCACTCCAGGGCCAGGAGTGCCAGGTCAGTGGGTTTCCCTGGCAATGGCATGGGAATGTGGCAAGGAGGGGACAGCTCTGCCCTGCACCATCAACAGCTCCCAGCTCCACACGAGCCACACCAGGCTCAGCCAGGCTGCACCTCAGCTCAGCCACAGCAGCAGAGACCCACCACCAAATACACACTGTTTATGTGAATATAGAGTCGATTTCTTAATTCCTCCCTTTCTACTTTATCTCGCCTCCCTGAGCCTGCAGCATCTCACCCAGTTGGGTAAGACTTGCTTGAATTACATCAGCTCTGTCTGATTTCAACTCCTGTACTACTAATTGAAATAAATGACAGCTTTTCTCTGAAAAAAGGCAGGGTTGGTGCTGCTGGGGCCAGAACCCCCAATCCCCTCTCACTGGCCCTCCCCAGGCACCCTCCACCAGGGCCACAGTGAGCAGGGGCACAAATGGGGCAGGAAAACAGGCTTTGCTCTTTCTCAGGACACTTCTCTGCTTAGGAAGCAGCAGGATGGAGCCAGGGGAGCTGTCACTGCCCCCTGCCCCTCGCCATGCCCCCTGGGAACAAAGGCTGTGCCGAGGGAAAGGCTGCTGCCCCCATTCCCACGGGAGCGGCCGAGCCCAAAGGACGAGGCAAAGGACGCGGCACATGCAGAGCAGAGACTTTTCCCCCCGTTTGGGATTTCAGCCACAGCCCCCTCCCCCAGCCCAGCAGCAGGGAGGTCAGTAACTGCTCTAAAATTAATGTTCTAGTTCAGCTGAGGTATTTCCTCTCTTCCTCCCGAGCTGCAGCTCTCTGTGCCTGGCAGGACCGTCCCTGTGCCCCCAAACGCCGCTGATCACCAGCACTGCCGGGTCCAACCGCTGCCAACGGAGCAGGAGGGAGTGGATCCCACCTGCCCAGCCCAGCCCAGCCCAGCCCAGCCTGGGGACTCGCTCCCACCCTGGGGGCTGGCACAGTGTGGGGTTTTTCCTGCTGGTTGAGCAGAGTGGGTAAGAAATCTCTGTACAGCCCAGCAAGGGCACATCCTAAACCTGCCGTGAGAGCCCTGGAGCAGGTTGGGAAAAGGGAAGCATTTGCTCTTTTGGGGTCTCAGGGTCAACATTCCCTGGGAGCATCGTTGAGGCTCCACATGGCACTCCCTGAACCCCCAGGGCCCTTTTGCACTGGGGCACAGGAACACATGCATTCCCATTTGCACACTCTGCAGGACAGGGATGGCTCAGCAGGACTCCTAAAACACTTTGGGAATGTCCCATGAGAGGGGGAATCAGCCTGGAGAGCCCCCACGGCTGGTGATGGCAATACTGGGGTGCACCAGCTGAGGTGCACCCTGAAACACCCCACTGCCCAGCTCCAGCCTGGCACTGACCCTGGCCATCCCCATCCCACAGCATCTGGTAATTCATTTACTCCTCACCACTGGGCAACCCCCCCTGCCCACCCTGTGCTTCCCATGGGATTTATAGAACCAGAATCACACAATCACCAAGGCTGGAAAAGCCCTCTAAGACCATCAAGTCCAAGAGACCCCCTGGCACTGCCAAGGCCACCGAACCACGTTTCCAAGTGCCACATCTACACATCCTTTGAAGCAGGGATTAGAACCTCTCTGTGTTTGGAGTTGCTGTTGGGCAGGGGAGCTGCAGAACAGAGCTGTGGCTCCAGCAGCACAGGCAGGGCTGGTGTGCCCAGGGGAACTGCAGGAGAACCCCATGCCATGAGGACCCAGCTCAAAACTCCCCATGGAGGGGTGGGAATGTCACCATCGCTGCCCAGGGGGGTGCCCAGCCCAGACAGACCCCCAGGAGCCCCTCAGTATTTTTAGCTCTCTCTCCACCTATCACAGCTTCCTAGAAAGCTATTTATGGATCCCAGCCAAGCTGCCTCCTGCCCTCCCCTGGGAGGTGCTTTCCAGGACTGGAGTGAGGGTTCAGCTCCCTCCTGAGCCTGGGCACGGGCAGGGAGTGCCCACCCTGCCCGCAGTCACGGCTCTGGGTGCACCACGTTATCAGCAAAGGAATGAGGTTACCATGGAAACAGCCGGGATGGGCTTGGGGAGGGTGGGGAAGAGCCACCTCCCTTGGCTGAGGCTCTGCTGACCTTCCAGGAGATCCCACCAGGACTCCAGGACCAAAGCAAAATGAAGTCATGGAATCACAACATGCACAAATTGGAAGGGACCCACAAGGATCATGGAGTCCAACTCCTGGCCCTGCACAGGACACCCCAACAATCCCACCCTGTGCTGTCCAAACAGTGCCAGAAGCCAGTGAGGTCAGTGGAGCCTGTGAGTGTTCCCATCACTGCTCAGATCCGGGCTCGGGGCTCCTGCAGCGTCTCAGGGTAGATCTGTGTGGGGTCAAGCTCAGGTCTGAGAATCTTGGCTGGGCCTGGGATTCCTCCTGGAATTTGGTCTTGGGCAAGGGAAGCTGTAATAAGCACTTAATTTGTCAGCTCTTCAGAGAGGGCCCTGCAGAACCAACCCAATTTCCATTTAATCCTTTTACTGTTAGTTTTTTTTCTATTAACATTTTTTTATATAATCCTCACACTTCATTTGGACACATGTTCCATAAGTTCATGCCAAATTTTAGGCTAAAGAAATAGCTTAAAGCAGGGCTTTAAAAATCCAGGCTAAGTCAGCACATTAGAGACTGAAAACCCCCACTTTTTTTTAGGTTGTTTTTCTAAGGTCGGGGTGGAAGTCGCTTTAAATTTCATTTAAGCTTTTGCCACCCAGACCTAAGCTTTTACTTTTATGCTTGGGAAAAATAAACTTCCTGGAACAGGTTTTGTAAAAACAAGGAAAGGTTGAGCTTTGAGCTGAGCTGGCAAATCCAGGGAATTAGGCTGCTGACCTCTGGCCTTTGGGATGCTCCCAGAGCCAGGGCTGAATTTAACAAGTGTTATCCCAGGGTCCTGCTTGAGGCTGTGGTGCCCTTCCCTGTGGTCCCTGGGCAGCCTGGTGGGATGCATGGGATGCACCCCAGTGCCAGCTTTGCCTGCACAGACTGGTACTGACAGGGCACAGCTGAGAGAACTGGGAGGAAATCACAAACTCCATCAGTTCTCAGGTGTCCACCTTGCTGTGGGCAACATCTTCCTTCCACATCTAATGAAAACAGGGAGTCCTTTCCCAAGCATCCCTTTCCCACTGACTCCTGTTGTCAATTAGCAGTTAATTAATTGCCCTCAATGCCTCACTCAGCAGCACCTCCCTGCCTTGCCTCTTGCATAGGGACTTCCACGCTCAAATGACAGAGAAAATTGGACTATGCTGCAATTATTTCCCCTATGGATCCCTTGTGGACAAACTCAGTGACATGCAGAACCATGAACAATTCCATTTCCTTACTCAGAGCAAGCAGGACCACAACATTTAATTGCCAATTAATCTTGAGGCAATTAGAAATAGAGCCAGGCCTGGCTAACGAGCCTGAAGCAAAGGGGGGCAGCTGGAGGGGGTTGGGCATCAGGGACTCACCCCAGAGTTTGGGGGGTCCCCTGGGCACTGTCCCTGTCACAGCCCCCTCCCCGGTCCCCTGTGCTGGCTGCTCCCAGGGCACAGGGCTGGGCTCCACCCCTGCTCTGTGCCCTTCCAGAGGAGCTGCACACACCAGTCACTTGTCCCTGAGCCAGCTGAGGCTTTACCTCATCCCTCTGGCATTCCAAGCTGAGACACCTGTGAGGCAGCCTCAGTTTGCTGAGGTGCCTGGGCTGGAGCCACCAACTGGCCCCATCCCCTGCCTGTGCCTGCTTGGGGCGAGTCTGGGGAGCTCCCAGACCCCCCAGCACCAGATCCAGAGAAATGATTCATTTTATGGCATGACCACAGTGAGCCCCCAGAGATGCCCATGCTCTGTCCCCAGCAGGGCTGTGTCACCACCACCAAGGGCTCCCCAAAAGCCACCAGCCTGGCTCTGTCCCCAGCAGGGCTGTGTCATCACCACCAAGGGCTCCCCAAAAGCCACCAGCCTGGCACAGCCACCACCCCAACCAGCACTGACCAGCTCCAACCCTGACTTCCTCCTCCCATATAGAGCAAATCCTGCTTTTCTGGCTTAAATCTATTTGATCTGCTGGATAAACTGAAGCTGGTTTCTCCAAACCCTGAGGTGGGACCTGGGGCTCAGCTTCTTTCCAAGACACCACAAACAATTCCCAGATAAATGTCCCTGGAGTGTCCCCCAGAGGCACTGGGGTGCCCACGGGCTCTGATGCTTCCCAGGAGCCATCTAAGGACACAGTCACAGCTGGCTGCAGCTGGAAGACAACAGGCACATTCAAAAATAACCTCAGTGTAATCTTCAATTAATTTATAACCTGGCAAAAGCACAGGACTCTGGTTCTAATTAATCCCGACCTCCTTTAATTGAGGAGCCGATTGCTGTGAGATGTTTGTTTGTGCTGCGTTTGTTCCATCTCTGCTCAAAATCCATCTGACAATGGTTTGAACATTGAAACCCTGCTGGGGTTATTGGCATTTCTGTGTCCAGGGAGGGCACAACCACTGGCAGACCCAGCCATGGGGCTGCTGTACCAGAGCACCTGGTGCCAGGGGAGGGAGAGGCTCCGTGCGCTCCTCAGGAAAACACGGATCACTCCAGGCTGCATCCATCTAGTGCAGTAAAGATCCTCATAACACAGGAAAGGGCTGCAGTTACGGTCCTGCCTTTCTGGGAGCCTGTGCATTTACACATCTGGGATTTCCTGCCATGTGAAAGTTTTGTTCCCCTTCATGCTTTGGCTGGAAACGTTTGTATTTCCAAGAGGCGTTTCCTGCCCTGGGCTGCAGCCAGAGCGTTTATGTCATTTTTGATCCAGGATTTCAGCATTTATTTGTGTGCTTCCTCCACAGCTCAGTGGTTATTCTGGTCCAGCCTTGGCTCCATGGCTCTCATCACCCAGCCCGGCACAGAAATTTTCCCTTGACAAAAACAGCCGGAACTGCACATCACTTGTTGAGCAAGGCTGACTCACCATTTCCTAAAGGCTGAAGTGCCCCATGGCCCTGCAAACGCTCCAAAAAGGAGCTGTTTAATGGCTAAGGACGTCCCAGTGGCCAGTGCTGCCAGTCCCCAAATCCCACTAAACCAAAGGCAATGCTCCTGCCCTCTCTGGAACGGGAGCCAGGAGGAACATGCAGGACATGGGACAAACACACACAGATGGAAGGATGCAAATGGGTGTCCCAGCTGCAGAGGGGACCTGCAGAGTGTGGAGCAGCTGTGGATCCAGCTCCTGCACCCTGGGCATGCTGCCCTCCTGCCCACCCACCCCATCTCTCAGCCCTGCCTTTGTTCAACAAACCTCCTGAGGGTCTAATGTTTCCTTCCAGGCAGCCAAAGAGCTTTTTTTTTGCACAGACACATTAAAAAGATAAAGCTGATAAATGATTGACATGCTCATACCAATGACATCCAATCCCTCCTCACAATGCTTTTCCTTTAAGTGCCATTAACCCTTGCAGCCCCTGATTTCTGGCTCCCAGGGAACTGCCTGGTGCCATGGGATGTATCTCTGGGAGTGAAGGTGGGAGGAGAAGCCAAGTGAGTCCCTCTTTGAGGAGACCAAACAGAGCATGAAACAGCAGCCATCCAGCAGAGAGGGTGACATTCCCACCTCCTAGCACACAGTGTGGCCACCCAGCAGAGAGGGTGACATTCCCACCTCCCAGCACACAGTGTGGCCACCCAGCAGACAGGGTGACATTCCCACCTCCCAGCACAGTGGGACAGGTGACACTCTGCTGTGTGACCTGGGCAAGGAGCAGAACTCTGCACACCAGAGTTTCTAACCGGGTCTTGCTCCACCAGCTCTCACCAGTGCCATGTGATGGGAAAGTGTCCCCAGCCATGGCAGAGGTGGGGATGGATGGCCTGCATCCCTGCTCCACAAAGCTGGTGATGGAGGAGCCACCTGCTCTGCAGGTAACAGTCCTTAACCACGAGCCAGGGTGGTTCCCACACCAATCCCCAAGATTATCACCATGTCCTCAAAGCACAGCATCTATCCCAGGAAGCTCCACAAGCTCCTGGTGAGCACAGCCACCCTGAGGACACCCCTCAGCTGCCAGGACAGGCAGAAGACCCCGGGCACCACTCCCTTACCCGGCTCGGAGCTGTCACAGTCCTGGGGGTTGCACTTCTGGGTACTCTCGGGCCAGGGCTCGTGGTCACACAGGCTGGTGTCCTCCTCTGCCACCCCCGTCTGGGTGTTGATGCACTTCACCTGGCGCCGCTGGATGCCCCCTCCGCAGGGAGCCGAGCACTGCGGGAGCAGGGACCCCTCAAGCCAGGGAACCCCTCCCTGAGCCCCTCCAGAGCCCCCCAAAGCCCCTCAGAGCCACCTCAGAGACCCCCAGAGCCCTCTCAGAGTCCCCCAGAGCCACCGCAGAGCCCCTCCAGAGCCTCCCTACAGCCACCTCAGAGCCCCCCCAGAGCCCTCCAGAGCCACCCCGGAGCCCGGGGCTTGCTATGGCAGCACCCCCGGTTGGTTTGCAGGCTTGGGCTCCCCCCATTCCTTGTCTCATGCAGTTGCCCTGGAGGGCCCGTGCCCACTCACCTGCCCCCAGGAGCCCACCACCCAGGTGGTGCAGGGCTGTGTGTTGCAGGGCCGGGTCGCATTGGGCCGCGATGTCTCGTCGCAGCGCCCGAGCTCGGGGCACGTCACCAGTCGCTGCTGCTCCCCCGTCCCACACGACTCCGAGCACTGCGGCACACACAGCATGGCAGCTCCATCAGCACCCCAGAGCTGCAGCCCCTCTGCCTGGGGCCAGGCTGGGACAGCTGGGGGGGTCACCTGGAGAAGAGAAGGCTCCAGGGACACCTGAGAGCCCCTGGCAGGGCCTGAAGGGGCTCCAG
>JAWWLZ010000019.1:1012342-1024667 GCA_035041345.1 Poliocrania exsul
GGGCTTGGAGCACCCTGGGCTATGGGAGGTGTCCCTGCCCATGGCAGGGGTGGCACTGGGTGGGCTTTAAGGTCCCTTCCCACCCAAACCATTCCTTGATTCTGATTCCAGCACTTGCCTGTCCTGCCACACAACTCCAGGAAATTCTCTGTGCTGGGAGAAATGTGGATCTTGGATCTGAGTTTCTGCCTGTGGCAGTTCCCTGCTCTGAGCAAACTTCTGTGGTTTCCTATCAATGTAAACCCCTCAGCCCCCATTTTTGCACTTCTCAGACATTCTCAGCACGTTCATCACCTTTTTTATTCACAGTAAATTTTATTCTGCTTGGCATCTGGTCATGTCCATGTGGCTGCACTGAAACCCATTTGAGACCCTTGGAATAAAATTAAAAATTATTTCTATTATGGGAGAAAGGATTATGAGGCAATAAAATGTCCACTTTTTAAATTCAGGTTATTTTTCTTATCTTTTCATCCTGTCCCTTCCCTGGCAAGAATGAGCTCTGGGGCTGGGGATTTTTTTTCACTTCTGAGAATTTCCTGAATGTAAGAAAAATGAGGGTTTTCTGGGGTGGTCACAGCACTGAGGTGGTTTCTGGGCTCTGCAGGGACCCCCCAATGGTTCAGAAGTTTGTGGTGCTGACATTGGCTGATGAAGAAAGTCCTCAACAAGGTGAAGCCCAAAGAGTTCCCTCTCCTGCCATGCAGGGATTGGGGCAGGGGATGTCTGGGCACAACAAAAATGCTCTAGACACAGTGCTGAGAGCCTGAATAAATAATAATCAATATTAATTAGCAGTTAATGTGACAGTCAGTGTTTGTGTTAGTGCAGCACCCCTGGGTGGGAGGGCAGGAAGGAGCAGGACAGGGCGGGCAGGGAGATTAAACGGCTTAAACAAGGACAAACAGCCCAGGAGGGAGGTCAGAGGAGGGGAAATCAAACCCCAAAAGGCAGAGGGTGGTGCTGGTGGGGCCTCACCAGCCTGGCCAAGGGTGGGAAACAGCTCCTGCCCACGGGGAGCTGCTGCCTCACCCCACAGGTGGGAGGGCTTGCCCTGCACTGGGACCCCCCTGGCAGCTCAGGGTCATGGAATGGGTTGGGTGGGAAGGGACCTCAAACTTCATCTCCTGGTGCCCCACCCTGCCTTGGGCAGGGACCCCTCCCATGCCCAGGGTGCTCCAAGCCCTGTCCAGCCCGGCCTGGGGCACTGCCAGGGGGGAATTGTCCCTTCTCACCCTTCTCTCCAGTGATCCTGATCCTCCTCGATGCTCCAGGGCTGAGCAGCAGCCTGGGAATAAACACGAACCCTCCCCAAACTCCCGGGTTTCAGCAGCGCCTCAGCAAATCTGCCTCAAAACTCAGTTACCCCGATTCCTCCCATTGCCCAGAGGTCACCGGTCCTTCCCATATCAGAAATGTCGCCGGTCCTTCCCATTGCCCAAATGTCGCCGATTCTCCCGCCCCCAGCTCAGCAAAGCCCTCAGGACACGGCTCCTGCCGCAGCCTCCGAGTGCCCCAAAATCCCACAGGACCTCCCCGGGGGATGATCCTGGAGCGCCCTTTGCCCTCGGGGAACATCGCGACACCCCCGTGCTGGGGAATATCGCGACATCCCCGGCCAGGCAGTGCCCTCATGCTGGGGGACATCGGGACATCCCCCGTGCTGGGGAACATCGCGACACTCCCGGGCCGGGCAGTGCCCCCGTGCTGGGGGACATCGGGACATCCCCCGTGCCGGGGAACATCGCGACATCCCCGGGCCGGGCAGTGCCCTCATGCTGGGGGACATCGCGACACCCCCGGCCGGGCTGTCCGCGCCTCGGCACCTACGAACGGGAGGCAATTCCGACCGGGAACTCCTGCAAAGCGAATCCCTGGGATTCCCTCACCTCTCCTGCACGTTCCTGTGTCCTCAGGTAACCCCGACAGGAGTCCCAGTCACAGCACGGACCGGGTCGGGACAGACCCCCGAGCGCGTCCCGGCCACCCGTCGGTGCCGCCCCGCTGTGCCCACAGCCCGGGGCAGGCGGTGCCACCGCCCGTCTGGGGCAGGCCCGTCTGGGGCAGGCCCGGCCCGGGGGAATTCCCGAGAGCGGGAATTGTGTGAGGGGGGGACCCCTCAGGCCCCGCCGCGGGCTCTGTGGGAGCTCCCCGGGCAGGACAAACGGCGGCTGCTTCGGAATGGGGCGCGTCTGGAGAGTCCGGAACCGGCCCCGCGTCCGCCCGGGCAGGGGAGGGCTGGGACAACTTGTGCCCCCCATCACTGAAGGCAAATGTCCCTGGGGATGCCCAGGGTTCCCCTGGCATGGTGATGCTGAGTGGGGTTCCGTGGGAGGTCTGTTCAGCATGGGGCAATGCTGGCTCTGGGTGGTGGGACACCCCCAGGGTCCACCATTCTGGGGGGGGCTCAGAGGGGGCTGCTCCCGCTGGGAATGCAGGTGGGCTGTGAGCTGGGCCCGTGGGCATGGCTGGTGCCAGGGCATCCTGCTGGGTGAGGCCGCTGGAGGTGAGCTGGGTGGCCGGCCTGGGCATGGCAGGGGACAAGGACACTGCTGTGGGAAGGGCTGTAGTGGCCATGGAAGGGGCTGAGCTCAGGGATGTGGAGCTGTGGAGCTCTGGCTGGTGCCCTGCCTGCCCCGTGGGACCCCTGTCAGCACCCCTGGGAGAGGGACCCACAGTGGGACTGATGCTGCCAGCACTCTCTCCCACCTCCCACCGCGGTCCCTGCAGGGTAGGGAAGGACAGATCTGCCCTCTCTGTCCCCTGGGGATGCTCATTGTCTGCCGGCACTGCCTGTGTGCCCACCACCCACCCTGGCACTTCTGCCCACCTGCCCTGCTCCCTGGGGTCACTGCTGGTGTCACCAGTGAGGACAAGGCCCATTTCCCTGGAGTCCTCGTGGCCTGTCCCTGCAGACCTGGCCGTGTCCTGCCCCTCCCTGCCGGTGTGCCCTGGCACTGCAGGAGTGCCAGATGCACCCACAGCAGCACTGCCCCAGGCAGTGGGCATTGGAGGTGGGGGATCAGCAGGGTGGGGATCCCAGGGAGGGAGGCCATGGGCTGAGGCATCCTGCCCAGGCTGTGTCCTTCTCAGCACAGCTCCCTGGGGCTCATCCAGGGCCCGGTGGTCGTGGCTGGTGGCAGAATTGTGACTTGTGGTGCTCTGGGTGGGCGGGAGGTCCTCCGAGAGGGGCACAAGTATAGTGTCCTCCTCCTCCTCCTCACCCATGAACCCAGGGATGGTGTATTTGGGAGTGGCTGGTCCTGCATCGCTGGGGATCACACTCAGGAGGTCATTCCTGGCTAAATCCCCAGGCTCCATCTCTGCCTCATCCTCAGGAGCAGAAACTTTGGTGTCCAGGTGGTCCTCGCTCTCTCCTCCCAGCTCGGTGCTGAGCAGGACATCAGTGGGCACCTCCCAGGGCCCCTCCACGTCATTGCTGCTCAGCTCTGGCTTTGGCTCCTCACCTTTGGTCTCCTTCTCCATGAAGGGATAGTAAGACAGATCCTCATGGAAGTTGATAAAATTATAATCGTAGTAAAAATCATCAACAAAGACGTTTCCCTTCCTGGCTGGGAAATCTTCCTCAGGGATGACATTGACATCGTTGGACTCGGGAATGTTGGGGATCAAGGGGTTGAATTTAGGGATGTGGTTGCTGGGGATGTAATGGATCTCATTGAATATCTCCCTGCTGGAGGCGCCGCTGCCAGAGCCGTCGGGGTGGGTGCTGTGTGGGCAGGGTGGGGACCAGCAGGGCCCCTCCGAGGGCGGTCGCTCCGCGGGGGCACAGGCGGCCCCTCCATCGCTGCAGTGAACTGGGCGCCTCTGCGTCCCATTCCCACATGTTGTGGAGCACTGGGAAGGGAAGAGAGAGGGAAACACAGTCACAGAATCACAGAATCAGTTGGGTTGGAAGAGACCTCTGAGAGCATCCAGTCCAACCCCTGATCCCACCCCACTGTGATCACCAGCCCATGGCACTCAGTGCCACGCCCAGTGTCACCTTAAACACCCCCAGGGATGGGGAATCCACCCCCTCTCTGGGCAGCCCATTCCAATGCCTGACCACTCTCTCTGTAAAGAATTTCTTTCTGATATCCAACCTAAACCTCCCCTGGCAGAGCTCAAGCAGCCTCTCCTCACAGGACTTGTGCTCCACTCCCTTCTCCAGCCTTGTTGCTCTTCTCTGGCCCCGCTCCAGCCCCTCAAGATCTTTGCTGAACTGAGGGCCTCAGAACTGAACACAACACTCAAGGTGTGGCCTCATCAATGCAGAGTCCAGGGGAAGGGTCACTGCCCTGGGCCTGCTGCCACGCTATTTTTGATCCAGGCCAGGATTCCATTGGCCTTCTTGGCCATCTGGGTGATGGAAGCACAGGGCAGCAGGAGCAGCAGGGATGGGGACAGGGTTGGCAACAGTGCCTGTGCCTCTCACCAGTGCTCCCCTCTGACACCACAGTGGGTGCTGTGTCAGGAGCCAGGAGCAGGGGGTACTGGTGGTCCCACAGGGAAGGAAGGAGGGTATTGCTGCCCAAATCCACTTCTGGGGCTGGGTCCTGCTGGAGGCCATCCCAGAGCAGGGCTGGTGTTGTGGGGCTCTTTGCATAGGGTGATCCTTGCCCTGCAGTCCAGGCAGAAAGAGTTTTCCCTGGAGATGGGCACTGGGAAGGGCTCTGGATAAGATGATCTAATAGGTCTTTCCTGTGACCTACTGTGATGAATTGCATCTCTTCTTCTAGAAGAGCATTTTTTGAAGCAGGGAATAACAACGTGGGTGTTGTGCAATCAGGGAAAAGGCAAAGGTCAGGAAGGAGCTTTGTTGGGGACACCCCACCCCCAGCATAATGGGCTCTTTCAGAGGGGTCAGTACAAAAGAAACCAAGAAGCTGGAAAGATCAGCATGATTTTCTGCTGCATTTGGGGCTTGGAGCAACCTGGACTTGTGAGAGGCGTCCTGCTCATGGGAAGCAGGTGGAATGAGATGATCTTTAATGTCCCTCCCCACCCAAACCATTCCAGGATTCTCTGATAGCACCATGTGGCCACCTCCAGGCATTTCCACCAGCTCGAATAAAACATTACCACACACCCACAGCTGCAAGAGAGCTGCAAAGAGGCTGCTTCCCTCCATGGGATGGCACTGCCAACCCAGGGAACACAGATCAACTCCCACAAGGCTAACATTTTCCAGCAAAGACTTCCAGCTCCATCCAGGAGATAAACTCCAGGTATAGCAGTGCTTGCAGGGGGAAGGAGTGGGATCATTTGCCAAGGCTGGATTATCAGGAAGGCCTCTGGGACACAGACAAGGAATAAGGGCTGGTAGGAGCCTCGTGGAGGAACACACAGAGCTCACAGGAGGGTTCAGCCTTGAGCAGGAGCCACCATAGCCAGCTGGGACATGCTCCTCCCAGGAGACAGATGCTCCAGCTCTGGAATTAATGGACAGCAAACCACCCTTTTGACTAACTTCTTTGCAAAGTCCATAAAGCTGGATGTGCATTGCTTTAGGGTCCTTCCAAAGGCACGAAGTCCTGGTGTTTAAGCAGTTTGTTGGGCTACCCAAACCCCAGAGAACCCCTTTGGCATTGGGTGCTCAGGTGATGGACAGGCACACACACCCCCAGAGTCTGCAGACAAAACCAGCCCAAACTCCTGTTAGGAACTGCTGACAGAAGGACCACGTTTCCGGGAAGCTTCCAAGCCCCTCCAATTCCCCTGATTATGGTGGTAGTGGAAACAAAGAAGAAAGAGAGCTCTTGTTTTAAATTAAAGGACAGAAGAATTACAGAACCTCAAAATCCCAAGCACTTTTCTCCTGAGCTCAGATCTGTCCATGCCAGCACCAGAGATGACGACTGTGAGGGCTGGGGCTGGCCCTGCCCAGCACTGACCCACCACCAAGCCATGATTTTTCTGTCAAACCATTGCATTCATCTTTCTCAGCCCTTAATTGTGGCTTTTGTGGGCCCCTAGAAAAATATTTCCAACTCTCTCTCTCATTTAGCCTTCAAATTCTCTGTTCGCATTTGATCCGGGTTGTTCCTTAGCAACAAGCTCCATTCCCAGGCTCTCCTTTCTCTCCTGATATTTGACTTCATGCTGAACACTTTCTGGAATAGCTGCTTAAATTAGGAGTTATCATTTTCTGGTTGAAACCCTAAACCTGTGGTTAAGCTGATCCACAGAAATACAAAAATAAGTCAAGGCTATGAAGAGTACGATCATAACTCACTTCATGGAATGGTTTGGGTTAGAAGGGACTTTAAAGATCATCCAGTTCCATTCCCTGCCATGGGCAGGGACATTCAGCTGAAAACCTCTTGTTCCTGCCCTCCTTACACAGGCTGTCACCCCGAGGGAGCAGCAAGGAGATGGGGCAGAGTCACACAGCCCAATGCTCCTTCCTCACTGAGACCTCTCCATGCAATGGAATTCCTGTCCCTGGGAGCTGGTGATCCCACACAGACACATCCATGATTTTCCCTGTGAGCAGGAGCACACCCATTGCTCTTGGGCAGGCTGAGGGTGTCTGAAGCACCCTGTCCCCAGCTCCCACCAGCTCTGCAAGACACCGGGACCTCCCCGACGCTCCTCCTCACCTCAGACCAGTTCCCCACGACCCACTGGGAGGGACAGGGGACCTCCTGGTGACAGGGCATGGTGGCATCTGGCTTGGGGAGGTGCTGGCAGGCTGCAGGCTGCAGGGCCCTCTGCTCGTCCAGCCCCACGCTCTGGATGCACAGCACCGTCCTCTTCATCAGCCCCGCCCCGCCACACGTGGCCGAGCACTTCTGCCACTCCCCGACCCACCACCTGGGGAAGGGAGGGGACAGGGGAGGGGACAGGCAGGGGAAAGGGGAAAGAAAGGGGAAGGAATGGGGAATGAGGAGTGAGGAAAGGGAAGGGGAATGGGAAGGGGAAGGAAAAGGGGAAAAGTCTCAGCCAGAGGAAACAACCACGTGCCAGGTTCCATCCTCTGGCCTGTCCCATGGGGCTGTGAAGGAATGAGGATCCCAAGTGCAGCCTTTGTGTCAGCCCAAGGTCAGGGAGCCCGGATGGAGGGTCAGGGATGGGTCAGTGCCCAAGCTGTGCCAGGGATGGTTCTGTGCACAGAGGCACAGAGGAGCATCCTGCCAGGGTGCTACCACCCATGCAGCTCGTACCCTGTGGGCAACCCTGTCTGGGAAACAAGCCATCAGGCAATCACAGGGATGCCCTCAGGGACCAACAGAGCATCTGGGATCCATCCCCATGGATGAGGAAGAGGAGACAGGTGAAGAGCTGCACATATCCAGGGGCAATCCTGCACACATCCTGGGGCAATCCTGCACACATCCTGTGGGAATCCCGCACATATCCTGTGGGAATCCTGCACACATCCTGGGGCAATCCTGCACATATCCTGTGGGAATCCTGCACACATCCTGGGGCAATCCTGCACACATCCTGGGGGAATCCAGAATGGCAATGACTGAGGTCCCCCCGCTCTGGTCACCCCTCAGGGCTGTTGGACACTAAGGCTGAGCTAAGGAGGGTGGGAAGGGAAGGAAAGGGAGGGGAAGGGAGGGGTCACACCTGGCCGGGCAGGGCTCCTCGCTGCAGGGGCGCTGCTGGTCGTCAGGGCGGGTGAGGGCGTCGCAGAACCGCTCCTCCACGATGCCAGCCAGCTTCTCCACACAGTGCACCACCTGCCGCTGCACCCCTGTGGGCATGGACATGGGCACGGGCTCTGGAGAGGCTCGGGAAACCAACCCACCCATGCAGGCACCAGCTGGGCTTTGGAAACCAAACCATGGACATGGGAACTGGCTTGGCTTTGGAAACCACACTAACCCAGCACCCCCCAGCAGAAGGTGACAAGAGGACCTTGGTAAGCCCAAGCCAGCAAAACAGGGGAAAGAAAATGAAACCACCTCTAGGAGCTGCAGACCCACTTCTGCTGAGGTACCAATGCCCTCAGAGAGCCCCATGGCACTGGTGCAGGTGGGGCAGGATGGACAGCTGTGAAGGTGCTGCACCGTCCTGGCAGCGCTGCCCAGAGTCACATCCAGCCACAGCAGCCCCTGTGCACTGGGCATTCTGGGGGGCTGTGTCCAAAAGGAGCCAATGGGCAGCACACAGCTCTTTGGGCAGCCCTGCCCCACCCTCAGCTCAGGAATAAATCACTGGCTGAAGACTCGTGTCCTCGAAGCACTCAGGGGGTGATGTTTTTTAAGGGTGACCTCACCACGCTGCCTTGCTCCGGCTTTTGTCCCCATTTTTGTAACACATACTTGACCTGTGACATGGAGAGCTGTCACTGAACCCCTGCCACCAGCTGAGACTGACAGAATCCTGCTGAGGCTGCTGAGCTGGGCTCTGACTTACAGGGCCCTGGAGCTGACCAGAGGCTCACCCTGAGCTCTCCCAAATCCCTGTCTCAGCTCACTCCATCATCAAGCCCAGGGTGAGGGGTTCAGCCTTCCTCCAGCTGCTCCCCCTCCCCTGACTCCTGCCAGATTCATTCCTGTATTTCCCTTCTGTTCTGGAAGCCCAGCACTCAAACTGCACAAAGGAAAGCCGGTTTTAAACAAAAAACATCTCCTGGCACTCTGTGCCACCTAGAAAGCACAAGTGTCCTTGAATTCCCCATTTTCCCAGTGCCAGCCACTCTCGAGGAAGTGCTTGCTGGTCCCAGGCTCCCCCTGGCAGTGTGCCAGGAATGCCCCTCTCCAGCAGCTGCTCTAAAAGCTGCCCCAGGCCCCTGGAGGTGCAGCAGGGCAGGGTGGGGGGACACAAGTGACCAGCACATGGAGCCACCCCCGGCACCTTCCCATGTGCCCCCGGAGGGGCCCAGTCAGGCAGGAGAGCAGCCCTTCCACACTCCCTGGTTTCCCTAAAGCTCTTTTGTCTCCATCCCGACGCCGAGTAGCACTGGGCAGTAACAGGACACCGAGCCGGGAGCAAAGCGCTGTCACCCGCCGGGTCTGTGCACGCCGCAGGGGCACCGCAGCCCTGACCTCGGCAGATGGCCCCTTTCTTTCCCCCTAAGTCCTCCTGAAACCCAAGACCCAGGAATTTCTAAGGCATCCCTGGGGATGCTCCACCTGCTCCGCTCCCCCGCCCGGCGTGTCCCGGCTCTGGGCTCACCGGTGCCACACGTGGCCGTGCAGGTGGTCCAGGAGCCGAAGCGCCACAGGAACTCGGGCTGCTCCACCTCGTTGTCGCTGTCGGCCGGGCGGTGGATCGTGTACTGGTACCGCACCCCGGGGTTGGCCTCCTGGAACAGCAGCTGGAGGGACAAACGGTGGTTGGGGGGCCTGGGCAGGGCAGTGGGAGGGGAGGCATCATACCCTGGGGGCTTCTCAGTGGCGAAGGACTTGCCCAGCACAGCCAGAAGGGTGGGATTCTCTGCCCAGCTCTGGGCCAGGGCTGCATTACCTGGCACAGGGTGCCCAGAGAGGCTGTGGCTGCCCCATCCCTGGAAGTGTCCAAGGCCAGGTTGGATGTACGTGGAGCAACCTGGTCTAAGGGAAGATGTCCCTGCCTGGAGGAATTTCCTAAACTGCTGGAAACAGGCTCCTGCTGCTTCTGCAGCTGACATAAATCCTGCCCAAAGTGCCTCCTGCACCAGCGCTCATGAGGGCCGGGAGTTTATCCCTGTTTTTCTTAGCCTAAGCACTCCCATTATTGCCAAAGCTTTGTTGTTCTTGGAGCTTTGGCGGGAGCCAGGGCATCTTTCCAAAACCTCTGCATGAATATTGAAACATTCTTGTCCAAAGGTTTTAATTACGCTACGAATCCCAGCAAGTGATTTGTGGGTGCCGAGCACGCCAGCGTTCCCATTAACAGCAGCCCTCAGAGGCAGCAAGCCCGGGATCTCCCTGCTGAAGGAAAGGCAGGAGAATATTTTGGCTGCTCAGGGTGGCTGAGCTCTGGGAGAGCCTCTGCAGAGGGGCTGGTGCTCCAGAGACCATGTAGGGCTGAGCCACAACTGCTGGGGCAGGGCAGGGTCCTGTGAGTCCATCCCTGCCCCTGCCCCACACTCGACACCATGAAGGGTTTCAGCCTGGAGTCAGCTGTGCCATCATCCGTGGGATGATTCCCACTGGCCTCTCCAGAGGAAAGCTTGGCCTCATGGTAACAAGGATATTGATTCCCAACAGCCTTGCATGAACTGGCAGATCCCTCACTCCTGACTGTCCAGCCCAGCCAGAAGCACTGAGGGCTTTACCCCTGCTCTTGATAAGATATGGGAAGGGCCTCAGGAAACCACTCAGTCTCCTCACGCTCCCTCCCTGTGTAAATATTTTGAGGAATGCTGCAAAGGGGATGAGGCTCAGCTGGCAGTGGTGTGGGTTGGAAACGCTCCCTGGGCCGGCAGCGTGTGCTTGGCTGCTCCAGTGTTGGCTCCCAGAGAGACACACTCAGCCAGGAGAGGCAGGGCCCTATCCCTTGGATGGAGGGAAGTGCTGTGACAGACCATGGAGGCTCAGCCCCGCACAGGAAGGCAGGAGATCCGGTGGCTCTGTCTCCCCATCCTCCCTGCCATGCGCCCCGTCGTACCTGGATCCACACGGGCTCCACGGTGGGCCCTGGAGAGGTGAGGTTCTCCCAGTTCCCTGTCCTCTTGTAGGTGAAGGTGGTCCCTGCCACCCTGTAGTCCCCGTTCCATTGGATAGTCCAGCCACCATTCAGGAAATACTTCTCCGGGTCCTCGCTCCGCAGCGCCAGGAAATTCCCGGCTTCGGCCACTTCTTCAATCCGGATCTCCCGGGCTCCCACAGGGATAATCCCAATATCCACATAGCCTGGCAATGGAACCCAGCATTGGCCTTGGGGAGGCAAAGATGTGGCAGAGGTGATTTGGCTCTTGGGTGGCTAAGTGTCCCCTGGCTGGTTGTTATATCCCCTGGGTGATTGTCATATTCCCTGGCTGGTTGTTATGTCCCCTGGCTGGTTGTTATATCCCCTGGGTAACTGTTATGTCCCCTGGCTGGGTACTGCTGTCCTGTGAGCGGATAAAAGTGTCCACTGAGTGCCAGCATCATGCCAATCCTTACATCTCTGTAAGGCACCCCTGGGCACCAAAGCCCATCTTGCATGAATCCAGCTGCATTCTCTGCTGTCTGAACTCAAAAACAAGCTGGGGTTAAAATCTGTTGTGGGAGTGAGCAGCCCCAGCAGCCCCAGCAGCAGCACAGCAAGCCCAGCCCTGTATGACCCAGGCAGCTGGTGCTCTGGGGACAGTGCTGTGCCCTTACCCAGCCCCTCGCTGTCCTCGAAGGTCTTGTGGACGGTGTGGCAGGTGGAGCCGTCCCCGTGGCACACCCCACACCGATCCTCCACCGCGTGCGAGTCGATCTCGTAGTCACAGCCCACGTTCTGCAAGGGACCCCCGTCAGCCCCGGGGTGAGGAGCACCCAGCCTTGTGCTCCCCCACCCCTGCAAGCCCCAGGGGACACACAGCCCTGAGCTTTGACACCTCCCATGTGGGACTCTGCCTTGCAGCCCACAGTGCCATGGCAGCTCAGATCACCTCTCATTCCCTAATTTAACAGAAATGCAGTGGCTTATTCCATCCCAAACCTTAGGGCCATTTCCCTAGGGAAAGATAAGACATGAATGAAGGGATCAGCTCACTGGCACTGAAGGCAGCTGGAAGACCCAGGGCACAGCTTGGCAAAGCCTCCCCAGCCACACCAGCATGTCCCAGTTCATTCACAGTGCCAACTGCACCATCTCCATTGGATTCACAGAATTATGCAATGGTTTGGGTTGCACGAGGCGTTGAAGACAACCCAGTTCCAACCCCCTGCCATGGGTAGGGACACCTTCCACTAGACCAGGTTGCTCCAAGGCCCATCCAGCCTGGCTGGGGTTGTGCTCTATGTCCTTGAGGCCAGCACTGAGCCTGGAACATGTGCGTACCACACACCCCATGGAAATCAGGAACGCTTTCTGAGTGGGGAGTGACAAAAGCAGTGAGCTCAGCACACAAGGGATGGGAGGCTGATCCCCTAAGGGAGGCTCATCCCCTCAGGGATGGGTGCTGCATTTTCCCAGGCAGGGGGTCCCTGGGCTGGCTGCCAGAGGAGCAGCCCAGGCCCACCTTGCAGATGCCATTGATGCACATGTCCCGGCTGGCGTCCCGCTCGTAGCACGGCGTCCCATCCACCACCGCGTCCCGCAGCTTCTCCGCAAAGTACTCGTGCTCTGGGCGGCAATGCAGCTCACAGGGGTTAACTGGGGAGCCCAGCAGACACACACTGAGCCCCGTGTGTGTGAGCTGGCTCACAGAGCACACACTGCCCCTGCAAGCCCAGCCACGAGCTCAAAC
>JAWWLZ010000019.1:1024767-1041482 GCA_035041345.1 Poliocrania exsul
CACACACTGAGCCCCGTGTGTGTGAGCTGGCTCACAGAGCACACACTGCCCCTGCAAGCCCAGCCACGAGCTCAAACCCTGCAGGGCAAGTCTCAGGCACACTCAGGCCGTTCGTGGGACCCTGTCTGAGTTTTGCTGTTTGAGGTCTCTGCCCTCCACTCACTGTTGTTGGGCACTGGTGTCCACTTGTAGAGCTTCCCTTTGTAGAGCATGGGGTTGAACTGGCTGCACTGGACCTGGCGGAAGGAGGGCCTGTCGGGCGGGCACGGACGGATGTTGCAGACACGGAACCGCTTGCGCTCCCCCAGGCAGTACCGGCCCCCGTACTTTGGCCTGGCCAGGGGAGGGAAAGGGAACATCAGGAGACACAGAACAGTCTGGGATGAAGGGATCTCAGAGTTAAGGGGAGGGGAAAGGGAACACCAGGAGACACAGAACTCTGGGATAGAAGGGATCTCAGAGTCACAGAACCATGGCATGGTTTAGGTGGAAGGGACTTTAAAGCCCACCTCGTTGCACACCCCTGCCATGGGCAGGGACACCTTCACTAGAGCAAGTTGCTCCATCCAGCCTGGTGCCCACCCTGCAGCTGCTCTGGAGGAGCTGCTCTCCATCCCACCCAGGATACCTCTCCAACTCCACTCCTCTCCTGCCCAAGGGAACAGCAAAGCTGTCAATGGTCTTTTAAACTAAGAGGGACATGCAAAGCCACAAGAATTTTCTCTCAGATGCCAACAGACCCTCAACGCTGCCACCCTTTATTGCCACACTGCCTTTTCGTCTGGCCACTCCACTCTCCATGGCCCACATCCCCATAACCTCATGAAAATTCCTTCTCCAGAACACACTTTGTGGAAGAGAATGAAGTTAATGATTATTTTAGGGCAGTGTTTACATGCCCTGCCCCGAGGGAATGCCTGTGGGAGGAGGGGTGCCCAGCACACGTTTACTCACTTCATCCCAAAGGCAAAGCTGAAGATTTACCTCCGGTAGCCAAAGCAAACAACTGCCGGGGAAATTCCGCTGCTTTCCCAGTGTTTGCTCTCCTGCCTGTCCACAGCTGTGTTTGGAACACTCCACAAACCACCACAGCACTTCTGCCATGGAGCTCATGTCAAACCAGACCTGCCTCTTGACCCAGGACTCTGACAACACAGCACTTCCCTCAATAGCCCAACAGCAGTGCCAAACACGCCTGAGGGACAGGGTGGGCAGAACACATCTGGGCACATCAGAAACCTGCTCCGGGGCTGCCAGAGCTCCTTGTGCCATGGAAAAGCAATTCCCCTGGCACATCACTCACAAAGTCCTTTTCCTCCCCATCCCAGGGCACTCCAACACCAGGGCAAGCCAGGGGATTTGGCTGAATCCAGTGCAACAGCGGTTTGATGACCAAGGGAACATCTGAGGAGCAGATGAATCAGCCCAAAAATCATGGGATGGAGAAGGCAGCTCCTCTGGCAGTGCTTGTGTGCTTCCCGGCAGAATCCAGCCCTGGCTTATGGAATGCAATGGGCTGATAAACTGCAGCAGGATTTTCCAAAACAGCTCTGAATCAGGCTCCAAGAATGCCTGGTTTGCTGTCCTGTCACTAAAGGGCACTGGATGTGTTTTACAGCTCTGAGCATGGAGTCTTTGCCTTTGTTTGTAACCACTCCCTGTGGGCATGGAGCAGGAATGACACAGGGAAGGAGCCAGGGCAAATCCAGCCCCTCTGGAGGCTCCCATGGGTCATCCCAAGACATGAATGCCCTCAGTGCTCAACAGCTCTTCATTTAGACTGATAACTGCACGATGGCACAGCTCAGCCATGAGACACAGCCAGGGTAGGACTGCTCTGGACAGATGGACTGTACAGGCAATAAGGAAGAGTTGGGTTCCTCTGCTCTGGAGCCAGGCTGAGAGAGCTGAGGGTTCAGCCTGGAGAAGAGAAGGCTCCAGGGAGACCTCAGAGCATCTTCCAGTGCCTGAAGGAGCTTCAAGAGAGCTGGAGAGGGACTTTGGACAAGGGATAGAGAGCCAGGACAGGGGGAATGGCTTCCCACTGCCAGAGGGCAGGGTTAGATGGGATATTGGGAAGGAATTCTTCCCTGTGAGGGTGGGCAGGCCCTGGCACAGGTTGGGCAGAGAAGCTGTGGCTGCCCCATCCCTGAGAGTGTCCAAGGCCAGGCTGGAGCAACCTGGGCTGGTGGAAGGTGTCTCTGAAGGTTCCTTCCAACCCAAACCAGTCTGGGATCCTGTGAGTGAGCCCTGAGGAGGGCTCAGGCAGCCTGGGGGCAGAGCCACTCACGTGGGGGTGTTGCAGTGCCTCTCAGCACTCTGCACTCCAGCACCGCAGCTCCGGGAACAGGCGGCCCAGGAGCTCCAGGAGCTCCAGCCCCCGGCGATGGGCTCGGGACGGTGACCCACAGGAACACACTCCCCATTGAAGCACCACTGCAGAGGCATAGAAGGGAGAGCAAGGTCAGAGGTGCAGTAACTGCTGCTGAGTCAGAGAGCCCAGCATGGAAAGCACTGACACCCAGCACACGGATTGCCCCATGGAAATCCATGCATTGCTCACATGGAGCTGCCTGGGGGCAGTTGGGCTTTGGCAGAGCCTCAGTACCTCCAGCAAAGGGAAATACAGAGATCCTGGGCTATTTGTTGGCTGAGGCAACAAACCCAAACCTCCACTGAGACCCCTCATTAAGGGGATTCTCAGCTCAATCTCAGCCGAGAGGGAAGAGCCAGAGAGGCTCAGGGTGCCTTCCCAGAAGTGAGGAAGATCTCGGGGATGAGCATCCACCACCACAGCAGACAGAGAGCAGAACAAGCCTTGTGCTCTCCTGCCATGGTCATTAACTGTGGGTTTCACCTTCCCAAGGATTTTGAAGCTTCCCTGAAGGCAGCCCCTCCTGGGAGCAGCAGGTGTTTGGGCAGAGCATGGGCAGCAGGATGAGCCCACCCCCGTGCTGGAGCCTGTGAAGCCCCTCTGTGTGCAGGACTGGGGGTCCCTGAGGCCACGGAGGGGTCTGCCCCATTACCTTGTTGTCCCCACAGGCCGTGCCATCGACAGCAGCATCCAGCTTGGAATGACACGTGTTCCCCACCGTGCACCACAGCGTGTTGCAGACACTCTGCAGGAAAGGAGGTTGTGCAGGGCATGGTTATTGCCTGGCCAGCCCTCGGGCACAGACCTGACCCACAGAGAAGAGTGTGGCCCCAGCAGAGCCCCCGCCCCAGAGAGCAGCCCGAGGGCAGTCCCAGCTTACGTCCATGTCGTCGCAGAAGGTGGAGTAGGGGCCGTACTGCAGCCGGCACTGGTGGCCCACGTCGTAGAGCACCCCCGGGGGCACCAGGGGGAAGTCCAGCACCTCCCGGGCAGGAGGGTCGTCCAGGCACAGCCCCCAGCCTCGGCTGAAAGAGAGGGCACAGCAGTGTCACCAGGGCCCCCGGGCACAGCTCCCGCAGCTCATTAATGTCCCACGTGACGAGGAGCAATTAGCAATTCTCACTGACAGGATCCCTGCTCTGCAATCAGCCTGGAACTGCTCCAGTGCCAATGGGCACGTGTGGGTACCTGATTTTGGGGAGGGAGCTCCCCAGAATGATGACCCCATGTCCCTCAGGAATGGCAGGATATTGGGAAGGCAAAGGGGCAAAGGCAGCAGGGGCTTCCCCGGGCAGCTCCCCAGGCTGGTGCCTTGCCCTCCTTTCCTCCTGTTAGATACTCCTGGCAGAAAGCCAGAAACAAAACTTTTCCTGGGAATAACCCTCTGGATCTCTTCCACTTTCACCATTCAGGGTTTCACTGCAGAAACATTTCACTGCTGAAAACCAGCTGCTGTCCCCACACTGATACATCATGGGGACCCAGAAACGTCCCTGAGGCTCCCATAACCTCCAGAAACATCCCAGTGGACCCCACAAGCTCCAGAAATGTCCCTGCAGACCCCCAGCCCTGTGTCAACACCCTGCCAACAGGAATAAAGGAGATCAGCAGCAGCCAAATGTGCTCACGCTCAGATTTCCTCCCAGTGGGCTGGAGAGGCTCCTCTGGAGCAGAGATGGAAGGTGAGCAGCCCAGGCAGGAGGTGGGGATGGCCAGGCTGCAGGGCTGCCTCCCCCTGCCTTCACTACGATACTTCCCAAACACACATGGAACTGTCACCAGTTCAGCCTTCGGTGTTGATTTAAACAAACTTGTTTCCAGCAAGGCAAAGCCTCTGGCAAGGCTGTCAGGGCAGATTAGATTGCTCGGGTTTGTTGTGATTGGAAACGGGTCTGAATTAACTTGAAACAAGATTCCTTTTTAACCCAAAGCAGCAACACAGAAACAAGGGCTGGAAGCACAGGGGGGCTCCTGCTCTGGGTGCAGCAGAACCACGGGGTGATCCCAGCAGAACCAGCACCTCCCTTTCCCATCCCACCCAGGGAGTTCCACTCTGGACACCTGAAACAGCTCACATGGCTGGAGACAGCCCCTTAAAATCCCATGTACATCCTTAGTGCAATAGACTTGTATTTCCCTATTGGAAAATTCAGGAAACAGGTTGCTTTCAGCAGCCCAAAGGCTGGAAAATCTCATTTCCAGATGCCCAACAGCAGGAGCATCCTGTCTCTCCCATCCCAGTGGGAAGGGAAGGATCACTGTGAGCGATGCAGGGCTGAGCCAGGATGGATTAAGCCTGGCTTAGGCAGCTGGACACAGTGTCAGGGTGCAGACAGTTCCAGGCACACAGAGGGGTCAGTGCATGGCACCCCACAGGTATTTCCATAGAATCACAGAATCCCAGAATGGTTTGGGTGGGAAGGGGCCCTAAAGACCATCTCATTCCACCCCCTGCCATGGCCAGGGACACCTCCCACCAGCCCAGGTTACTCCAAGCCCTGTCCAACCTGGCCTTGGACACCTCCAGGGATGGGGCAGCCACAGCTCCTCTGGAAAATCTGTGTCAGGGCCTCACCACCCTCACAGAGAAGAATTTCTACCCAATATCCCATCTAACCCTGCCCTCTGGCAGTGGGAAGCCATTCTTTCTTGTCCTATCTTCTTCACCCTTTTCCCAGTTTCTTTATCTGCTGGTGGAAAACACTTGGAGTATTTTCCTTCAAAATGGAAGGAATGGTGCCTTTACTGGGAAAAGTCCAGGCTTCAGCACTTCATGCTGGATGAGCCACCTGTGTGCCACTGGTGCTGCTCTGGAGCAGTTCACCCATTGCCTGTTTGGGCTCCAGCACATGGGGTCCCCCATGTCTCCTTCAAATTACCCCAACCCTCTTATCCCCCTGACCTGCTCAGGGCACTCTCTGTCTTGCTCCAGCCTGGGGAGAGGTCCCTGTCCCAACATGGGGGTGACTGAGATCTGCCATCAGCTTTCCAGGGCTCTGTTCAGACCCTATTTCTTCATGAAATAATTTATGATTTTTCTGCTGGTCTCTTCAATTGGCCAAAACACATCTCCAAGCCAGGAAAACTTGGCCTGAGTTTCCCTCTGGCTTTGCAGGGCTCTGCAGTAAATCCCACTCTGCAGGGAAACAGGCAGGGGGCTGAGCTGCCTCTGCCTGTTCCAGCCCCTTCCTAAGGGGCTGCATGATGGAGTGGATGGAACAATGATTAAATCCCCATCTGTGAGCAGGCTGGGAGGATCTGCAGATACATTTGAGAGCAGGATTAAAATTCCAAAAGCTCTCAGAGAACTGGAGGAAGGGTCTAAAAAGAGTCAGGACAGAATTGAATAAAAGCAAAGGCAAGGATTGGAGTTTGGGAAGAATCAGCTGCACCACCAGGAGCTGGTGGATGTGGCAGGAGAAAGACCCAGACCCTGGGAAGAGGAGGAGAATGGAAGGAGAGGTCCAGCACTGTGGAAAGAGGCTGAAAACCTGGTGGTTTGATGTAGAGCAAAGACTGAGGGGAGAAGGGACAGACTGCATCTGTGCCAGGGCTGCTGCCAAAATGAGGGGAGGCTGCACCGTCCCATCCTGGGCTCAGGACATACCAGATCCCACCTGACAAGGATGTGCCACCAGCTGGGCTGGGAAAGAGCTTGTGTCATGGTGAGGGGTGGGGAACAAAGGGCCTGACAGCATCATCCAATGGGTTAGAGGGGAAAATCCCAGAGCTGCTGACTCATGGAATCACAGAATCTCCTGAGCTGGAAGGGACCCACAAGGATCATGGAGTCCAACTCCCAGCCCTGCAAAGGACACCCCAACAATCCCACCACATGTCTTGGAGTGTTGTCCAGACTCTCCTTGAACTCTGGCAGGCAAGAAAATCAAAAAGGGCTTGTCTGGGATGTGCTGGCACAACCTGGGACTGACACAGCGCTGGGTCCGGAGCGATCCCTCCATGGCAGGAGCTTCACCACCCCCTGGGCTGGCATCCCACACCAGCCTGAGCCAGGCATGCTCCTTCCTTGGGGACACCACTGCCACAGCAGGGAGGGGACCTCTGCCAGTGCCCCTGGGAGTCTGAGCACACCCTGACCCAGGGTGGTCTCCAGTCCAAGCTGCACCAGGGCTGACCCACAGTGCCAGGGCTGTGCCACTGCCAGGAACCACTTTCAGATGCTTTAACATTCAGCAGAGCTTGTAAAATAATAATCTCCTGTAAAATAACAATAATCATCATCTGAGAGTGGTTTTTTCCAAATGTGAGGTCTGTTCCAAGCATATCCAGCAACCCCAGGTCAGCAGGGTCCCATTTCTGGCTCCCTCCTTCCCATCCTCCTGCCAACACCACATTATAATAACTGATGTCTGTGGGGGCCCCTCCCTGGCCAGGGGGATGTCACAGCCAGGGACAGAGCCCTGCTGGGCTTTGTGCTGCTCCAAAGGAAGAGCTGCCCCTTCTGGGGGGGCAGAGAGACCAAAACCCAAGCAGAGGAGCATCCAGCTGCTCTGCCTCTCCCCCATCCCAGCTTGTAGCAGCCCAAGGTCATGACAAGCAGAAAATTCTTAATGCAAACGTGAAGGTTAAAAGCAGAGGGCCAAGAGCACTTCAGAAGCAGGAAGGCTCCATTCCTCTGAAAGCCATAAATCAACTGTAATTCACCCTGTGTGGGGCTGAGCCCACATGTCCCAGGCTGGGGTTTGGGAGCAGGAGCTCAGCCCTGGCAGACTCCCCACCCTTGCTCAGCTCTCCCATTGCTGCTCCTCGCTGTTTTCAAACCTTCCTGTAGCAAGGAAGGAAAACGTTCCTCCAGTGCAAGTCACTGGCTGACAAATGTAAATCTCTGGGCTGTGTTCCTTGGAACTGCAGAACAACAGCCTGAAAAATCAGCCCTGGGTGCTAAAAATAAACAAAAGCAGGGAAGAATTTGGCTGGGTCTCGTTTCCTCACGTGATGCCTCCTCAGGCAGACAAATCATCCACCCTGTGCAGAAACTGCTGAGAGCATCGAGGAAACCACCCTGGTTTTATTTGTGCAACCACAGCCCCTGTGCCACCCCCAAACACTCCTGAGCCCCGTTCACAGCATGGAGTGAGGCAGCCCAGGGAGGCCATGGAATCCCACAATGGTTTGGGTTGGAAAAGGCCTTAAAGCCCATCCAGATGGGCAGGGACACCTTCCACCAGGTTGCCCCAAGCCCCATCCAACCTGGCCTTGAACAGTTCCAGGGATGGGGCAGCCACAGCTTCTCTGGGTAAGGGCATCCCCCTGTGCCCTGGGTCCTCAGCCCCCCAGCACTGCCCCAGTGAGGAAGAAGAGGAGGAAGGACTTACTCGAGGAATCGTGTGATGTACTCGCGGCTGCAGCGGGACCAGGTGAGTGGGGACGTGTCATACAGGAGCTGTGGAGACATGATGAAAGGTCTTTTCCCAACTGGCTCACAGTCATTGCTGCTTCCATCATGCTGAATCCCAAAACTGTGTAAGAGCACAGGCCCACAGAGGGGAGATGAGCCACGTGCAGCCGCCGCCTCCCGGCACCGCGCGACACCGGACACGGCACCGGCACAGCCCGGGGGTGCTTCACTGATACCAGGGACGCTGCCCCAAACTTTGTCCTGTGCTTTTATTCCAGCATTCCCACTGAATACTCAGGAATGTTGAACAAGATCATTTAATTAAACTTCCTGGTGGGTGTTGCCCACACACATGTCCATTGTGAACTATGATGTTCAAGTGATCTTGTCAAAATTGAATTGAAATCTGTTGCTGATTCTACAGACAGATCCTGTTTTAAAGCTGCTCCAAAACCTTCCCAAACCAGCACAGGCTACAACACCAACACAGTTTGTCCAGGTTGCTTTGGATTGTATGGTTTCCATTAAACCTGGGGCAACCAAAACCTTAACTCTGGAATGAAATCCCTGGGGGGCAAAGGAGGGTTTGCACCAGTGAGGAACCACCTTGGGAACCTTCTCCCAACCTCCCCCCGTGCCTTGTGCAGCCCCAGGGGAGCAGTGCAGAGGGAGAGGAGCAGGATGGAGCTGGGGGTACCTGTGTCCGAGCTCGTGGGCCACGGTGAAGGCCAAGGGCAGCCCCGTGTCCTCGTTGATGTTGCAGCTCCGGTGGGGTTGGCACATCCCTGCCACGTGGGACAGCCCCAGGGTCTCACAGGGCCTGTTCATGGCAGCACAGATGTCCTTCCTTGGGCACAGGCACAGACAGACAGACACAGAGCAAAGAGGGCGTTGGAAGGCAGCGGGACAGAGCGTGGGACACGGCCCAGACACACAGACAGCGGCCAAACAGAAGTGAGAAAGGAGACATCCAACATCCGTCCTCAGTGGAAACATTTCAGACCTCTGCTTTCCCCTTTCCTCTCCCAGTATCCCCAGCTCATTATTAAGCCTGATTAATGGGAACTGCTGGCCAGGCTGGCCACGTTTATTCCACTGTATAAATAAAACTGATGCTGAGAATAATAAAGCAATTACTATGGGGAAGCACAACCCAGGGGTGCTGTGGGCCAGGGCAGCTCCAGCCACCCAGGAAGAACAACTCCACTGAAGTACAAGGCCAGAAGTGCCTCATTTCTGCTACAAAGCAACTTCCCAGAGAAGATAAAGCTGTTGTGGTTTGTGAATCATCCCCCAAAGCACCACAACATTGCCAAAAGCCAAGGCACAGCAGCCTGAAACCCTCAGAGTAGGCTTTGACTGCAAGGTATATAAACTTGGCCAGAGGCATGAATTCCTGTTAGCTCCATGGGAGGTCAGGGGCTTCCCAGGGGCTCCTCTGCCAAGCCCAGCCTCCAAGGGAAAAGGGAGAGTTAATCCCTGTGTACAACTCCTGGGACGATCCAGCCGTTCTGGGGCTTGGAAATAGGGCCATGGAGAAAACCTGGGTTGGAAGCCTCAACTGGGAGCTGTGTCCAGGTTTAAACCTGAGATTTGAGAGCAGTTCATAGAATCACAGAGTTTTGGAATGGTTTGGGTTGGAAGGGACTTTAAAGCTCATCTCATTCCAGTCTCCTGCCATGGGCAGGGACACCTTCCAGCAGAGTTCCAGCCATTAGGACCCAGATATCTCCAGAATTCACATTACATGTTATTTGCAGGTGTCCAGGCAGGGCTCAGGTGTGGAGTGAGATTTCACCAGCTGCCATCAAGATATTCATCTGCCTGCCCCTCCATCTGCAGCTGGAGAAGCTTCTACCTGAGAGAGCAGCACCTACAGCACCAACTCAGCATGAGGACACGATACCTGGTGAGCAGGACGGCCACATCGTGGTGCAGGGGATGGGAATCTCCTTTCACATTGATGCTCTTCTGCCACTTGCAAAAGCTTTTCAAGGTGTTGTCTGCATGGTGGGAAATCTTCAGGTCCTCCTGAAAAAGGAGAAGTCTGCTGTCATATCACTGCTGGAGCTGTTTGGGGTTTGGGGCGGAGAGCGGAGAGGTCTGATCTCAGACACATCGGAGTTGCCATCCAGATGGAATTGCTCCATGTTTATAGGTTGTAGGCTGGGTGGGAAGACAGTCCTTTTCCTGCTTTCTTTTCATCTGTGATTCAACCAAAACATTAAATCATCCAGTAAAGGGGGTTAAGAAACACTGCAGGGAAATATCCCATCTGGGTCGAGGGCGAAGGACACACTGGGAGCCTGTCTGAGTGGCCCCAGAGCCACCATTCAGCTGGGACACGACCACCCAGTGCCCCACAGCCCTCTGCTCCCACACCCATGCTGAGTTATCAGAAACCACCCAAAAAATCAGACTCAGCAGCTCCTCTGACCACACTGTTCCTGACTCCACCAGCCAAGATGAGGAAGCAAACACGGGCGCCTGGATTCCACTTAAACTTCTCCAGGACAAGAAGACAGCACAGGGGGGAGCCTGGGTTTCCAGGCAGCTCCCAGTGCATCCCAGCCTGGCTGCCAGGGTGGGGTGAGTCCCCCTGCTTTGCTCTCACCTCCTCGTGCTCCAGCAGGATGAGCCGCACGATGGCGATGTGGATGGGGTTCCCGATGCTGGCGTGGTGGAACAGCCCTGCCACCTGTGACACGGGAATGCCAAGGAAACAAAGCTCAGAACAGAGGCCAGCCCTGTGACAGGGCTGCTGGCACAGCCCCCTGCAGGAACAGGAGCTCCAGGGGAAGCTGCTGGAAGCTGTTGACAACATCTTGGGGAATTCCCCAAATCAAGACAAGAACAGACATGGGCTGGACTGAGGCCTTCGATGATTTCCATTTACACTTGATATAATCAGTGCAGACACTGGAACTCACCCAGAAACGCCCAGGGGAACCCCTCTGCTCTCACTAATAGAGATGTTTAACATCTCAAAGGAATTTGGAGCTCTCTGGGTGCCTTCACCACCCCCCAGAACTGCAGGGATGTTACCTGAGGTCCTCTGCCTGATCCCACCCTTTCCTGGCATCAGTCAAAGCTCTTCTGGAATGCTTTGGCAGCAGCAGAAGACACAGACTGAACCAACTCCCCCTGACTTATGTGCTTGTTCTATGGCATCAGGAACGACCTCCAGATTCCCAGTGGAGACCACCACAGTCTGGTGCTCCTTCCCAGGAAAGCTGTTCCTGTCTCTCCTGCTGACCTGCCTGGTGCCAGCTCTGGCACCCACCACGTCCCTTCCTTGGAGCAGGTCTCCCTTTGGGGGACCTCCCTGGGAGGCCACATCACCCACCCCATGGAGGAAGGAGAAGGGAGCAGCCCTCGAGCCCCACAGGAAGGTGAAATGGTGGCAGCTGAGCTGCTCCTGCCTGCACAGAGGTTTGGCCTCAGATTTGCTGACACTGACCCGTCCTCCTGCAGGATCAGAGCACTGAGCAGGGCAGCAAAGCCAAGGGGTGAGTGGGAAGAGCCAGAGTGGTGAGAGGTTTGCTAAAGTCCCACCAAGGATGAGTCCTGGCAAGCCCTGGGGTCTTTTACCCGGAGAAGCTGTGGCTGCCCCATCCCTGGAAGTGTCCAAGGCCAGGTTGGACGGGGCTTGGAGCAACCTGGGCTGGTGGGAGGTGTCCCTGCCCACAGGGGTTATAGTTGGATGAGCTTTAAGGTCCCTCCCACCCCAGCCCTTCCCTGATCCATGACTCCATGTCTCACAGCCCCGCTCCCAGGACACGATGGCTCTGCCCTGCCAGGCCAGCACTCACCATGTTCATCACGGTCAGCACGTACTTCTCGATGTTCTCACTGCCGTGGAACTCCACCATCTTGGTGTCTGCCACCACCAGCGTTTCCACCCACTTCTCCCTGCTGATGGAGCGCTGCCTAAGCCTTCTCCTCCTGTGCTGCTTCTGCTCCCACCTTTCCCTGCGCCTCTCCGACCGCTCCAGGCTTTCCTGAGACTCTGAGGGATTAAAGGGGGGAAAAAGGACTTTTTTTCTTGATAAACTGTCTGCAACTTTGATAAAATCTCTTTTTTTTTTTTAATTCAAAGGAATAATCTTTGGTGTGGACAAGACTCCACACTTAGACCCATAACTTATGTGCATTTTGCTGTGCTCTGTGTTCCAAAAGACTCTGACCTCAGTCTGCTGCACATGAGCATGACAGAAAAACAAACAAAGCATCTGAAGTAATTTCTTTGACTGGAACAGGGTTTTATATTCCACAAGGAATACAGAGCCTCCCAGAGCAGAGTTTTAGGGTTTGCACTGACATAGGAATTTATAGGCAACCCTGCAGAGAAGCTTGAGAAACAACCTGAGAAACCCTGAGGAACCCCTGAGAAGCAACCCTGGTGTCTCAACATTTTGGATTATCATCCCAGATCTGTATTTTTCAGGAAGGGACAGTCCCCAACACAATAAACTCTGTGCCCCTGAAGCTTGACTGAAGTCTTGAGCCAAATCCCACACCCACCAGAGTCCTGGGCAAGCCAAGACGTTGCAGGATAGCACAGAGCTTTCCTCAGGCCCATGGAGACTGAACTGTGCTCCTTCCCAAGGAGGAACAAGGGGAATGTGCCCTGGGCTGAGCGAGGCCGGAGCGGAGGAGGGCTGGGCTGCTCCTCACGCACACCAACAACTGGGAATTCTCAGGCGGAGACTTTCCCTGTGCTGCTGCTCCCAGAGCAAGGTCAGGGTCAGCCCCAAGCTGGGGGAAGGCTTTACAAACCTCAGCCCACACAGTGGGAATCGCTTTCGTGACCAGTTTTGGAGGCTCAGCCTCACTTCCCTAACAATGGACTTTTACATCTCGTGGACTACACTGTACGTTGGCTGTGAAAGGGCGTTTGATCCCCCAGCCTGAAAAATCCCAGCTATCTGGATAATTTGATGAATTGCTAATACCACTGTGACAGTTTAATCACAGCAGCTTCCTTGGAGCTTGTTCCCATTGTGTCCTTGGCTGCTGAGCTTCCAGCTGGGACGTGAGGGTACTGCAGAGCAGAGGGTGCTCAGGGCTCCTGGGGGGCTCCTGTGGCATTTCCCTTTGGGATGGGCCCTCTCAAACACTTGCCCAGCTGTACACACAGACTGCAGTGTGTATTGACAGAGGAGAAACACCACCCAGCAGCCCAGCACCATCTGGTTGTTGTGCTGCTTGGCAAAGCAAACCAGCAAGGCTTCAATGCAGGATGAAATGGTGACAGTCACTAAAATCCTACACACTTTGGGATTCCTCCCCAGGGCATGCCCAGAACATCCACCCTGCCAGCCCTGACAGCAAGGGAGAGCCACACAAGTTACATCCAGAAAAATTAATTTTCAAGAATAGAATTCAAAGTCAAGAATAGAATTCAAAGTCAAGAATAGACTTGAGTCAAGAATAGACTTGAGTCAAGAATAGACTTCAAAGACTTGAACAAGCTGTTAAGATTATTACCACATATTAAATAATTAATTTAGATTGTCAGAAGAATTCCTGAAAATAACCAAATCATAGGGGAAAAAATCAGTTTCTGAAAACAGAATGCTCCAGGAAATAGCAAACCAAGATGTGCTGCCTGGAAGCTTCACTGAGGAGTGAAGTGCCCCTGAGCTGCTGGGGATGGGCTGAACCTCAGTGCTTGAAATCTTGGATTTGGGAGTTTGTCCAACCCATCTGTTCAGGACAGAGTGGGAAACACACCCCCCCTGCCTGCAGCAGGAACTCCTGGGGCAGTGATTGGGTTTCACTCCCAAAGTCCAACACCTTGACAGGTCAAAGTTAAGTTTTCAAGGAAAGGAAAGGAAATGCTCAGCCTCCACACCACGTCCCTGCTTGCAGCATGGCTGGAAGGAGGAGAGGAGAGCGAGAGGCCCAAGGTCCAGCACACATTGAGTTAGTGGTGGCACCCACAGTGCTGAACTGCCCGAGGGAAGGGCAGTCCCTTGAATTGCCCGAGGGAGGGGCAGTCCCTTGAACTGCCCGAGGGAGGGGCAGTACCTTGCACACCGCAGGTTTCCCGTGGAGCTGGTGGGCTCCTGCCCTGCTCTGCCCCATCCCTGGGGGCCTGGCGCTTGTAGATCCTGTGGGGCTGAGCTGCCCCTTCCTCCCGAGGGCTGCTGGGCACGGGCTCGATGAAATAGTCCTGGTTCCTGAGCCGAAACACACCTTTCTGGCAGGGAGAGACAAGGGGCACTGTGAAGGCACCTGCAGCAAACACAGGCTCACAGTGAAGAACTGGGAATGGGAGTGACCATTCGAATCACAGAATCATGGCATGGTTTGGGTTGGAAGTGACCTCAAAGCTCACTCAGCTCTATGACCTGCATGGCAGGGACACCTTTCACCAGCCCAGGTTGCTCCAAGCCCCATCCAACCTGGGCACTCCAGGGATGGGGCAGCCACAGCTTCTCTGGGCAACCTGTGCCAGTGCCTGCCCACCCTCCCAGGGAGGAATTCCTTCCCAATCTGCCATCAAACCCTTCCCTCTGGCAGTAGGAAGCTGTTTATTTAAACACAGAAAGCTCAAAACACAAATCTGAGTGCAGCAGCAGCCCAAGGATCCACTGGAGATCTGATCCCTTCAAACTGGGAGACACTGGCACTGCTGGTGATGCCCCTCTCTGCCCTGTGCCCGTGCTGGGGATGCTGGAAGGGGGTTCCCAAGTGAGCCCCAGTGAAGAACCCCTACCCCACACAGCCTGCACCTCTGGGGAACCCCTGTGCCCCCATCATCCCTGTTGGGAATGGGGATCTGCACATCCCCAGTTATACAGCACCACTTCTGGGAACACACAGGGGGTGTTAAGCCCTTTCCCCAAAACTGCCACTCTTCCAGGCCACTGTCACCTTTGGGAATACCTACAGTGGACTAAGGCAAGGGAGAGCTCAGGAAATGGGGAGCAGTTTCCCTGCCCAGGGGCTGTGCTATCATGAACACCTCCAGCTCCGAGCCCCTCCTTTCCAGATCTCTCCCTCACAACCTCACATTTACCGACTAGAAGGCAGAGAATTGCTGTCTTTGGGAATTCGGACCCAAACAAGTAAACACAGCCCCTGAGGGTTCCCAAACCACTGGAATCCCTGGGACACTGAGTCAGATCCTCCGCGGCCGCCTCAGAGCTCCGTGAGGAGACTCCGAGGGCAGTTCGGCTGTGGGTGGGATCTCCCCACCTCCTGCTGTCTCTGCGCGGATTAGGGATCCCTGTGGAACTGGCTGTACTCACCAGGCCATCGCAGGTGCTGAGGGCAGCCAGCCCCCCCTCGGCCCGGCCCCGAACCTCGCCGAGCATGTGGCAGGAGTTGGGGGGCTCGGGCTGGATCTTGGCGCCGGCGATGCTCCCGAAGCGCCGCTCGCTGACGAACCCGGGCGCCAGGAGGTGCCTGTTCAGGCTCAGGTTGAACTTCAGCGCTTGTCCCTCGTAGTGCAGCTCGTAGAAGGCTGGGCCGTGGCTCCTGGCGGCGGGAGAGCGCCGGTGGAGGGCTCGGTGGGCCAGGTCGTAGGACAGGAAGGATCCGCTCTCGTCAACCTTGACGGGGTGAACGATGTGGCCGGCGGGGCTCGGCTCTGGGGAGAGGGGTGCGGGTCATCTGCGGGGCTGCTCACCTGTCCGAGCCCACCCTGCGCCCCGCGGGAGCCTGAGCTGCCCGGGCACCCGCACCCCGGGTACCCACAGCCCGCAGGAACAGGCAGCTGCTGTCGCCGGGATGGCACGGAGCGGGCAAGGGCAGGGACCTCTCCTGTCCTCGGGGGTCAGGACTGGGGTTTGCCCCGGGACAGGGGTCCGGTGGGACGGCCGGGGCAGCGCTCCCGGTTCCAGCGCACACGCTCCCTCTGCCAGCCAGAAAACCATCAACCAACCAACCAACCAACCAACCAAAAAAACCCGCAAAAACCCAAATCGCAGCTCTGAAGCGCTGTTGGGACGCGACTCCGGGGACAAAGCACCCCTGGGCACCGAGCGCTCCGGTGGCGGCAGAACCGGGAGTGCCGGGTCCGACCCTGCCCAGCCCCGCGGACATCCCCGCGCCCCGCCGACATCCCGCGTCTGTCCCCGCGCTCAGCCCCGCGGACCTGTCCCCGCAGTGCCTGCGGCCGTGCCCGCGGGCAGCGCCAGGAGGGGCAGGAGCGGCAGGAGCCGCAGGAGCACGCCCGGGGCCGCCATGGCTGAGGCGGTTCTGGGGGCTCCGCGGCGGCGGCGGGGGCGGCGGGGGCGGGGCCTGAAGCATCGTGGGCGGGGGTTTGTGCATCAGGGCGGGGCTTTGGGCATCGTGGGCGGGGCTTTGGGCATCGGGCGGGCAGCGCGCTCTGCCGGTTCTCAGCGCGGCGCGAGGTCGCCCTCTGGCGGGCGCGGCGGGCACTGCCCCCGTGTCCCCGGTGCTGTCGCTGCGGTCTGTGCGCTCCGTGCAGTCGGTGCGGTCCGTACCCCGTGTCCTCGGTGCCCCCGGTGCGGTCCGTGCCCTCGGTGTCCCCGGTGCAGTCTGTGCTGTCCATACCCCCGGTGTCCCCCGTGCGGTCAGTGCGGTCGGTGCCCCCGGCGCGGCCCGCAGGGCTGCGGGGATCGCGGGCAAACCCGAACCACCGCGGTGTTTCCAGTGACAAACGATCAGCGGTGCTTGGCTGAGGCCGCCACGTCCCCCCATCCCGGGGCACCTTCGACAAGCCGGTGCCATCGGATAACCGTGCGGGGGCTGCCCGCGGCCCCGACACTCTGAGTCTTTCCCGGGGCAGCCGCGTGTCCCGCCGGCCCTCAGAGGGGGGTGTGCATTAATTAAGTGAGGCTGTCAAATATGCAAATGAACGGGGCCCCCTGGCGGCCGCGGGCGGGGGGTGCGGGCGGTGGCGAGAGCCGAACACGGCACGAGCTTTCCAAGCGCCCGGCTAGCTCAGTCGGTAGAGCATGGGACTCTTAATCCCAGGGTCGTGGGTTCGAGCCCCACGTTGGGCGG
>JAWWLZ010000019.1:1043809-1057922 GCA_035041345.1 Poliocrania exsul
GGGGTGGGGCGGGGGGGGGGGGGAATGGAATGGGGTGGAATGGAATGGGATGGCCCTTGGGGTAGGGAGAAGGTGTGTCTGTGCCGCTGCAGTTGTGGATTCACGGCAGAGGCTGCACCAGGCAGTGACAGCCTGACAGGGTATGGTGGAAACAAAGGATGCAAAGCATCTGTGTGGTGTTTAAAACCAAGTATTTCTCAGTAACTGTGGATGTCTCAGCTGGAAACCATTGCACAGCAGTTGAAACACAGGTGTGTTTCCAGCAGCACCACTGAGCACTGTGACACGTGAGGGTCACAATGTCACTCTGATCATCAGCCTTAATTATGCAGACATTTGCTTTCTTTAAACGAAAGTATTGGCTGTGTCATGTATCGAAATGGGCACTTCTGTGAGAGCCTTTCTAAGCCTTTTCCTTTCAAAAGCACTTTGCAGTTGTGCAGCTCAGCTCCCAAAAAAGTGAGGCACTGCAGCTTCCAGCAGGGAACACCTGGGCTCAGATATCCTGTGCTGAGTGCCTTGAAACTCCCACAGTGTGCTGCTGGCCCTGCCTGCTGCTCCTCAGGGACATCCTCAGGGATCTCTGCTCCATGGCCTAAAAAATAATCACAGCTCTGGGGCTCTTCTGGGCAACTCAATTTGCTTCTCAAACCCAGCCTGTTCAGCAAATCAGTGTCTGTCTGTGAGCTGCCTTCCAGGCTGACCCTGGACTGCTGCAGTGTTGGATTTGCTGACATGTTGTGGAAATGGCCCTTTGGTGTTCTGAGATGTTTGTCTGGACCTTTCTTGCAGGTGAGCGAGTGCTTTGTTTCCATGGACCTCTCCTTTATGAAGCAAAGGTACGTGTGGCTGCTCGAGCTGCAGGTGGTTCTCTGCTCCCCAGGAAAGGGAGGAGTTGGTTTAGTTTTCCTGCTGTGCCCCACTGGGTGGGATCAAGGACTGAGATGAAAGTTAATGAGCACCTGGTGATGTATGAAATTTTAAATTTATATTTTTGAAGAATTTCCAGAAGCCCAGGGGAAATGCAGAGTTGTTCTGGTAACTACCAAAGGCTGGGTGGTTTCACCTGCTGGAATGTGTGGCAATGCTGCTGCCTCAGGTTTGCTGAAGGTCCAGCTCTGGATTTGCCTGCTGAGATGGAAAAAGGGCAGTGTGGGTTGGGGGACTTGCAGAGCTCTCAGGGGCACCTCAAACAGGGATTTAAATCCAGCAGGATTTAGTGTCAGTAAATGGTAAGAGACAGGGCAGGTTCAGAGGGGTGGGCAGGGAGGCAGCAAGAAATCCCTGATGTTTCTCTTCATGAGCAATGGTTGTTGTGGTGCTGAGACAAGGCCCAGAGCACTGACAGAGGATGGATGGCTGGGCCAAACCACCCTCACTGTGGTGACTCTGTGTCCCTTGTTCCCTCCTGTGCTGCAGAACTGCAGGCTGGGGCTGGTGGGAGTGTGTGCTCAGAGCTGTGCTCTGCCAGTGCCTCCAGACAGGAGGGGAGCTGAGACTGCTGGTGTTGTGGGGACAGGAACTTGTGTCAGTGAAAAGCCCAGAGCTGGTACAGCTCTTGTGCTTCCCTGTGCTGTGTCCCTGTTCCTTAACCAGGGTCTGGCTCTGCCACCTTCGTGCAGGAAGGGATTTCCCAGCTGGCAAGAAGCTTTTGGCTGGCTGTTTATATAAGAGTGGATCCTTCTGAGTTCCTGTCCTGACAGAATGAACTCCAATTTTAATTGTAAAATGTTGTATTTATTTAGTTAAAAGGGTTTCATTTTAAAAGGTGCTTTGTAAGTAGTAATTAATAATAACCTTTGCTTTTTTCCTGTTCCTTTGATCTGTTTCTCTCCAGTGAGTCTCAGTCCCTCAGTTGTTTTGTTCCTGACCATGTCCTGGTGTCTGTGGCAGGATGGGCAGGGAAGCCCTTGTTTGTGTGAGAGGAGTGTGAGGAGTTGTGGCAAACAGGAACTGGTTGTGCATCTCTGCAGTGCAGAGTTAAATGAGAGTCACTTAAAACACTCCTAACCTCCAGCAAGGAAAATATTTTGCTGCAGAAATACACTTGAGTCATCTTCTGCTTCATGCTCAGCCCTTTTGTTCTGCAGAACAAGTAGAGGCAGGCTCAGTCTGTGTTTGGCTGGGTTTAACTCCAGGCTGTCCAAACAAGCCACTGGTGCAGTGGTGGCTCCAGCAGGAGCAGGATAACCTGACACCAGGTGCAGGTCTGGGGAGCCTGGGTTTAAATTCCATCTGTGGCATTTTGCAGATGGTCACTGGAATATGATGTTCCTCTCTCTTGGCAGTTTTTTCAGTTAAAAAGGGTACTCACCATACTGTGGCCTTGAGAAAATGTTGTACAGCAGAACAATGTCCAACACTTAGAGGTGGTTCAGCATGGCAAGAAAATAGCAATTATGGCTTCTCTGAGTGGTTTTTACTTCAACAGGGATAGAACTCCTTAAAAAGGGACTGAAAGCTGGAGCCCCAGAGGGGCAGTCTTCATGTTTTACAGTCCCCTCATTCTGTCACTGTTGAAGTGGCACCTGTGTCTCAGCGTCTCCAGAACAGGGCTTGGGCTTTCTGGATGAGGTGCTGAAGTTGGTGGGTTTAGTTTGTGTAGCCAAGAAGTTCAGGGACGTGTGGTGGGCACAAAACTGAACTAGCTGGGACTCTACTTTCTCTTCTGGGCTGTTTTGTCAGGAACAGGCCTGTCCCTGGCTGGGCTGTTAATGCAGCTGTGGGAGCTTGAGCTGTATCCATGGGCCAGTCTTCTGATGGAAATAACTGTGTGTGTTGGCCTCCTGTTCACATTCTGAACCAGAAAGGGCCCTGACTGCGAGGCTCTCTCTGGGGCTCGAGGGATGCCTGTTATTTATTTCACTTTGGGATCCTCCTGTGTTCCAGAGCTGACCTGTCTGAGCTGGGGCTGGGTGGGAATGAGCCCCAAGGAATGGCTGGTGGCTCTCCTGGAGCAGGGAAGTGGTGCTTGGTTACTCCTGGGGCATCCTCAGGGGTTCTGACCCTGCTCCTGAAGGAAGGGATCCCTCTGGATGGCTTTGCTTGGCCCTTCCCAGTCCATCACTAGGCAGGAGCAGGGGCAGAGAGCAGTGTCTGCTGGGGAACAGCTGCCAGGGTTCCAGGGGCTGCCATGGAAAGCTCTTCATGCTTCAACTGAAAGCCAAACCAGCAGAACTTCATTCCAGCCTCCTTGTTCTCTTTGGGACTGACCGACCTTTCCTCTCTGTTCCAGTGTGTAAAGGTGGCCATAAAGGACAAGCAAGTGAAATACTTTATCCATTACAGTGGTTGGAATAAAAAGTAAGTATTGCAAAAAATGAAAGCAGAATTTCTTTTTCCTTCAGAGAAAAGTGCTTTGTTTGTGTGTGAGCACTGCCATGTGCCTGTGGCTGGGAGATTCTCTGGGACTGAGCTAAATGATTTTATACCTGAGCTGATGATTTATAGCAGCACAGACACATTGCCAGAGTAACCATGTGCTGCAGAGCTTGGGGTGTCAGGAGAGAGGTGGGAATGCTCTGTAGGATCCTGTTTGTTCAGGGTGGAAACACTGACTGCAATTCCACCCTGACAGAAATGGCTGTTGGGAGAACTTCCTTGTTATGTGTTGGTAGAAGAGGCAACTGCTACTGAGGTGGAGCAAAACTCTACTCGGAGATCCTGGACTTGGCTTTTGTATCACATTTGGCAGCGAGTTTTGGGGCAGCACAGCCTGCTGAGGGCTGTGCTCAGCAGGGGAAGGAAGGCTGGCTGGGTGAGCCCCTCCCAGGAGCAGGTGTAGCCTGGGCTTCAGTTCCAGCCTCAGGATAAAGGAAACTTGGAGATGCTTTTCCCTCCTGCAGAAACAGCAGATTCCAGGGCAGGGATTGCTGAGGATTGAGTGACTCTGGGAAATAAATGTTGAGCCCATTAAAGGCAAAAACTTCAAGGAGATTGTTCTACTGATGCACTTCTCCCTTTTTTTGAATCATGTTGTGCCACTCAGTTCGAATTTAGGAAAAGTGGAGGTTTTTCTTAGTGATTAAAAGCTTCAGCTCTTCAGCCTTGGAAGTCTGAGAGAGCAGTTTCCTGTTTGGTTTGAATGCTGAAGACTCTCAGTCACAACCCTGCTGCTCTCACTGACGTGACTCAAAGCTGCACTTCTTGTTTTCCGTGTGCCTTTCAGTGGCAGCTGCTCCCCCTCCTGCCCATGGACAGGCCTGGCTGAGTGGGAGCAGCTGAGGAGCCTCCTGAGCTCTGTGGCTGCTGCTGTGAATGAGGCAGCAAACAGCTGGACCTCCCTCCCCGTGTTTGTCCCGAGGAAGGGGCAGAACCGGTGTCCTGGTCCTGCTTTTCTTGCTTGTGCTGAGTTTCTTTGCCCTCAGGCTTCCAATTACCAACATTGACAGTGGTGCTGCAAGGGCTGGGGTGCTGGGGCAGTGTGACTCCTTCCTCTGGGCTTCTCTAACTATGGCCCTTGCTAATTGCTTGGCTTCCTGATTTTTTTGCCAGTATCAACAGTCGGGACACCAAAAAGGTTTCCTCCCCACCCAGTGGGATGTGGCACCTGGTTACACAGCACTTCTTGAAGGTCTCTTGCAGCTCTACAGGCAGGAGGGAGAGAATGAGAGAGCTGACCAAAGCACTACCCTAAAAGCATAATCTCTGGGTGCAGCTGGAGAGGTTGCTCTGGAATTTTTGGATGCTGAGCTTGCCTTGTCTTCCCACTCTGCAGTCCTGGTGCTTCTGTGGCAACTTTGGCCACTCCATGACCCAAGTCTGGCAGGTGTTGAAAATGACACAGGACTCTGTAGAGAGCTTTAACTTTAAATGTCTTGGCCACTTTTCCTGTATTTTATTTGAAATAAACTGTCAGATTGCTCAGATGATCCACTCTTTGTCAGAGTGGAGCTGCTGCAATTTCCCCAACAGCTCTTCTCTTAAATCATTCACTTCAGATTCTTCAAATGTTCATTCCATCTTGGTTTCCTTCACAGACAGAAATCAGAGCTCTTCTCCTTACAGTAAGATCTTATTGCTGACTTTGTTAACCTGTACAATGTTGGGATAGATAAAGGGAACTTGCTTCATAATGTGTCATGACTGCAGCTGTCCCATAATTTAGTAAGCATGGAATATTATTTTTTTTCCTGTGATGCTTCTTTTGAATTAAAGACAATCCTCTCCCTCCTAAACTGCCCATCCTTCAAGTTTGGGAAATTCTTTGGAAATGACTGAGGGTTACACTGCCCTAGAAAAATCATTCCAGTTTCTTCACTCAGTGGGGAATGTGTTTGCACCTTGAGTTGTGCCAGTCCATGACTTGACACAAAGCAGTTTAGTCCCAAATCTGTGAAGCTTTGAATTGACTGTTGTGTGTGGAATGCAGTTGTTGTTGATGTCTTTGAGTGCTCAGCTGACATTGTGGTGTTTTTCCAGCTGGGATGAATGGGTTCCAGAAAGCAGAGTGCTCAAGTACGTGGACACCAACCTGCAGAAACAAAAGGAGCTTCAAAAGGCCAACCAGTGAGTACTTTTGTTAAGTCATTCTCAGTAAATATTTTTGAGAGCTTCAATCCAACAACTACATATCAAGGGCAGTTACTGAGTTTAAAAAAGCTAAAACTTCTTTTCCATGAAAGTCTCATTTATGAGTTTCCTCTTTTTAAAGGGAACAATATGCAGAGGGGAAGATGAGAGGAGCAGCTCCAGGCAAGAAAACTTCTGGTCTGCAGCAGAAGAATGTTGAAGTGTAAGAAGGTTTTTATTTAAAATGAAAAAAAAACCCAGCCCCCAAAGGCCCACCCAAAACACCTTTGCTTGTCTGTTTTACTGTTCATCTTTAGGGTTTTCCTTAGAATGGGTGTGCAGGCTGAGCTCCATTTCTAGTGTCACAGCCCGTGCAAAAGCTGTTTCAGTGTCAAAAAGGCCTTTGTTAAGGTATTTATTGAACTGCCCTTGGATGGTGCAGAGTTCAGGACTGAATGGAGGTCCTGAGGGGACACACTGTGCACTTCTTACACTCTGTTCCTCTGAAATTACTGACCTGACACTCAAAGTGTGGTGATGCCTCAGAAGTCTCAGGTATCTCAATGAAATCAGTTTCTGTCCAGAATTTCCCACTTCTTTCCCCACTTCTTCCAGCTCTGCAAGCACTTTGGAACAAAGTGCTTCTCACTGTAGGGTTATCAAAACTGCATTTAAGGAGTCTGTGTTTGACAAAACTAAACCCACACTGTCAAAAATGGGTTTGCATCTTAAGAGAGCAGAAGCAGGCTCAGACATTCATTAGAAACAATTAATTTGAGGCTGTAACTGTCAGATTTTTCACTCCATCCTTTTGGTTTTCAGACCAGGTGTTGGGGCAGATTCTCACACAGGCAGTGCAGCTCTGCTGCTTTGTCACCAAACTTCTGTTTGGGGCAGTGTTTCCCTTAATTATGAAGATGGTCATTACTAATGGGATGTTTTGAATTCCTGACTCCCTTTAAGATTGTGGTCTTCATGAGGGAGCTGCTGAAATGGCATCAGCTCTTTAGAAGTGGATTTGGCACAGCTTTGCATTTCATGTGTCATTTATGGGCAGCTTTGTTGTGAAACGTGAATCATGGACTTGAGGAGGGCAGCAGTGCTGGGGTCAGTGATGGGTTTGTGCTCTGCATCCTGAAGCAGTTTCAGCCTGGCATTAGTCAGAGCCTGGCCCAGGCTGAGACTGGCTCCTGGTCTCTGGAATGGGGAGGTGGGTCTGGCTTCAGCACCTGCCTCTGACACGGGCCAGGCTCTGCTTGTCTTCATTTGGGGCTGAGGAAACCCCAGCCCAAATCTCTGTGTAGGTAGTTGATAATGAATGCCATTAAAATCTAATTAAAGCAGATCTAAATGATGACCATTACTAATTTGGCTGTTAAGGGGCTGTGGCGCCTGAGTCTCCTCTCGTTGGGGCCGGTGGGAGGGGAGTCAAGGCCAGGGGTGACAGGGCTGGTGGTGACTCAGTGTAAAGGTGCAGTTGGCAGGCAGGGAGCGTGGCAATGGGGACTGCAGGGGAGGTGCCAGCCTGAGTCACCTGGGCAGCTCAGGCTGGGAGCAGGGGCTGAGTAAACACTGTGCTAACCTGGGCTTAAAGTCAGACCTGGCCTAATCCTCTCAGCCACACCTGGTGTTGTGTCCAAGGGAGACCCAGCAGCAAAAATTACTTTGGTTTAAGCCCCTGTGACACTGTAAAGCTTAAACCACATTACCAGGTCTTACTTCATTCCTGGTTGAGACAAGTTTTGGAGGGGCCTGGTTGGCTCCTGCTGCTGTCACTGTCCTGACTCCTACAGTTGTCTCCAGCAGCGCAAGGCAGGCATGAGGTAACTCTGAAACTTCTGTGTCATTGGTTATTGGAAAAGCTCATTCTTTGGTGATGGATTCTGAGTGGGCCTGGGGCAGGTGGGTTGGAACAGCTGCCCTGCTGTGGCACTGCTGCGGGAGCCTTGTCTCGGGCCAGTCCCAGTCCAGTGCTCCCCTCCCAGTTACTCCTGTGCTGCTCCAGCAGAGTCTCCCTGTTTTCCTTCCCTGCTTGGAGGCTGAGGCAGAGGAAATGCTTTGACTCTCCCTGGCAGTGGTGCAGGTTGTGATTTATTGTTCCCCAAACCACAGCTTCTCTCAGTGCTCAGAGCTAAAGGCAAGGTGGCTCCTGGAAAACCCCCAAATCCCCTTCCAAAATCAAACTGGTGGGTTGGTCCCTTGTAAATATAAGCTCATTGTAGATACATAAAATCCTGGTGGTGGGGAGGGGGAGACCCTGATAACCCTGTTCTGTAAGAGCAACACTGTCAACCTCCTTGGGCCTCAAAGGGTACCTTTGGCTGCACTCTTGGAGGATCTGAGGGCGAGAGGATTTACATTTTAAACTTCATTCTTCAGATAGAAAAATGGTAATGGAAGTAATGCAAGCACAGCTAACCCTGCAGGAGTGTTCAGTGGAGCTGCAATGTGCTGCCAGAGGGAACTCTTTGAGCCAGGCTCACCTGTGACCCTCTGTCCTCCCCTCCCCAGGTTCTTCCGGCGCGATGGAGCCCACACCGTGTGCTGCCTGGAGACCCCTGCCATCTCCACACGGTGAGTGGGGCTGCCTGGCACCCCAGGGCTGGCATCCTGCAGCCCAAACCTCTCTGCTTCCCTGCATTTCCTGTAGAGACTCTCAGAGTGCTCAGCTGGGTAATGTAAGTTTGGCAGCAGTTTGTGGTGGGTTTCTTTGGAACCAGCAGAAACTGCCAGTTTGAGGTTCCTCTGCCAGGTACCCCTTTGGTGGGTACAATATCAGCATCCAGGGCCCTCTCTGTGTCCTCTGCTTCCACCTGACTCCAGATTTTGGAACTGGATCATTCCAGAAGGTTCCACTGGTGTCCATGCTTGGAGCTCCATGGAAACCAGTAACACCCAGAGTTTTCTGCAGTTTGGCAGCGAGGCTGCTGATCTGGTGTTGGAAATGAGAGCTTTCAGCTTGCTCCTTATTCTACTGTGTCTTTATTTCAGTCTGTTCAGAGTAACTGCTCTGCAAACTGCAGCAGCTGGTTCCTAAAGCTTTGGGACTGTTTGAGGCAGTACTTTATGAAATAAAAACATGCATGAGATGCAGGTTTGAGTTTTAAGATAATTATTCACCTCCTGATAACTAGAAGCTGTAACAGCAAAAAAGTGTGTGGTTATAGCAGGTTTCATGGTTGTGTGTGCACTCCAAGATACTCCCTTCTCCTGACTCTGTTATATGCAGCTCTCATGAATTCCAGCTTCTAAAAGTTTGTTCTACATTTCATGGGCCTAAAATTAATAACTTGCAAAAAATCAGAAAACAATCAGAGTTAATGGGTGCTTGAAAAATAAGAGTAACTGAGAGTGTTCTGGAGGGAAGATCTGGCACTGAATAACAATTTTGAGAAGAGCACCTGGATTGAAATGGTCTAAATGCAGGCTCAGCAGAGGTGCTCTCAAAGCAGAATCTCTACTTGGAGCTGCTTTTTCAGCTAATACAAGACTTATTGTTAACCTGAACATGCCAAGGTGTGTGCTGTGCCTGGCTGGGGGCATCCCCTGCTCCCCTGGGCACAGCTGGTGGCTCTGCCAGGTCCTCCAGATGCCCAGCACCATCCAAACCCTGCCAGGTGTCCGGGGCTGGGACAGCTCTGGGACTGGCTCAGGATGGAGTTCCCTCCCCTCTTCCCCTCTCTGGCCACCAGTACCGTGTGCTCAGGGGGATCAGTGAGTCCAGGCAGGGAGAGGCTCTCCCAGACCCCCTTTGCTTCCAGCTCTCTGGAATTCAGGCACCTCAGAGCTGGGGGCTGTGTCCATGCCATGGTTTAATATCCCTGTGTGGGACTGTCTTATATTTATCCAGTCACTTCTGAGCCCTTTGGACTTCTGGCATCCCCAGCATCTTCTGGCAGCCTGTTCTTATTTTGAAGAGGTGAGGAAGGAGGAGGATGACTCCTGTCATTTTAATATCTGCTGCTTTGGGGCTTTTTTGGTGGTTTCATCTGTCTTGGGGAAAGGATTGATCAGTTCTTCAGGCTTTACCTTTTACTGCTGTGATACCTCCACCATGTTCCACCTCTGAGTTTCAGCTGTGAGATCTTCAGCACCTCACACCTCTGGTCAGGCTTTTAGTGGAAACTCTTTCCACAGAAGCTTCCTTGAGACTTCCATGCTGTTTTGTTGTCCAGTTCAGTGAAAAATAATGGCAGAACTAGGGGAATGCACAGCTGGGCTGTGGGAAGAGAAGGCTGTGCAGGTCTGGGGCCTCTGTTCTCAGGGGGTTGTGAATGGCACACAAGGATGTGTTTAACCTGTCCTGGGTGGGTGCACTCTCTTGTGTCCCTTCAGGACTTGCATCCCACTGGTCCTTGCAGGAAAGGGTTATCTGCAGCATGAGGCACCTGCATGGTGCTCTTCAGCTTTAGACTTGATAAGGACTTTATATTATTTATACTATATTGTCCTTCTTTTCCAGTGTTTAAAACTCTGCTTCTGTTCTAATGCTTAACATTATTTTTATTGTGTGATTTTAATTCTGGGATAAACTCCCTGTTCCCCCCTGTTTACTTTAGGTTTGGAAGAAAGGCCTTTTCACTGCAATATGTCAGTCCACTATCAGTGACTTAACTTGGCCACTGCTCCTTCTTCCTGGAGAAGGGAGCTTAATTCTGCCCCCAGTTTCAGCCTAATGCTTGTGTGACTTGAAGTTTTAAAACCAAAAAGCCTTCCTCTTCCTGTCTTCACCTTTCCCAGGAGCTCTGCCTGCCCCCTGGCCCAGACAGAGCCAGCTCTGAGCCTGAAACAGTCACTTGAGATAGTGGTGCATTTCCAAGCAAACAATCTGGCACTGGGAGTGAGTTTTGTCCCCACAAACTGCCATCTGTGAGCAGCTGGACTGGCCTGCTGTTGGCACTGAGAAAACTGAGGCATGACAGTAGTGGTCTGGTTAAAACTGTAGGAAAAGGGGTAGTAAATAGACAAAGTGCTACTGAAACTTCCCTCTGCTGCTGTAGGGGTAAAACTGGGTGGTTTTCAGTATTTTACTGGAATTTGATTCACTTGACTTGAGATTTTCCTGGTAATTCCCATCACTTCTGTTTCCTTGTCCCATATTCTGTTTGAAATACAGAAATAAAACACCTACAAATGGAGTCTTGTTCTTCAGGAGCACTTGGGAAGGACAAAACATCCCCAAAAAGATGAATTCTAACCTGTTACATGAAACATCTCACAGGATCATAACTGAAGTCACAGCTGACAGTCCTTGCCTGTGTTTTTATCTCAGCACTCCTGAGGATCTGCTCCTGCTGAACTGAGGGGACAGTTTTTCTGGCTTTCTGCTTTGGCCTCCTTAGGTACCACCCTCTTGATATTTGCAATAATTTGTGTTCTTCTTGCAGGAAAACAAAGAAGAACAAGCAGAAAAGTGAGTATGTCTTTATTTTGTATATAAGTGGATCCCCTTAGTGAAGGATTCTTAGCTGGAAAGACCCTCAGTGTGCCCCAGTAACTTACTGTCCCCTGTGCTGTCACTCACACCCCTTGGTCTCTGCTAGAGATGCTGAGACAGTGACATGCTGGTTTGGGTTTAGTGCAGAAACCTCCACTTCAGGGAAGTGTCAGTACAGCATTTAAACTGTCACAAATGTGGAACTTCCAGAACACAAATTATATTTGAAACAAACCCCAAACAAATAAAAAGGTGATCTGAGGGAAACTGGAGTCTTCAGTGGTTCTCCTAAATCTTGCCTGGAATTTCTCCCTGATGAGGTGTGTTGTGCCCAGCTCCAGGCATTGGGGAGGGGAGCAGCAGCAGCGAGACCCCCCAGCCCCCCAGGAAGAAAAGGGCTCGAGTGGATCCTACGGTGGAAAGTGTGAGTGTTTGCCCTGCTGTGCCAGGGCTGAGGGCAGGGCACTGCAGGGGGCTGTGCCCACACTTGGGACAGGGAGTGACGAGTCTGGCTCTGCTTCTTTCAGGAGGAAACATTTATGAACAGAGTTGAAGTAAAGGTGAAAATCCCAGAGGAGCTGAAGCCATGGCTGGTGGATGACTGGGACTTGATCACCAGGCAGAAGCAGGTGACTGGCAAGGGAACAGTCTGGGCCATCCCAGACACCTAAAATCATGGGCAATAGGGGCAGATGTGTGCCCTTGGTGTACCTGTGACTCTTGGCATGACTTCACTGAACTCTCATTCAGAGCTTCATCACCAGGTGGCTGTTGAGCAGCACAAGTGTCAAATGGAAACATGGATGTAGCCATAGGATCCTGGAATGGTTTGGGTGGGAAGGGACCTTAGAGCCCAGCTCTGCCACCCCCTGCCATGGGCAGGGACACCTCCCATAGCTCAGGGAACTCAGGTTTGTTGGAGTTTTGTGTGTCCAGCTAAAACCATTGGGGGTGTTCCTTTAATAACATGGAACTGCTGTTTTCAGTCTAGAAATGCCCTTGTGTGCACTGGTTTCAGTTCAGCTTCCAGGTATAAATGTCTGCAAAGATCAGACACATTATTTGTTCTGTTTTACCCCTTTGCAGCTCTTCTACCTTCCTGCCAAGAAGAATGTTGACTCCATTTTGGAGGATTATGCAAACTACAAAAAGTCCCGTGGAAATACTGATAACAAGTGAGTCGTGCTCCTTGCCAGCCCTGAGCTCTTCTCTTCTTGTTGGGCTTGAGAAGTTGAGTAAACTGGAGAAACAGGGCCCAGCCCAAGGTCCAGTGTCCTGTTCCAAGACCAGGGTGGTGCAGGAGTTTAGAAATCTTGAGGGGGTTTATTCCAGACTACATTTCTGCTTTCTGGGTGTTATTTCTGCTTCCCCCAGTTTCCCCAGGCCTTTTCCTGAGGGAAGATGATACAAAGAGCCCCCAAAGGTGCCTGGTATGTGAGCTCAGAGCTCCTGGGCTCCTTCCCAGGCACAGAGCTGGGGCCAGGGAGGTGGATGAGGACTTGTGAAAGATTCAGATGGGCAGAGCTAATTACTCACTTGTAATTACCCCACAGTCAGCCCTGACCAAAACAAGGTGTGTTTATTCTGAAGGAACCTTTCCTGTTTGAAAGGGAGAGAGAACAGAAAGGGGAAGTTATTTTCTGCCTCTCAGGAGGAGGCAGATTGTTGACTTGTCAGGGTGTTTTAACCACCTTTGATGTAATTCCTGATGTCTGTTCTCAGGGTGGAGTGAGGGTTGGGCTTCTCAGTGTCACTGCTCCCTGCACAGGCAGCTGAACTTGGAGGCCTGGGAAGAAGGGTCAGGTGCCTGAAATATTGGGAGCTGTCCCTCTCTTTGAGCAGGAGTTCAGTCCAGTTACTTCAGTGTTGTACTTTTAAAGTGGTGTGAGTTGGGGTGAACTTTGGTGAAACCAGAGGAGCTGGAAAGTGTCCCTAAAATAGTGCCTGTTGCTTTGGAGGGGCTGTCCAGGAGTTCATCTCTGAGTGGCTGACTGAAAACAAGGCAGCTCTTGGTTTGCCTGAATCCTCTCTGAGGTCAGAGGAGCCCATTTTCAGGGAGGTCTGGCAGTGCCTCCCTCCCTGTGGCTGCACATGGGGAGGTCTCCAGACACATTTCCCTGGAAGGGCCGTCAAAGGTCTCAGGTTTCGCTGGTCTCACCATGCCAAGGCTCCTGCTGTGCCCATGCAGCCCTGGGAGCAGGGCTGGCAGTGTCCTCTGTCCCCAGGGAATATGCTGTCAACGAGGTGGTGGCTGGAATTAAGGAGTATTTCAATGTCATGCTGGGAACTCAACTGCTGTACAAGTTCGAGCGGCCTCAGTACGCCGAGATCCTGGCGGACCACCCCGACGCTGCCATGTCCCACGTCTATGGGGCCCCACACCTCCTGAGGCTCTTCGGTGAGTGCCACCAGGGCAGGGGGAAGGAGAGCAGCTGGGAGGGGTCAAATGCTCCTTGTCCCCTCTGGAGTCTGTGACAGACAGCTCTGAACCGTGGGGTCACCCTTTCCTTACTCCACGTATCCAAAACGCTCAGAGCCATTGGGGGTTTGGAGTGGAAAGGGGCTTTTAACAGTCTGGTTGAGCTTGTACATGTTGGAGTGGGTTCCTGGGCTGCTCTTCTGTGCTGCTGTGAAGCTCTGGCTGTACCTCAGCACCTGCTGCAGCTGTGTGTGTAACCAGTGTCCTTCCCTTGGCGCAGTGCGGATCGGAGCCATGCTCGCCTACACCCCCCTGGATGAGAAGAGTCTGGCTCTGCTCTTAAACTATTTGCATGACTTCTTGAAGTAAGTGCTGGGAAGGTCTTGCAGCAAGAAAGGGAAGGTCCAGGGAGCACAGGCTGTTGTGGTGCTGCCTGTTTGCAGTGAATTGTTGTGTGGTTTGGGGGCTGTGTGTGGGATCTGCACAGAGAAGGGTCGGATCATGGTGGAGCTCTGACTGCTCTGCAGGAGCCCAGGGAGAATGGGCTGAGTTCTCTCCTGTTACACTGAGGATATTGCAAGGGCCAGGACAAGGGAATGGCTTCCCACTGCCAGAGGGCAGGGATAGGTGGGAGATTGGGAAGAAATCCTTCCCTGGGAGGGTGGGCATGCCCTGGCACAGGTTGGGCAGAGAAGCTGTGGCTGCCCCATCCCTGAGAGTGTCCCAGGCCAGGTTGGACAGGGCTT
>JAWWLZ010000019.1:1058022-1074899 GCA_035041345.1 Poliocrania exsul
GCAGCCTGGGCTGGTGGGAGGTGTCCCTGCCCATGGCAGGGGTGGCACTGGGTGGGCTTTGAGGTCCCTTCCAACTCCAGCTGTTCCTGGACTCCATTAGTCTGCACTTCTAAACTGCCCAAATCTGCTACTTGTTTCAAAAGAAATTCCTCAGCATTTATTTGTAGTTGCTATAAAAAGCAGATGATAATTCCAGCAAGTTATTGAATTACACAACAGTTACTCAACAACAATTGAGCAAATGTTTAAAAACTAATGAACTTGGTGAATATTTTTTCTGGGGCAGATGGTCACTGGAGCTTTGGGGTGCTGCAGTGCCCTGGAGCTGGGGGATATTTGGGAGGAAAACACCATCCTGAATAATAATAAAAGGCTTTAATGCAAAATGAGATGAGCTTTAAGGTCCCTTCCAACCCAAGCAATTCCAGGATTCTGTGACTGGATAAGTAGTTGGAAGTTAAAAGAAAACTCAGTAAATCCAGGATGGCTCTGCAGGGCTTGGAATGGATCAGCCTGAGAGGCAGGGAAAGCCTTCAGTAAATCCTGGGGTTTTGGGTCAGTCTGAGGCAAATGCAGGTGCTGAAGGGCTTGGACTGTAAAGGCAGAAATGTGAAGCCAATGACCAGAAATCCCTGAATCCATTTGATGGCAGTTGGTGGCACATAACAAGGAATGGCCAAGGATAAGCGTTTCGACCTCGTGCCTTCAGCCCCTGAGGTTCCTGTTTGTGCAGACAGAACTCCCTGGTGTCCTGTGCTCTGTCCCTGCTCCTTCGGGTGGATCAGGAGTAAATCAATTCTTGGTACTGCAGCTGCCCAAACCTCAAATGTCAACTGTTTCGTCTTGTTAGTCTTGACCTGGCCGAGCTCACCTGGAGCCAGAGCAGTCTGACAGTTGTGTGGGATTGATTTTGTGGCATGAGCTGTCAGTGTGGAATTGCCTGACAGTGGCAGGAGCAGCTCCTGTGAGATTTGTACTCCTCAAATCCCATCCTGGAGTCTGGACTAACACCGAGTGACTCACATGGGTTTGAACAGTGGAGAATCTGGGCAAGAAGGTAATTTAATCTCTTTACTGTTTCTGTAGGTATTTAGCCAAGAATTCCTCTGCATTGTTCAGTGCCAGTGACTATGAAGTGGCTCCTCCCGAGTACCACCGGAAAGCCGTGTGACCCCTGGGGTCCCTGCCCACTTTGCCTCCTGCCCTGCACCCCCCACTGCCCAGCTCCTGCCCAGCCCTCAGACACGGGGAATGAGGTGTGGTGTGTGAATGGAACTGGCATGCCAAGCTCTGAAGGCTTCCTTGTCCCAGCTGGGACCTCCGTGCTGTCCCTGGCTGCTCCTGCCCTGGGGATGGATGTGCAGGAGGGGGTTTGGTGTGTCCCTGGCTGCTCCTGCCCCGGGGAGGGATGTGCAGGAGGGGGTTTGGTGTGTCCCTGGCTGCCCTCAGTGCTCGTAGGGCTGCTCTGACCTGAGGCTCAGCCTCACTAACCTGCTTTGTTCGTAGACCCACGAGGGCCGTGTCACCTGTGTGGTGCTATTGACTGTCTGACTCAACCCATTGACTTGTTGCTGTTGGAATTTCCATGTTTGGTCCATAAATGTTTGCTTTTCTTGGGGTAGTTGAAGGACTGTGACATTTTTTTATATTCTAACGGTAGGAAACCGTGTTCTCATCTTGTAGTGTTTGGACATGTTGGTCTTTCATGGAGCTGTTTTACAGAGCTGCAAATAAACTTTTCTAATTTCAAATGTTGTTGCTGGTGTTTGTGTTTGTGTCAGTCCCTGCCGTGTGAGTGTCCTGGCCAGGATGGCCCGAGGGAACGAGGCGTTTGGGGACGTGCTTAATGGTGTTGCGTGACTTGGCTCTGGTCAGAGTAGCTGCTGTTTCCAGGCAAAATACCAGGTTTGTCATCCCAGATGTTACTGCAGGAAATCACAGTATCTGGGGATCCAAGCCCTGTCCTGCCCCAGGGCTGCTCTGGTGTGGGTGGGGTGGGATCGTGCCCTTCCTGTGGGAGCAGGAGGGTCCTGCACCCACCCATGGGCTGCGCCTTCCCAGGAGCTGCCCGAGTGAAGGTGGGGATGGGCTGGTCAGGCCGAGGAAGGTGGGAACGGATTCCCTGGACGGGGATCCAGCAGGGTCGTGTCCCACCCTGTCCCTGTGCCCTCCTGTCCCGGGGCACAAACACCCACCCAGCGGGTCCGGTCTGTGCCGGGCGGGGCTGGAACAGGGACGGTCCGGCGGGATAATCAGCTGTTTAAAAGCGCAGCAGGAGCTGCTGTTGAATGGAAAAAGAACAATATTGAGCAATGATGTGAGGGGGAGTTGCCATGGAAACTGAGGCAGGGCTGGGAGCAGCTGCGGCGCTTCCCAGGCGGGTCCTGCCAGGAACGGTGCCCGGGGCAGGGCAGGGGGAGGGTGGGCGCTCCTCTGGCTCCTCGTGGGGTTCCTGGCACTGGCTGCTCTTGTCACAGACTCATTAGGTTAATTAGCTACTGCTCGTTGTTTATCACGGTGTTCCCCAGAGCCAGGACCGTGTTCTGATCTGAACAATGGACTTCTCTTTTGCCAACTGCCCCAGGAGTGAAAACAACTTTAGCTGACGGTGCTCGTGTTCAGAGAGCAACGTTTGCACCGAGACCTGGACACATCTTCTGTCCTGCTGGAAAGCCAAGGGCAGGACAGCCATGCCAGGGTGGGAGCAGGAGCTGGGGGTGGTGCCAGCCCACAGCCCCCTGGGCAAGGCTGGATCCCAGGGGGTCACAGCCACGCTGCCCTCCTTGGAGGGGTGTGCTGAGCCTCCCTCCCTGCTCTGCTGCTCCTGTGCTGAGCTCAGGGAACAAACACCGCCTGCTCTGCTCTCCGGGCTGGCCTCGGGCAGGGAACGAGGTGAGCAGGGGCTGGAAGGCTCAGCCAGCACGGAGGCTCCACAGTCCTGAGCCCTGTCCCTGCCTGCAGAGCCCTGAGCCCTGTCCTGCCTCCCCAGCCAAGGGTGTCCTGGGTGCAGGAGTGGCAGATTCCCAGGGCTTTGCTCCTGATTCCTGGCTCTTGCTCAGCCTCCCCAGGGAGAGGATGGCCCCAGTGCTGTGTTGCCCCTCCAAGCTGGGAAGCCTCTGCTCCTTCCAGCTCCTCCTGGCAAGGGTGAACCCTTCCCTGATGGCCTGAGGCAGCAATTTCAGAGTCACTTGGGTTGGAAAAGACCTCTCAGATCCTCATTTCATGCCAAGCTGAGAGTTAAAGCCCTGCTGAAGTACAGGCTGTGCCTCTCACAAGGTGAGGGGTAACAACACCTGCCTTGTATCCGAGCAAATAAAAGCTGCCTTTGCTCCCAGTGCTGTGGGATGATGTGGCCTGTCCCTCCCAGCTCGGGGGGGACTCACCCCCTCCTTAGCCCAGTCTCTTGGGCAGGATATGGGATGGAGTGACTGGAGCTCTGTCCTGTCCCTGTGGTCTGGTCTGTGGATCCCTGGAGAGGGGCTGGTGAACTCTGAGCCCGCAGTGCCCTGGGCTGGGCAGTTCCTCCTGCAGAGGGTGGATTTGTACCTGGGAAATGGCTTTATCCAGCGGTGGTGGCTGGGCAGAGGGGATGGACCGTCCCCCCCGGGGTGCCCCTGCTGGAGGGTGGTGCTGTGCAGTGCCCAGCACTGCAGCTGTGCCTCCTGCCCCTGTGCTGGGTCACCTTTTTCCTTCCTTTGTCCCTCTGAGGGTCATTTCCTGTGCCGAGGGGCACACAGGGCTGGGTCCATCCTCGCCCCGTTTTCCTGCTGCCATTTAGAGCCTGCCCAGCACTTTGGCAGTGTTTGTGCCAGTGAGATCCCAGCGCTGCTCCATGCCCAGGGCTGCTCGGGGTGAGGGCAGCAGAGGGGAGGCAGCAGCTGCTCCCTGCCCAAGCTCAGCCATGGCATCGGCACAGGTGAGTGAAACCCAACCCTGCTGTGCTGCCCCTCTGGCTGAGTCCTGCCTGGGCCGTGTCTGTGGTGCTTTGGGATGTGCCAGGAGCAGCCCGTGCCCTCCTGGGGGGGGGCTGTACCCTGGTGGGGGCAGAGACACCCCAGGCCGTGGGGGCTGTGCCTGTGGGGGCAGAGACACCCCAGGTCGTGAGGCTGTGCCAGTGTGGGGGGCTCAGCCCTGCCATAGGCGAGGGAAGGGGCTGGGGCTGTGGGAGCTGCCAGGGGTCCCTGTTGGGGCTCCCTGCAGGAGATGAGGAGCTCACACCGAGGATGAGCAGCCGGTGGGTCCCTCTGTGGGGCTGCAGCCCAAGCCCATCAGGTCTCTGTGAATCCCCTGCAAGAGGCTTTTCAGTGCAGGTGCTTGCTGGGCTTTCCATGTGCTCTGATGCCACGCTGGGGTTGTGCCAAGGCCTTGCCTACTCACTGCTGTTAATTAGTGCCTGGAATTAGTGAGATAACTGGGGGAAGCAGCACAGAGGATGCTCCCTCAGCCCATCACCCCAAGGACCCATCGATGCCCCCACAGCAAATGCAGCTCTGGAGCCTCAGCCCCACCGTGGGCTCTGCTGCCTGTGCAGCCTTGCTGGGGGTCAGGGACCTGTAATCAGCTTCTCTTGGGGTCAGTCAGCCTCCTGCAGCTGCTCTGGGCCAGGAGGGGCTGCCAGGAGCTGAGTCTCCTTCAGGACCCAGTGGCTGCTGCTGGGGGGCACTGTTAGGTTTGGGTTTCCATGGCATTCCCACGGCTTCACATCACCCCCAACTCCCACCAGCTGCTGAGAGCCCTGGGCTGGGCAGCCCCCACTGGCACCGTGAGCGAGGGGAGGGTGGGAGTCCCACGGGAGCCACTCAGCTCCTCTCCTGAGCTCTGGCTCAGACACTGCTGTCACCTTTAATTTGCACTCAGGGGTTGCTAAATGCAGCTCTGAAGGCTGCTGGCTAATTAGTTTATTCTTTAGAAGAGCCTTTGAGGAGTGACTCAGTCAGCTGGGAAGGGCTTTTCTGTGCCAGGGCTGGACAGGGCTGTCATTATGGAGCTGCAAACAAACCTGTGCTGCTCCCTCCTCCACGTGCCCCAGAGATCAAAGCTGGGGCCCAGCGTGGTGGCCCAGGCCAGCCCTCCTTCCCTTGGGGACTTCAGGAGCAGCAGAGGTTCCTGCCTGTGCCCAGGCCAGCCCTCCTTCCCTTGGGGACTTCAGGAGCAGCAGAGGTTCCTGCCTGTGCCCACGCTGCAGCCCTGGTGTCTCCTGTGCCGCCGTGTTCCTGTGCCAGCGCTTGGGGAGCAGCCTTGAGAGCGGTGCCAGGAATTCCCAGGGATTCTCTGAAGTGGGAGAAATTCTGTGAGAGGCTGTGCTGCGCTTGAATGTTTTGGTGCCTCGCAATTTTTAGGTTTTTGTCTTTTTTTTTGTAATTTTCTCTCTTTCCTCTGCTCCTTCTCTCCATCCCTGGCCCCAGGGGTGTGTGGGGTGACTGCAGGAAGTGTGGCCTCAGGGAGCAGAGGGGCCACCAACATTTTAGGAAGTTTTGGGGTTTTTTGGATTTGTTTTTTTATATTCAGAGAACGTTGTGGGATAGAAAAAAAATGTTTTACCCCAAAATTCTTCCTTTTCAAAATGCCAGCATGTGGCCACCTGGCCCTGCAGAACGGGGTTTCCAAAGGCTCCCAAACCTCTGCCGACCTCAGGAGACCCTCTCATCACTACGGAACAATCTCGCTGGAAACTCCTCAACCTCCCAAAGGACGGGATTCCCAAAGTCCTGGGATACCAGAATCAGTGCAGGTCTTGGCCTTTCCAACCTCAGCAAGGCCTTTGGCACAGCAGGAGGAGACGCAGCAGCCCCGCCAAGGGAGGAGGCCCCAAGAGCCCCGGGAGGCCTCTGGCCCCTGGCACCTGCCCAGGTGGGGATCCAGGCAGAGCTGGACCAGCAGACAAGCCAAGATCTTCTCCCTCTGAGCAGCCTCGGGGAGGTAAAAGCTTGTCCTTGTTTAACTGCAGCACCCAGGGCAGGGCAGCAGCTCCTGAAGGTGCTGAGCTGCCCAGGGCTTGCGAAAGCTCTGGGTGCCCTGACCTGCCCACATTCCTCTCCTGCCTCTCTTTGCCTTGTGACTCTGCCTCGAGCCTTTCCGTGGGCAGGAGATGCTGTGCCAGGCATGTGGCTGTCTGGAACTCTCAGCAGTCCCCTGGCAGTTGCCCTTTGTGCTCTGACAGCCCATTTTCCACCCAGATTTGGGGTGCTGGATTCAGCTGCTGAGCCTGGGAAGGGGGAGGGAGCTGAGGTGGTGGCAGAGGGGCAGGAGGGCAGAGATCTTTGCCAGGGTGGGGAGCAGGGAAGGGTCCACTCAGAGCTGGGGGGGCTCAGGGATGTTTCCCTGCAGGAAGGCAGAGTGTGGGGAAGGGGCTGCCATCCCCCTACCCTGGGGGTTTTAGAGCTGTAGTTGGTGAACTTGGATCCAGCTGAGGAAGTCCTGGCTCCCCCAACAGCAAAATGAGATTTACAAGATAGGAAAGCTCCCAAGCTGCTGCAGTGCCCTCAAACAGCCTTGGTTTCTCATTGTGCCATTTTGGTGTCGTGTTGGTTCATCCCCTCACCCAGGTGGGCTCGGCCAGGGATGATGGCACAGTGTGCCCACCCTGCCCACCCCAAACCCTCTGTGGTGCCTCCAGCCAGGACAGGGGGAGAAGCTGCTCAGGTGTGTCCCTGTGGGGCTGTGTCTGTGCCCAGGGAGGGCTGGGAAAGGTGCTGTCCAGGAGTCTCCATGGCCAAGCAGGCCACTCGTCCTTCCAGCCAGGGCAGGGTTTGCCAGGAGCAATGCCTTGGGCAACCACAGCTTTGGGTCCCTGCCCTCCATACCTTGTTCTGCTCCTGCCTGGAAATGTATTTGGGAAGTTTGGAGGCAGCAGACAGGGAAGAGGCAGGTGCCCCTCGGGCCCCCCTGGGGCTGGCAGAGACACTGCCATAAAGCCACGGGCTGGTGTTTCCTGAGCCCCAGAACTGCCTGTCCCCACACTGGAGCCCTCAGAGGATCAGGGATGCTGAGGTGAGGCTGGGAAGGTCGGTGGGAAGGCTGCCTGTGCCTCCAAGTGTCTCCATGGTGTCCCAGGTGGGATGTGGCACCAGCTGAATGATGCCCCAGGGAGCACCAGGCCGGAGCTCTGTGCCATGGGCAGAGGTTGCTGGTGGTGGCCCGGGAGGTGCCACAACCAGCACTTTTGTTTTGGACTTGGGTGGGGAGTGGAAACCCGGCGTCCCCTTTCCGTGCAAACCAGAGGGCTTCGTTATCCCGTGGTCCTGAGCTCTGAAGGGCACTAAGGAAGCTCCTGCGTCTCTCTCCAGCTCTTCTCATCTCTATTGAGCTCTCCATGGAAACGGGAGCAGCAGCATCCCATGAGCCCCACAGCCATGCTGGCGTTATCAGGGGTGGGATAGACCTTGGGGCTCTGAGTGGAGGACTGAGAGGATGCTCTGGTCCCTTTATCCCATCCCCAGACTGAGAGGATGCTCTGGTCCCTTTATCCCATCCCCGGACTGAGAGGATGCTCTGGTCCCTACATCCCATCCCCGGACTGAGAGGATGCTCTGATCCCTGTATCCCAGCCCTGTATCCCAGCCCCGCTGCAGCCCCGGCCGCACACCCCGAGCCTGCGCTGGCCCCGCCGCGGGGCAGCGATGAACCCGCTCCCAGCGGCGCCGATCCTGCTCCCAGCAGCGATGATCACTGGCTCGGGCCATCCTCGCGTGCTTCTTGGTCCAGCGCACTCAGCAATCAGCCCTTGGGAGCGGCTCGGGAGGAGCTCCTCGCGCTCCTTCTTTCTCACGGCAGTTTCGCAGCAGAGCCTCTTCCCCGTGATCTGCTCTCAAGTGTCTCTTGCCCCGGCTGAGCCTGCGCGGCCTCACCTGCCGCAGGTCGAGGGGAACGAAGTGCTGGTATATCTGCAAAGTCAGCATCACAGTGGGCTCTAATTTTATCTTGCAAACAGATGCAGTCACACACATTAGTGGTATTTTTTTCCACTAATAATATAGAAAAATTCATTTTGATTAAGAACTGGTGTGCCATAAAGTGCAATTGTTTTTTTTTAAATGAGGGAAAAAACCCAGTTAGCCCAGAATAATCCCAAACTGGTGCTCATGCCAGTCCTCTGGAGGAGATGGAATCTGTACTTCGGGAGCAGGGGAAGCGGAGGCAAGGGGAGATGGAGAAGAATGTGCAGTAGGACAGAGCTCATGGCACAGGGAGCTGCCAGCAGTGGGTTTGGAGACCCTCTCGGCCCTGCCCAGCCACACAGTCCCTGCATCTCTCACCCCAGAGCTCCTGCATCCCTGGGCCCCTGCATCCCTGGGCCCCTGCATCCCTGTGCCTCTACATCCCTGTGCCTCTGCATCCCTGTGCTCCTGCCTCCCTGTGCCTCTGCATCCCTCACCCATGGCTGTGATGCCGCGGGATGCAGGAGCGGGCGGGGCTGAGGCGGGAGCAGGGCAGGTTCACCCGGCAGAGCCGGTGTTTGACACAGGGGACTGGCAGTTTCGGTGGCTGACCTTCAGAGTGTGGGCACCTTCCTGTGCCAGCCCAGCACCCCCTGCCCTCTCGAGTGGCAGCCGGGGATGCCCCGAGGCCGCCCGAGCCCTGTAACCAAAGCCGGGAGGTGCCCGCGCGGTGTCTGGAATGTCCCCGCCGCCCGGGTGGAAACAGGCTGGGGCAGTGGGATCAGAACGCCGCTTCCATTGGCGTGTTTCCACTTATAACATGGTGAAGATCCTGTCTGTAACCTGCTCTAATTTTAGGAGTGGGTCTCTCCGTGCCGAGTTCCCGCAGGCAGGAATGAGCGCAGGTGTAAAATTAGCCCCATTATTTATGGGCTGGCGGTTACCAGAGCTCCAGCCCCAAAATGTCCTGCTCGAGTCCTCTCTCCTGCCTCCAATCACCCACTGCCTGTTCCCAGCCCGGGGTTAGCCTGCAATCAAACTCTTGTTATCCAGGCAGAGTTTAGAGGGAAAGGGCACCATTCCTGCCTTTAGGAACTGATCCATGTTCGGAGCAGATAATCATGGGAGCTTTTCATTCCCAGTGGCTTGCCCAGGAAGAACTCAGGAGGCAAAGACTGAGCAAGGATAAATGGTGTGTTTCTAGTCTGTCCACAGCTGGTGAAAAGACTCTGTGAAATAACAAACGTGGAAATGTTAATCAGCATTAGCTGTAGTCCAAATTCCATTAGCAGGAATGCTAAACACAGAGGAGGAAAGGGCTGGGATTAGGGTGGCCTGGCAACAGGCTCTCCTCCCTGGTGTTTGGGTCTCGTGCTCCAGGATCTGAGCTCTTATTTCAAATCCCAGTAATTGTGGTTCCCTCGTCAGTGTGAACACCAAGAATGTCAGAGCCCAGAGCAGCTGAAACAGCCCAGGGAGCGAGAGGAGCCTGGGCTGCCCTCTGAGGACACAGCAAAGCAGCAGCTCCTTAGTGAGGGCACAGACACCCCTGCCAGGCTCTGCCCTGGGATCCTGCCTGCCAGGGACTGCTGAGGGCACAGACGCCCCTGCCAGGCTCTGCCCCGGGATCCTGCCTGCCAGGGACTGCTGGCATGGAGGGGCAGGGGCCGAGTGGGGCTGCAGGAGACAGGGCAGCCTGGGGGGCTGAGGGCACTGCAAAAGGGCATTCTGTGGGGTTTAGTTTTCTATGCCTGAATGAGATCTCCTGAGTTTTTTGGTTTTAACACAATATTGCCTTGTATCAGACTGTTCAGTCCCTGTTTTTGGTGCTTTTCCCTGCTTGCTTTATCCTGACTCTTGGTTACCAAGTTTTTATCATTAATATTTCTTGAGTAACTAAGGGGTTTCCTCTGGAGCCAGGCTGGGAGAGCTGGGGGGGCTCACCTGGAGAGGAGAAGGTCCCAGGGAGACGTGAGAGCCCCTTCCAGGGCATAAAGGGAGCTGGAGAGGGACTTGGGACAAGGGATGGAGGGACAGGACAAGGGGAATGGCTTCCCAGTGCCAGAGAGCTCACCCCACTGCAGCAGAACTGGAAGTGCCCCAGTGGTGGGGAGCTGCCTGGGCCCTGCAGGGGATGGGCAGGGAGCAGAGCTGTGCAATCACACACTGTGTGATCTCTGCTGCACAGCTGATTGTTCAAGAGGCTCTTGCAGCAGAGACCACTCTGGAATCCCTCCCAGACTGGCTGCAAGAAGGAATTTGAGTGTGGAATCTGCCTTGCAGCAGGACAGAGAGTATTTCATGGATGGAGTCGCCACAGATTGGTCACTGCACTTGAGCAAACAAGTGTGTTCAAATAACAGTGATGGAGACTGACAGTGTTCAGCAGGGCTGGAGCCTCCCCAGCTAAAACAAGCCCTGAATTTAGGAGCAGGACTTGCCCTCACAGCCAGGGAAATGAGCTCTTGGATTTCCCAGGTGGGATCCCTGTGGGCACATGAGCTCTCCAGGGGCAGATGTGCCATCCTGGGACAGTGCCTGGTGTCTGCTCCCAGTACAGCACTCAGCCCTCCAAAAGGGAGAGCAAAGGACTCTCCTGGAGCAGTTCCCAGGCTCTTCGGATGCTTTTTTGTCCCCCTTTCCTGAAATGCCAAGACTTTGACAAAGCTGTCCCTGAGCAGCTCTGGCAGTGCAGACCCACAGGGAGCTGCTCACCTTTCCCAGGTGCCAAGCCCCTCTGCAGGGGTTCCTGGCAGCCTCCCTGCCTGGTGCCAGCTCCAACACACTGCAGGGGCAGTGGAATTAGGACACAGCCCCCCCTCCTGCCAGGACTGCTCCAAGGGCTGAGGCCTCTGCTCTGCAGCTCCATCAGCTCCCGGATCTGTGCACAGATTGCTGCCCAGGAGGAGCCAAAGCTGCTCTCCAGAACCCAATTCCATTCACAGGAAATTTAGACTCCGTTTGCCATGGGCCAGCATCCAAGAGGGAGCAGGGGAAGCAGGCACAGGGTTTGTTTTGCAGGAATCCCTTGGTCTTGGGGGTGCAGTAACTGGTGTGAGCTGAGCGGTTTGGCAGCCTCAGGTGACCCCAGGCACCTGTTCCCCCTGTGCTTCCCCGGGGCTGTTCATCCCCCACCCTCCTCCTCTGCTGCAGCTCCTTCTGGCTCCTGCTGTGGGCCCGGGGCTGCTTTGGCTGCTGCAGGTCCAGCTCCCTCGGCAGCAGGCAGGGCTTCAAACCCCGCTGGTTTCCCACTGCTCAGAGCAGATGGAGAGCAGGGAAATCTCGGCAGAGATAATGAAGGTAATTTGTGAGTCCTGGAGAGCTGCGTGGTGTTTCTCTGGCTTCAGGAGGCTCTGCTGGTTGGGGACACTGTGGGAGACTCTGTGGTTGCTATTATTGCAAATCCTGCATGCCTGGGTGGTTGCTAACCTGGAACATTGATTGCTTTGCTCCTCATCAACCTAAAAATGAATCCAGGGTCTCTCGGGTGCTGACAGGAGCTCCCAAGAAGAGACGGAGGGTGAGGGAGCTGCTGAAGGTCAGGGGGCTCTGGTTTCACTGCTGATCCATCTGAGCTTAAACAAGGCTCCAAGCTGCTCGTGGTCCAACTCCAGACATCACACACAAGGATGAGAAGCTTAGGAAGAGCTTTGCCTTTGCTACTGACTCCAAAGCTTTGGGAACTGTGGCCAGGGTTGCCCGGGAGCTGTGGTTTCCAGAGCAGCCAGCCAGCCCATCCATGGGGATGGACAAAGAGTGCTGATGGCAGCAGCTATTTGAGATGTTTTCCTCTGAGCAGGGCTGGCTCCCCACAGGCAGAACATCGTCTCTCTGCAGACCTGTCTGCAGCTCTGCCAGTGTCCTGATGGATTTGCACACTCTGTTCCTGCAGGGACACTTTTTCTCTGCCTCTCACTGCAAGTGAATGAGTTAAACTGGAGCACGGGCCCTCCCTGGCTGGTCTGCTCTGGGAGGGAAGGCAGTCAGCCTAAGTGGCTTTTGATCTTCACATTCCTTTAGGCTCCTTATCGCTCCTCCTTATCCCTCCTGTTTGTCTGTCCTCCCACTGACCATACTCATGGCAAGGCTTTATCTCTGTGACCAGATCAGCCCATGGGAGATGAGGGTTTGTGCTGCCATTGCTGTCCCTGGGTGCAGCCCCAAGGCCCTGGCCCGAGGCTCCCTTTGCCTCTGCTCCTGTTTCAGGGGCTGCAGGATCTGATTGACCCTCCTGCCTGCTCCTGCTGGTACACAAGGCAGCAGCAAACCCCACTTTTGTTTGTGGTTGGAGAACCCAAATTTAATGGCAAATATTTCCTGCTAGGAATGTGAGCAGCTTTTGGTGTGTCCCTTGCACCCACTTCTGTTTCTAATTCTACTTCCCACCCTGGGGTCCGACCACAGCTCGTGTGACAGAGCTCAGGCACTGCAGCCTCTGTGGGACACCTGCCTGTGGCTCACTGGGAAATTCAGCTCTTTTGTACTTGTTGGAATGTGCTGCTTCATTAATACCACTCCTCACACAGGTGCTGTGACCACAGAGCTACAGCACAGGTTTCTGACTGGCTGTCAGTGCTGTCAGCACAGCAGTGTCACTCCTCTGAAGGTGTGTTTGCTCTCTCTCAGCAGCTGAGGAGCTCAGCAGGGCTTGGATGCCTTCTCTGTACATCTTCCCTGGTGGCATTCCAGAACTTTCCTCCTACACCTGGACTAGAGTCCACTGAAATGAAAGTCACCATTACCCCAAAAGCACCTCTGAGGGGGGAAAACTGAAGAACTGTTTTCAGTCTTCGTGGACAACCTGAGTTTTGTCCTCTCTTGCTGCCAACCCAGATTCTGTTCCTTTGGGGTGTTTTCTTCCTTTGGGGTGTGTTTTAGCCTGTGACACACAGGACAGCATGTTCTGTGGGCTGTCCTGGCACCAGCCCTGCTTTCTACACCCACTTCTGACCTGACATACAGCTTTGAAAGGTCGGATCCCACCTGTTCCCATTCCCAGGGGTGCCCTGTTGGCTGCACTCTGGCAGTCCCCGTGAGCCCATGCCAGGCCTGGGCTGGGCACTGAGCTCCGAGCGCAGGGCTGAGCGTTCCCTGTGCCCGTCGGGTGCTGCTCTGGAGCAGCCTGGAGGAGCAGGGAGAGCAGCCAAGTTGGCAGCAGGGCCCTGTTGGGTTGTGCTCCCCAGGGACTGGCACACGCTCTGTTGTTGCCCAGCTCGGCGAGAGGCCAGGCGGGCCCAGGGGCACAGTGTGCAAACACTGCCTGCACCCAACCTGTGCCTGGGCACGTTTCCTCCCTTCCCTCTTCCTGGGCATTCAGAATGGAATGGGGGTGAAAGGCATAAAATGAAAGGAGGTTGTGTGGAGCAAGGTGGGGTTGGGCTCTTCTCCACAGGAACAAGTGGAAATGGCCTCTGGTTGTGCCAAGGGAGGTTTAGGTTGGATATTATGAAAAATCTCTTCACTGAAAGTGTTGTCAGGCACTGGAAGAGGCTGCTCAGGGAGGTGGTGGAGTCACCAGCCCTGCAATTGCTCAAAAACTGAGTGGCTGTGGTGCTTGAGGACAAGCTTTAGTGTGAACATGATGGCTTGACAGTTGGACTTGCTGATCTTAGAGGCCTTTTCCAGCCTTAACAATTCTATAATTCCATGCTTCTAGAAAGCTTAGACACTGGATTGCTTTGGCTATGTGCTGTGTCCCTGCAGCTGTGTCCCCTCCCCATCCAGGTTTGTGCACACCTGGCTGATGCTCCTGGGGCTGGGGAGGAGCTGCCTCAGGGAAGGAGGGAGCCAGCCAGGCTCCAGGGGCTGCTGGGTGTGACAGTAACTGTGTGTGCTCCTGTCCATGTGGCCATCACTGCTCCAGGAGTGCCTGGTGTGACCCTGAGCCCCGGGACAGGGAGGCACCAGACAGAGACGTGTCCCTGCCAGGGGCACTGCACCCAGCGGGACCCTGGGCACCACATGGGGGTCAGACACCCCAGGAGAACAAGGTCTCACTCTGTCCCTGCAGTGAAGACTGGGACTCTTCATGGGTCTAAGAGCAAAGGGAGATAAAATTATATCCTCCACTGTGCATGTGCCTGGCATGGGGATTAATTTATCCAGATGATTAAGGCAGCAAGTGATGCAGGAGGTGGCTGGGTAATTTAATGACCCCAGTGGAAACAGAGAGCAAAGACTGTGTTTCCTTTTCAGTTGTATTGGGCTTTGACTTTTATGTCCCATTATGAGCTGATTGATAAGTGGAACCCCTTGAAAAGTGGAGTATATTCACACTGATCTGCTTCTCTATCATATAAAACTGCTGAGAACCGAAGCTCGTTAAGACTCATTGGAGACAGATGTTGCCATGAGGTGGTTTGTGTAGAGGCTGCTCCCCAACCAGCTGCTGTGTGGCTGCACGAAGGTTTGACACTGTGATTCAAATACTTCTTGAGCTGTGACTGGGGTAAGAGAATGGCACAAATGCTGCTCTTGCAGTGGAGCAGAAGCTCAGGATTCAGCACTGCGGCTCTGAACCCCCCCGTGCCGCAGCGAGCCCTCCCTCCTGTCTCGCTGTACAGTTTGGCTCCAATTAGCTGCTCTCGACAGCTCCATGTGCAGGCCAACACTGCTTCTATTTCAGGGGGACTTGCCAGAGATTAATTAGATCCCGGGCCTGCAGAGGACCAGCCAGCAAATTTCGTGTGCCATTAACTCGGCACTCACCACGCAAACACTGTCGGGATGAGCGTCCCCTCTGTTGTGCTGCTGCAAGCGAAGGTTGTCACAAAAATGAACCGCGTGAGCAGACAGAGGGTGATAGTCTGGGAGCTGCATAAGCTGCCTGCTAAGATCAGATCCCAGCCTGGTCACTGGGATGGCACTAAGTGTGTATCAGTGCAGGCAGCCGTGCCCAGAGCTCCCACCAGCCCTGCGGATGGGGCTGCCAGGATCAGGGAATCGCTGAGGCACGAGCAGCCACCGAGCCCGGAGCCAGGCACCAGGAGATGTGCAGGCACCCACTGCTCCAAGGAAACCTGGGAACTGAAGGAGAAAATCACAGAGAAAGAAATCATGGATTTGGGGAGACTGGGGAACAAATCTCCAGCAGAAGCTCCAGATTTCCATTTGGGAAGCGTGAAGTGACCTTATCTAACCAGCCTCAGGTTGTGCTCTGCTCTGTGTGCCCACGCACAGCACACACGAGCCACAGCACGCTGGCTTGTGCTGGCTCCTCTCACTTCCAAGAGAGCTGGGAGAACGTCTGGCCAGACAATGAGGGGACAGGAGCCAAGAACCAGGATGGATTCCGAGACTGTACTGCCAAAGAAACCCAGGGCCAGGCTGGACGGGGCTTGGAGCAACCTGGGCTGTGGGATGTGTCCCTGCCCATGGCAGGGGGTGGGACTGGACGGGCTTTGATGTTCCAACCCAGGCCAGTCTGGGATTCCATTATTCTATGATATTTCTAGATAACAGGCGAGAGGGGATGGGATGGAGAGGGTGATGCAGTGGGAACTACATGCCAAGAATCTGAGCAGCAGCAGCCTGAATTAATCTGGAGAGCAAAGTGAGAAGTCTGGATAAAGAGCCTGCAGGAGATGTGTCCAGAATGAGGGAATAGTTCTGGCACCGTGGTCAGGGAAGGACCAGACAGGGACATCTGTCTGCTCTGCACTGGTCTGGCCTGGGCTGCACTGGAGGCTCGGAGGGGGAGCTCTAGGATGGTTATCTGTGCTCCCTCAGGCTGTAGGGCCTGGGTGCCACTCACTCAGAGCAGGCAGACTCCAAGATTTAACGTGAAATATCTTGTTCTTGTGCTGACAGGTAGGGCTGGAAGATGGTGTTCAGAGAGGGCACTTCCTGCTTTGGCAGCAGGGAAACCAGGGGAATGCTCTGCCCTGCCTGGGCTGGCTGGTGGCTCTGCCCTGCACAGAGAGAGCCGTGGGGTGACTGGGACAGCTCCCTCAGGATCAGCTCCAGTGGGAGAGCTGGAGCACAAGGCAGATGCCACCCTCTGACTGCAGAGCCCCAGCTGGCTGGTGCAGACACATGGATGGATGGGTGTGATTATCTGGGGACAGGGAATGGCCCTGGAACTGGCTGAGCACTTGGAACTGCTCTGTGCAGTTCTCGGCACTGACTGAGAGAGCGAGGAGTTATTTTTAAGATTCTGCTTTCCCAGTACGGCAGTGACTCAGAAGGAGCTTCCTTTAAACCACACAAATCTGGTGGGAAGAGGAGAAAGCCACTGCTGTGAGCTTGGGCCTGAGAGTCAGAAAGTATGTTGTAAAGCTGAAACTTTTGTAATAAAAGCTTATTTTTAGTGAATTAACTAATTTCTGTGACAACTCAGCAGACAGTGGTGCTGCCCTGGGTTAGGCTGGGGCTGGGGCTGAGCTTTCCCGTGGATTCCTGAGTGGACCTGAGCGCTGCTGCCTCGTGTTTGTGCACACCCCTGGGCACACCCCCCGGGACATGCCGTGCTGTGCTCGGGGGTGCTCCAGGAATTGGCTTTTCCAAGGCTGTGCCTTCGGAGCCCTTGGAAACAGGAAGGGAAGAACGGAGGAAGCCATTTGTGTTGTCAGGGTAGAGAGTCCTGATCCCTGCTGTGGCTTTGCCTTGCAGAGGGGTCCATGGGGAGTGGGATGGAGGAGGCTCCTGGAAGGAGAGAGGCTGTCTGGAACATGCTCTTTAGGGAGGAAAACACCAGGAATGTCAAATGGCATTTGGGGCACCAACACGAATCCAAAGAGCCCAAGTCTGGGATTAATCCCTTGTGATGAGCTTGGGCTGGGGCTGAGTCCTTGGGAGGTTTTCATTTGTGAGCATAAAGTGAGAGTTGGCATTTAAAGACACCCCTTTCTCCGTGCCCTGGGCTGGTGATCACAGTGGGGTTGGATCAAGATGAGGTGGATTCTCACTCAGTGCCACATCCATCGAATCACAGAATGGATTGGGTTGGAAAAGACCTCCGAGATCATCAAGTCCAACCCTTGGGCCAACTCCAGTCCCTTT
>JAWWLZ010000019.1:1094390-1108873 GCA_035041345.1 Poliocrania exsul
AGGAGCAAATGTTTGCAGATGGTCTTGAGAATGAGGTATGATATGTCACCTGCAAGTGTGACAGGACTGGGGAGTGGGGGACACAACTCTCTCATTTCAGTAATGTATTTAAAGCTATAGAAAAAATAGAAGCTGCCTAAAAATGCTGAATGAAGTATCTGCTGCTCTGGGTCACTTGGTACACCTGCACAGCATTTCTGGTACTACAGATTTCCTGGGGCACCTTTAAAGCAAATTTAATACTGCAATTATCTCTAGTGACTTTCAGTAATGCAAGACTAATAAATATGAATTAATAAGGAATAGCAGATTATGTTGGTGCATATTCTTGGCTCATTCTTCAAGACTCCTCTTGCAGAGGAGCAGTCTTGGGGAAGAACTTAAAAATGTAGGGTTTTTTCAGTGCTGATCTTGGTTGAAGTTCTCCCTAAACTCTTTAAAAACTGGCTTGAGATCTTATAAATCTGCCCCTTTTTGTGAGTTTTGGCTATTTGGCACTTCTTTCTCTTTCAGAAGGATGAGCTGAAGAAAATCCTGACTACCAAGGAGAAGCAGCAGGAAGAAAGCTTAAGGACTATTGAAGCTCTCAGGGCTAAACTCAGATATTATGAGGTATGTTCATTGATTTGAAATGTGAGACAGCAATTGATAGTTACAGCAGTAAAAACTTCAACTCTTTAAACTGTTGAAAATCTTAAATGGTTATCTCCTTGTAAGAGCCTTCCCCACCCTTTAATCCTGAGTTTAACATATGGCAAAGGTCTAACATGAATTTTCAGCTTCATTTTGTGTCTCTTGTGTTTGATTTTAGGGTGACTCTGTGGGGTCTGGGAGTAACTTTGGGAACAGTAAGTATGTTTAATTTTTAAAGCTTTCCATGCATGAAACAGCATTAGAGTACATAGAAAAAGGTTTTTTGGGGGGATCTCTCCCTATTTTTGGTGTTCAATCCAGCCAAGCAGAGTGTCCACCCTGAGCCCTGGGGCAGGGTCAGCTGGGCAGGGGTGTCTGTGTGGGGGTGCCAGGGCACTGGGGGTCACCCTCACAGGGACTGGCCTTGGGAAATGTGGACTGGGGCTCTGCTGCAGCTTCTGCTAACATGATAAACAAGCTGGACAAGCTCCTGCTCCCTGTGGATCTCCCTTTTCCACCCCTCCTGCCTTAAACCAGTGCTCCTGTCTGGCTGAGCAGCAGCAAACTGGGCAGTGGCAAAGCCTGAGAGGAGCAGCTTTGGCTTCAATCCCAAGGCCTCAGTTTCCACTTCTGTTAGAAACAATTCCATCTGCACAGGCTGGATCCTTTGCATCCAGCTTGGGCACAGACCTGCCTTGCACTTGTGTAACTGAATGGCTCCTGACAGATTAAATAACCTTTTGGGAGCTGCTTGGCTGCCTGTCAGGAGCAATCAGTTCTTTGCAGAGCAGGAGATGCTTTTCCCTGGCGTGCTCAGTGCAGACCCACAGCTGGGCTGGGGTGGCTCCCAGGGCACTTCTGCACAGCAATTTACCCAGCCTGGCACAAAGGGATTTTTCTAAGGAGTTTTTTTCCTTAGGAGGGCTTGGTCCAGACTTTCTATGTGACTTAATTAAGGAAGAATTGATTTAATACCAAGTGCTTAAACACCAACGTTCAGCCTAGCACGGCCCCGTTGAACAGACTAAAATCAGGAAGGAAGATCATAGTTCTTGTGATTGTGTTGTGTTTTGAACCAGAACCTAAATGCCATTTCCTTTGAAAATCTAGGAAAGGAAGATTCAGTAGTTAAACAAGGCCAAGCTGTGGAATCACAGGTAATAAATGTTTTACCACCTGAGAGAATTCTAAGAAAGTTATGCTGGGAAAGCTAAATATATTTATAAATATGTGTTTACATTGCCTCTGAACACAGAATTTTGGGGAATCCTGGCTTTGCCGTGTTTATTTTTAACTGCTGGTGCCCTCTAGAGTCCTGTCTGTGACAGGGCTTTGACTGCTGGGAACTGTTGGGTGCTGAAGGGTCTGTAAGGAGCTTTCTTAAACCTGGGTCAGCAGTCACAGATTAAGTGCAATTGGGTTTCCATCCCCATAATTTTTTTCTACTTGAAATTTGGGTAATATTCAGAATGTTTAATCTTCTTGCCAGCTATGTAATAATTTCCTGGCAATTCTGATAGCAGTCAACCTTTTAAAGAAACAATTCAGGTATAAACAAGGCCCATCAGACCCTTGGGGGTGGAACAAGATGGTCTTTAAGGTCCTTTTCAACCCAAATCCTTCTAGAAATCCAAATGGCTCTATTCCTGTCTTTTCAGCAGGAGGTTCTGTTAACCATGACAGTCTGCTCTGGTTCCTTATCAAATTATTTTCATGGGCTTGAGCAATGAGGGGCATCTCTTAGTAAATTAAATTTGTTCAGGCAGATGAGTGATTAAATATGAATAGCATAACTAGGGGAAGGAAATGGATGTGCTACACCTGCACTGTAAGGTCAGAAGGGTCTGATGAGTTGGGGTTTATATATTGGGAAGGAATTCCTGGCTGGGAGGGTGGGCAGGCCCTGGCACAGGTTGGGCAGAGCAGCTGTGGCTGCCCCATCCCTGGGAGTGTCCAAGGCCAGGTTGGACAGGGCTTGGAGCAGCCTGGGCTGGTGGGAGGTGTCCCTGCCCAGGGCAGAGGGTGGGATGGAATGAGCTTTAAGGCTTTTTTACTGTTAAAGCTGAAATATCTGTCCTGCAATATGGGCAAGAACAATTTAGTGTGATTTTTAAGAAAAAAAGCAATCTCTTGTGCCAGTTGTGCTCAGATCAACGTGGATTTAAGGCAGTTCTGTATTCAGCAATTCACACATTAAAATGTGATGCTAAGAAACAAGAAACACACATTTATGGCTTGTTAAACCTTTAAACACGTGGGGTTTGTGCCTATTTCCCTTCAGTCCAGGTCTATGCTGAGGCCCCTGGAGCTGTCCCTGCCTGTCCAATCACCCAGTTCAGAGAAGGAAACCTTAAAGAAAGAACTTGAGAACCTGAGGAGCTGCTTCGGGGCAGCCAAGGAAGAAATCAGCAAACTGCAGAGGGAACTGTCTCTCAAAGCATCAGAATGCAAAGCTTTGGCATCAGAGTGTGAGAGAACCAAGGTGGAATCTGATGGACAGATAAAACAGCTGGAAGATGCTTTAAAAGATGTTCAGAAAAGGATGTTTGACTCTGAGGGCAAAGTCAAGCAGATGCAGAGCCACTTCCTGGCCCTGAAGGATCACCTGACGAACGAAGTGGCTGCAGGGAGCACCAGGGTGACAGAGGAGCTCAAGGAGCAGCTGAAGGAAATGAAAACCAAGTATGAAGGAGCCTCTGCTGAAGTGGGCAAACTGAGGAACCAGATTAAGCAGAATGAACTGCTGGTGGAAGAATTCAAGAGGGATGAAGGAAGGCTGATGGAGGAAAACAAGAAGTTGCAGAAGGAACTTGTTAAGTTGGAGATGGAGCAGGATAAGAGGGGAAGGAATGTCACAGAGTTGGAAGGGCAACTCAGAGAAACAGCAGCCAAGCTGGCCCAGTCTGTGACTGCAGAGAGGTTTGAGAACATGAAGAGTTTGTTGTCCAGCGAGGTGAGTGAGAAAGCAAGGAAGTTGTCAGAGGTGGAAGGAGAGCGGGAGAAGCTGCAGGCAGAGGTTCTGCTTTTGAAGAGGGAGTGTGAGAGCCAGAAAGCTGCTCTGGCTCAGCAGGTCAGGCCAGAGGAGCACGAGCACATGAGGAGTGGGCTGGAGCAGAAGAATGAGGAGCTTGGGAAGGTGATTGCTGAGGTGTCACACAAGAACGAGGCTCTGCAGAAGGACCTTGAGAGATTGCAGGCTGATAACAAGGTGCTGAAGCAGCAAGTCCAAGTGCTAAAAACTGAAATTAAAAGCCAGAATGTGCCTTTAAAAATTCATGAAGAATTGAAGAAAACAAATGATCTGGCTGTGGAAGACCTGACCAAAAAGCTGTTTGAAATAACAAAGAAGTACAATGAAAGCAAAGCAGAAGCTGAGAAGTTGCTGGCAGAGAAGAACAACTTAAGTGAGAATATTGGCCACTTCCAAGCTGTGTATGTGTCTCCAGAGCAGCACAAAAAGGAAGTGGAAGCTTTAAAATCTCATGGGACTGAGCTTGAAAAGCAGCTTGTTGAGCTTCAGAAAAAATACGATGATGAGCAAGCCAAAGTGTGCAAACTGATGTCTGAGAACACGGACATAAGGGAGACTCTGAGGGATCAGTATGTGCTGGCCACCACACACGAGGAGGTGAAAACTGTCCTCAACAGCACCCTGGAAAAGACCAATGGGGAGCTCTCAGACCTGAAGGGGAAGATTGGAGAGATAAAGCAAGAGTTCCTGAGGGTAAATGAGGAAAATGGAGCTTTGAAAAACAAGGTGAAACTCTTACAGAATCAGTTAAAAACGGAGTATATAAGTGTAAAAGAGCACGAAAGTGCAGTAAATACTTTAAAGGAAAGTGTGCATGAGCTGCAGGAGAACAATGCTGGGGTTAGGGCTGAGTATCAGAGGGGGCAAGAGGAAATTTTACAGTTGCATGCAGAAATTGAGGCCCAAAAGAAGGAGCTGGACACAATTCAGGAGTGCATCAAGTCAAAGTATGCCCCAGTTGCCTCCTTCAAAGACAGAGAGCAGAGCTTTGAAGCCACAGTGAAGGAATTAAGAGCACAGTTGCAGGAACAGGAGCAGAAGTGCAGAGAAAGCGGGGAAGAAGCCAGGAGGTTCAAAGAGGAGAATGAAAAACTCAGAGATGGCTTTTTGTCCATCCAGAGTGACTTGCAGCAGAATTACATCCTGGCTGAGAAATCCCACGAGATGGAGAAGATGTTTGTGAGCAAAATGGAGGAGTTGAATGAGCAGCTGAGAGGGTTGGTACGGAAATACAGGGGGCAGGGGCAGGAGGGAGGGGAGCAGGAGGGAGGGGAGCTGCAGGGCAGGGCCAGGGAGCCCAGGGCTCTGCAGCCTCAGCACCTCTCAGGAGAACACATGGAGGCCTTGAAGGAGGCTCTGGGTCACACTGTAGAGGACCTGAAGGAAGCCCTCAGGAGTAAGAAGGAATGTTACGACCAAGAGACACTAAAAGTAGAAGAGCTGCAGCAGGAACTGTCAGTCCTGCAGAAGTCCTCAGTGCCTCTGGTGGAACACACACAGATGAAGGAAATGCTGGAACGAGAAATCACAGCAGTCAAAAGCAGCTTGAGAGAAAAGGAGGAAGAAAACCAAGTGAAAAGCAAGGAAATGTCGAAGCTGCAGGCTGAGCTCCAGCTGAGCCAACAGGCCTTGAGGGAGCTGGGGAGCAGGGAGGTGATTGCCATGGCAGAGTACACCTCCATGAAGAGCTCTCTGGAGGCCCGGGTCAGCAGCATGGCTGAGGATCTGTCCAGCATGAGCAAGAAGTATGAGGAGGTGTGTGAGGAGGCTGTGCAGGCGAGGAGGAGCGAGCTGGCCCTGAAGGAGGAGAAGGAGCTGCTCCAGCTGCGCAGCTGCAGCATCGAGCAGGAAATCAAAGACCAGAAGGAAAGGTGTGATAAATCACTGACAACCATTATTGACTTGCAGAAGAGAATCCAGGAGTCTGCCAAGCAGGTGGAAGCCAAGGATAACAAGGTGGGATGTGGCAGTTAATGCTCCTGGTGTTCTTAGTTCAGCAGGGAGGAGCTCGACTGCAAAAGCAGCTCCTGAGGTGTTTGGGCACAGCTTTGTGCTGAGCACCAGGTACCCAGGACTGGCCCAAATCAGGTGAATTCCTGGGTTTGCATTATACTAAGTTTTTTTTAATCCCTTACATATTTTGGACATCATGTGTAATATTTAAAGTCTATTCAAACTTTAGACTTTGTGGTACCAGCTCCTTCTGTTGGAGCTGTGTTTGTTGCCTTCTGATGGCTGACTGTTCCTTTTAGAAGTTAGACATAGAATATCTTTAGCTGCCCCTTTTTTGGTCCCTCCTGTTGCTGGCTGGCCTCCAGGGTCCATCCCTGACACATCTCAGTGCCAGGAAGCACAACGTGACCCAGCATGGCAGCAAAGTCAAGCCCTCTGTCTGCAAAGGCTTTTAGCAAGCTGGGACAAAGACCCTTCAGTGCTTGCTGGTCTCATCACACTACAAAGAACATTAGGAAGTCCTGGGTTCTGGTGAGACATCCTCAAATGAGTTTGTTTTTTTTAAAGATAACAGAGCTGCTTAACGATGTGGAGCGGTTAAAACAAGCTCTCAATGGGCTGTCTCAGCTCACATACACTGGGATCCCCTCCAAGAGGCAGAACCAGCAGGTGGAAATGCTCCAGAACCAAGTGAAAACACTCCAACAGCAGCTGGCTGTAAGTACCCACCCAAGGTGCTGTCTGATGTGCAGTAGCATTGCTGAATTCCCTGGATAAACAGGGAACTGGCTGTGGCCACTGAGCAGGGGGGGCTGAGGCTTCACACCATTCATTATTCTGGGGTTGTTTTTTCCCCCCCCTGAGTTCTTGCTTCTCTGGAAATTTTTATGCTTCTGCATTTTGAGTTGTAACATCTGGGAACTTTTCCAGATAAAAAGGCCCCAAACAATTTAGAGAATTTGTGCCCAGAGAGAATTTGTGCCTCTGAGTTGCTCTGCTCTGGTTCACACCAAGACCATTTCTGGATGCAAGCTCAGTTTTAGTATTTTATTGCAGAAACCCAACCATGTATTTTTTCTCACTTTAACCCTGGAAATGGGCAAGAGCAGATGTGAAATGTCTGATGGGTTCCCCTCTCCCCCTGTCTCTTTTCCAGGACGCCAAAAGGCAGCACCAGGAGGTGGTTTCGGTGTATCGGACGCACCTTCTCAGTGCTGTGCAGGTACCACTGTCCCAGGGCAGAGGGTCCTGCTCTGCCACCTCGGGGGGGATTCTGGAGATGTTTCTGGAGAACCAGTGGGGGGGCTGAGGGCACTGGGGCTGTTCAGCTGGAGGAGACTGGAGGGACACTGAGGGGCAGCAGCTCCATCTCTGCTCCTGGGAGCAGGGCCAGGACTCTGGAAGGGCTGCAGCTGTGCCAGGGCAGGGGTGTCAGGAAAAGGCCCTTCCCCAGAGGGTGGTGGGCACTGACCAGGCTCCCCAGGGCAGTGGGCATGGCCTGAGGCTGCCAGAGCTCAGGGAGTGTTTGTACAACACTCTGAGGGACAGGGTGGGATTGTTGGGGTGTCTGTGCAGGGCCAAGGATTGGACTCAGTGATGCCTGTGGGTCCCTCCCAACTCAGGATATTCCATGATTCTGTAACCTCAAATGAACTTGGAAACAGGCACTTGGTGCCAGTTTCACATGGAGAGTTTTAATTGAGAATGGACTGATCCAACAAAAGCCCAAACACATCCCATGGCTGAGACTTCCTGATGTGAGTGTGTTCCTAATTCTGAGTCAGCCCTGGGAATCTGGGAATCCTGGCATGGATTGGGACAGTAATTTTTCCCACATCATGCTGTGTCAGAGAGGTCCATGAGGGAAAAAAGTGGAGGATCCCTAAAGTATTGCAGATTTCCCAGCATGTGGTGAAAGCTCAGCAACCAGTTAAGAGTTGGGGGTGATTCTGAAGAACCTCCTGATGCTGGTGCTGGATGGTTTGGTTGATGTTTGATGGGATGTGAAATGTTTTTACTGATGTTTGGTTCTGCAGGGTCACATGGATGAGGATGTCCAGGCTGCTTTGCTCCAGATCATCAGGATGAGGCAGGGGCTGGTTTGCTGACCTGCCCCTGGAGCTGCTGTGGCTGTGCTGGAGAGAAACCTCCTGAGATTTATATCATGATGATGACATGGCTGCAACCAGAACCTCGAAACATGAAACAACTCAGCAAGCTGAAGAGTTTTCTTCCTGTAAAACACTAAACCAGAGCTCTGGTGTTTCAGGCCTGGCACTTTTTGCATTAGATGAATAAAAGATGTAGAACATCTTTTAAAACTGGTGTCAAACTGACTGTCAAAATGATGGCATAGTAGTTACATTAATTTAATGTCTGATTGACCCTCATTAAAGCAAGGCCTGTACCCAGAGACTCCAGTTTATTCTCTGCCTTGAACTCTCACGGTGTGGTTAAAAATAAACTGTCCACAGGAGCGTGGCTGAGTATTGGGGCTGTATCTGCTTTAATGATTAAGTGGCTAATTGGTACATTAGCTGAGCAGGGTGTGCTGTGACACAAAGTCAGCTGCAGAGGTAGATAAAAGCTATTTAGGTGTCTGCTGTAACTTGGCTGGCCAAGTCACAGCCTATATTTAATATATAAGCTTAAGATTTAGTGCCTTGGCTTTTTACAAGACTTGAGAATCAGGTTTTCCATCAGAATACTAACACTCCCCTTCCCTCCTCCCCTCAATCTCTCCTGAGTGCTTTGATGCTGACTCCTGCAGCCTGCAAGGGTGGAACTGGAGTGTCCTGGTTTGGGGAGCAGCATCTTTATCCCAGTGTGATAGTCCTGCTGCTGGATAATTTCATTCTTCATTAGGCCTGGGGAGTGCAGCCTGAGCAGCTCATTAAGCTGCACAACAGATCAGGTACTGGATTTTCAAACACTCTCCTGGAAGTTTAAGGTGTAAATTATGTGCTATGATCTTATTTCTGGGGGAAATTGCCAATAGTGAGGACTAATGAAAGGAAAGTTTTTGTTTGCTGGGCATCTACCCATTAAACAAGGCCTCATTTGAACTGAAGGGTGGTGTTTCCACAAGGAAGCTTTTGGAGGAAAACATGAAATTTGTGACTGTTCAAAAGGAAGTAACTGAAAAATGAGCCTGGTAATAAATGGGGCTGTTTTAATTGAGCAAACAGTCTGTGCTGACCTCAGGCTGTTTGGTGAAAGCATTTGCTGATCTCCAGAGTGGGAATCTGGGATCCTGAGGCAGAGAAAACAAACTTCCTCTCCCATATTGCTGAAAAACAAGGACTGAAGTCAGAGTGCAGAGTTCTCTGCTTGGTTTTAACTGTGCTCCCCAACCAGCTGCCCCTCCCAGGCCTCCCTCTTTTACAGTAGCATTCTGTTCCTTTCCTGTTTTATCCCTTTTGGGGCAGTCTTGTAGCACTGAAGAGGCTCCAGACAGTGAAGGGTGTGCAGGGCAGTTTTTATTCTAGAAATACTTAATATATTTACTAAATATGTGTCTGTAGTTAAACAGATCTGCTGCTTTCCTTTAATTACTTGGAGGACTCTTACAGAAAACATCTCAGTATAAGATGTTACTTTTTAGCCAAACTCTTTTGTGATTGCATTACTTGAAACTTTTTGGAGAGGATTTGTTTTGCTATACTAACTCTGGCATATTTTGGTATTGTATGGTTCCTTAGCCAGGGAGTTCTATGTAAGTGTTTCTAAATCTCTCCCATCTTACATCATCAATAAATTGGTTTCTTCTTTTTTTTTTTTCTTCTTGTAGTGGTCAATTCTGTTAAAGGTAAAGAAATAGAAGTGTTTTGGTAAAGCAGTCTGGGTATGAAGGGTGTTAAACTGGCTCAGATCTCAAATACCAGGTAACACCTTTGGGGTTGAGATTGTTGTGTTTTTCTGTCTCTTTTCAAAGTCTGGTAAAATGTGGGTGATGCAGATTGAGAGCCAGAACTTCTACAGGTTAATTCTTCAGGGTGAATCCACTCCTGTCACCCCTACACCAAACAGGACAAGTTCTCTCTCAGTTGGGAGATTTGGGGCTGAGCCAGAGAAGTTGTGTTACACTCTGAATGAAAGAATATCCCCTTACCTTTCCCTGCTGCTGCTTCCAAGCTGAGCCATCTCTGCAGAGTTACCTCTGGCACCTCCAGAGTCCCTTCACTTGGTGTGACCTCAAAGGGAAGGGCTCAAACTTCGCCATCAGCTGAAGTCAGTTTGGGGTTGTGGGATTCTCTCTCCCATCACCTCTTCCCTGCTGGGAGGAAAGTCCCACTTTAGAAAGAAATGCAAGCTAAAGTGTCATAGAAATGAGAACCTGAAGGTGAATTTCCTTGGGACTGCTGTAACTCACAATTCCAGGGGATACCTGGTAGCTCAGACTCTTGTTCCCTTGGTGTGGTGGCACTGGAAAATCAGCATGGAGGGAGCAGACTTTGTGTGTGAATCCTGCACAAACAGGGGTGTCTCCAGGCTCAGAGGGAGAAAAAGTCCCCTGGCAATGCTGAATAAAGTCTGGGGGTTGGGGGTCTGGGCTCCTGAAGGGGAAGGTGAGACCTGGGCTGAGGCTGTGCCAGTGACATTCCCATGGCAGGGTGGTCCGTGTGCCTGGGAGAGTCACCCAGGAGGTGTCCCTGGACACGTGGTTCCATATCCATGAAAACTGTGCTGAGGAGTGAAAGGAAGAAATGGGAGGGCCCCAAAATGTCAAATACAAATGAAAAGCCCCTGAGAGGCCTCCCAAGGGTTTGGGGTCTGTCCTGCGGAACAGCAAAGCAGCATCCCCAGGGTGAGGCTGGCACAGTGTCCTGTTGTGGAACAGCACGTTTGAAAGGGAATTTTGACTTCTCTTTTTGTGCTTTGAGTGGCTGGCTTGGAAGTGTCTGAGCCTGGCAGGTTGGAGTTTGCTGCTTTGTCCTCTCGTGCCTGTGTTGCTCTGCCAAGGCAGAAAATTACCTTGGCACAGAAAACCCACACTTGTAATTGCCCCAGCCATTAGATCAGATGGGTTTTACATGAAGGGAAAAAGATGCTGAGCATTTAAGGGCCATTAAAGTGCAGGTTTTTATTGGTGGGCTCAGAGCCTTCAAAGCAGCATGACACTGAGAGGAATATTTATTTTTACATTTGCAGAGTAGGGGGAGGGAGCACATTGTAAAGGAAAAGAGGAAAATGTGCTGGTTTTCCATTGGGTGAACAGAGAGCTTTATTTCATAATAATTAGTTTTACACTTCATTAAGTGTTGGGGATTTTGCTTATATACTTTTAGAATACAGTGGAGAAATCTTTAAAGATTCTCAGCAGGGCATCAGGTTGGAGGTTTATAATCTAGTGGGGAATCTCAGGGTAAGATGGGACCTTTCCAGGGAGGGTGAGGAGTAGGTTAAGAATTATTTTGAGTACAGGGACAGTTCTGGTTGGTCTTGTCTCACCACACAACTTGCTGGCGTTCAGCTCTCTTCAGTTTTGACTTCTGTACCAGTGGCCAAACTTACAAAGGGTGAGTAGAGAGGGAGTAAAGTTGTTGTGTGGTCTGGTCATGACAGGCTTGGACAAGGGACTCATTGTCTTCAGGCAGCTCTGCAGGCTGAGAAATAGGAATATTTGTGCCTTGGATTTTTAAAAACTTGTCTATAAACATCTCAGCCATTTGCAAGTCCAACCTGCAAATTCCTCAGGAAGAAGGAGAGACAAAAGTACTGAGGGAAACGAGGATGGGAGAGGTGAAGTAAATGATTTCTTCTCAATAAGAGATTCACTAAGAAAAAGTAGGAATTTAAAGTGTAGCTGGCACTGCAAGACCTTTACATGCTGCCCTTTCCAGGAGCCAGGAATTCCAGCATGGAGTGCAGCAGGGCCTGGACTCCCCAGAGGTGACACCCAGGTTGTCTCTGCCTGGGAGGGATGACCTTGTCTCCTCTGGGCAGTCCTGGGCTGTTGGCAGCTTGTTCAGAGCTGTCACATTCCCAGAAATGTGGCTGAAAGACAACTCTGTGTGTGCAGCAGCTCCCCAGGCTGACACTCTCAAGCTGTTGGAGGTTTTTTTGGAGGTGCTGTGCTGAAATCCTCCCCACAGACACAGAGTGGGTGTGATGCACTGGGGAAACACAGGACCTTTGGTGCTCCTGCATGGGTTTGACAAGAAATCTGGCAGAAATAGGAGAACCCTGTTCCTGGTGTCTCCTGCAGCCCCAGGCAGTGAAGTCTCTCACATCCTACTCTTGCTAAAAGGTGAAAAAAACTCTGGGAAATCAGTGGGCATTTAAGTAGTGCCACACTGGGATAAGAGGGAGGTTTTTGGCAAAAAGCAAAACCTTGCAGGAGGTTTAGGGGAGGGAGAGCAGGGCCTGAAAAAAGGGTGACAGGATCCTCCTGGGCTTTCAGCATTTCCTTGGGGGAGAGGTCCAAAAATACATTAATTTGGGCAGCTTTGATGAATTCTGACAGTCTGGTGGTTTTTTCTCTCCTGAATGAGGATATAAAAAGATCTGGGGAGGGTGGAGCAGCTGCCCCAAGCACGGGAGAGGGCTCTGGAGATGCCCTGGTGGTGAATCCACAGGGATTGGGCTGCTGGCCCTTATTAAAGAGGGTGGGAGGTGTCCCTGCCCATGGCAGGGGTGGCACTGGGTGGGCCTTAAGGTCCCTTCCAGCCCAAACAATTCCAGGATTCCAAGCAGAGCTTTTCCAGCCCTTCACCAGCTCCAGGTCACACAGGTCTGTCTTGTTGCACTTTGCAGCTGCTCCTCAGCCTCCCAGGCAGGGCTGCAGCATTCCCTGTGCTCCCAGCTGGAACTGGGGCTTTCCAAGGTCAGGGTGGGATTATTCAAAGCCCCCAGCCCAGCCCAGCCTGGCTGATGCTCCCTGTGATTCAAACACTTCCCGGGTCACCTTTGCAGTATCTCAGATGCAACGATGGGGAATCCAGGGACACATTTGGAAGGAAATTACATGGAACAAATAAACCAATCTGTTTCTGAAGTGCTCCTGTGCCTTTGAAAACACCACCACTGACTGCTGGGGTGTTTAAGGGTATTTTTATTCATTCGAATTGAGTTGTTGCTCTTTTTTTTTTCTTTTAAGGTCACCTGAACAAAAATCCAGCCTGGTGCTGTGAGGGGAGTCTGTTCTTGCTCCCTGTTGGCTGCAGGGGGGAGGACACTGCAATGGGAAGGGCTCTGCTCTCCCCCAGATCTGAGCTGTGGTGGCAGCTGGGGCATGGCCCTGGCCCTGGCAAAGAGCAGGCAAGGAACACTCTCCTAAGAGCCACTGGGGGCACTTGTCCCTTTGCTCCAACCTGTTCCTTGGCACTCCCAGGGCTGGGGCAGCCACAGCTTCTCTGGGCACCTGTGCCAGGGCCTGCCCACCCTCCCAGCCAGGAATTCCTTCCCAGCATCCCATCTAGTCCTGCCCTCTGGCAGGGGGAGCCCATTCCCCCTTGTGCCATCTCCCTCTTGTCCCAGTCCCTCTCCAGCTCTGCTGGAGCCCCTTTAGGCCCTGCAAGGAGCTCGGAGGTCTCCTTGGAGTCTCCTCCAGACTCCACAGCTGTACCTGTTTGTCCTGCTGTCCTTGCCCGGGCTCCTGGGCTGAGCAGAGCTCCCAGCCAGAGCTGTGCACCCTGGGCTGCGTTCCAGGTGTTCTGGGGCATGGCCCAGGCATTCCTGGCTCTGGGACAGGGCCCATTCCCAGCCTGCCCTGGTGCCAGTGGGTCACCAGCAGTACAAATGTGCCTCCACTGTGATCCTGTCATTGCTCCTGTTGGAGCAGCTGGAACAGGCAGTTCCCAGTTCCCAGCTCCTGCTGGTCACTGTGGGGGCAGAGGTGGCCCCTGCCCTGGCACTGCAGCAGGGTGAGAGCAGAGGTTACCTGGCCTGGCACTGAGCCTGCCAGGGCAACGCTGATGTGCCAACACTGCTGGAATGTTTGAACTGGCTCAGGGAGTTTATCCTGGCTCAGCAGTTCTGGGCTACTCCTGGAGCGTGTTCCCATCCTGGGTCAGACACCTTAGAGTTGAAAGGTGAGTTAAATACTCCAGGGAGGGTCTCTGGTGCCATCCATCTCTGGCTGTTGTGTTGCAAAGCTGTTTTTTATTTCTGTTCTCAGAGATTTGGAGGTGACATTTCTCCTGTGCAGGTCTGGGTTTGGCCTCATGGTTATTCACTGACAGTTGTCTCCACATCCTTTCTGGGACCAGGAGGGGCTGAGGAGAGAGGGGAGGAACATTGTGTGGTTTTCTAGGCAAGATAAAGAACTAGAAAGTGCTAGACCTGGGGGGAAAGGCATCTGCCTTGTCACCTCTGAGTTCCCATCACATCTGCCCATGGAAGATGCAGATTTTCACTGCTGGTTTAAATGTGTTTAATTGCTGTGTCCTCAGCTCCTGCCTGTGGGCTCTGCAGAGCTGCTGCTCTGCCCTGTGGCACCCAGGGGTTCCTGCCAGGGTTCCCTGCCAGCTGCCTTCCCTGAGTGCTCTGATGGGGCAGGTCCTGAACTGCACAACAAGTGCAGGGGGAGGGAACCAGCCCTGGCTCTGCCTCCCTGCAAAGCTCTCCCCAGGAATGTGCTGCTCTTGTGTCCCCAGCTCAGGCAGGAGGTTTGTGTTCCTCAAACAGGTGTCCAGGAGGGGTTAAAATGCTGCAGGTGGATCTTCTTTGGGCCACATGAAGGTGTAACATCCCCTGTGTCACTGGGTGCCTTCTCAGGGCAAAGCGTAGAGCACTTAGTGCCAGGACACAGGGAATGGCTTCCCACTGAAAGGGCAGGGATAGGTGGGATATTGGGAAGGAATCTTTGGCTGGGAGGGTGGGCAGGCCCTGGCACAGGTTGGGCAGAGAAGCTGTGGCTGCCCCA
>JAWWLZ010000019.1:1154378-1165838 GCA_035041345.1 Poliocrania exsul
TCCCCAGTCCCTCTCCAGCTCTCCTGGAGCCCCTTCAGGCCCTGCCAGGGGCTCTCAGGTGTCCCTGGATCCTTCTCTTCTGCAGGTGACTCCCCAGCTCTCCCAGCCTGGCTCCAAAGGGCTGCAGCCTTGGGGCACCTCCGAGGCCTCATCTGGACTTGCTCCACATCCTTCTGATGGTGGGGATCCCAGACCTGGTTGCAGGCCCCATCTCTGTGTGAGGATTTTCCCCCCATGAGGTTTGGGATTGGCACCCCTGGGAATGCCCTGCCAGCAGAGCTGCATTCCCAACCTCAATCCCCACAACGAGAATCCACCTGGCCAAAGGTGCCCAAACTGGGTCTGCCCAGGGCAGGGAACAACCACAACTCCTTCTGCCCCCATCCCTACTCACCCACCCGGGTCTGATGGATGCTCATGGATCCCTTGGCATGGGGCCATGGCATGGCAGTGCCAGGTTTGTGTTCCAGCCTCTGATTCCAAACCCTCGGCGTTTCTCGGGATTGTTTTGCCTGTTATCATTTTTCCCACAATGCGCTTGCATGATCCTCTCTCAGCCTTAACCACATGGCAACCACATCACACAATGCAACTTCTGTTCTGAGATTATTCATATTTTTTCCCTTCCCTATTGTTGCTTTGCCAAGTTTTTCTTCTAATTCTGAGAAGCCGAATGAAAAGAGCAGCGGCTCCGGTGCAAGGACAGGCTTTGGAGGCAGCCTGAGCAAATCAACTCGACAAGTGTGTTCACAGGAGTCAGACCAGGGGGGAGCTGTGAAAAAGCAAAACAAAAGCCCCTCCAAATGTCTATTTTTGTTTTATTTCGTTTTCCTGGAATGTCTCCTCACATGACATAACAATGCAACCCGAGGAGCTGAGCGAGGCTCCAGCCAAAGGGCAGCCGAGGGAAGGGCTGCTTTGGAAGGAGGTTTCTGGGGGGGATCTCTCTGTTGTTTAGCCCATTCCCAGCAGAATGGGATGAACAGCACCAAAAGGGCTGTGCTGTGTGGAATCTGGGTTTGCAGGTGGGAAGAGGACAGGGTCACTCTGCCCATGTCCCCCATGGATGGTGTGTGGAAGAAGGGCTGGGGTGTGGGAACTGCCCTGGTGCCTCCCTGGCTCCAATTCCTGCCCTGGTGTCCTCCATGGAGCTGCCACCACGGGACCTGTTGGCCATCAATGATGGCAGTGGAGAGGGACCACCATTCCTAAAACACCTTCAGACCCAAAGACCCTCTTTATTCCCATTTCTTTTGCTTTACAGCTGCTGGAAGATGGTCTTGTTCAGGACCAAGAATTTCCACTTTGCATCTGTTTCCTTACAAATCCTCCCTACCTTCATCTTTCCTTCATTTCTGCATCTTTTAATGCTCAACTCATCAGCAGCACTGGCCAGTTTAGCATAAGAAATGAAATTAATTCTCATGCTCAGGCTCCAAATGTAAATTCCTTTATTAATAATTTAAATTGATTTATTTATGCAGTTTGATATTTTTCAGGTTCAGGGAAGCAATTCAGTTTTCTGGCATTGATGATCAACAGACACCGTCATTAAGCTCTTTCCCCCCACCCCCCTCACCCTCTTCTCCTTCTTATCCTGCTGAACAGATTAAAGATTGGAGCCCACTGGTCTCAGCAGGTTCCCAGGGAAGATTTCCATGAGCTAATGTAAGTAAATAATTAATTTGACTTTATCTTCTATCTACTTTGGACATTTCCTCCCCAGAAAAGGGATGGATTTTCCTTCCAAATGTTTCCAGCACCCATCATGCAAAAGAGCTTCTGCCAGACCCCTCGAGTCCCCAAGGAGGGCAGAATTATCTGTGGCTCACCCTGGAGAGGCTTGAGGATCATGTGGTGAACATCGATGTGTTCATGGCAGCCACAGCACTCCACTCCAGACCGGGATAAATGGGGATGTGGTGGGATATTTTTAGCAAGAACCACGTGTATTTACTTAGAATTAGATGTCCCTGAAGTCAACCTCTCCATCTGCATCCCCCCAGCCCAAGTCCACCTCAGAACAGCTTTTTGCACATGGTTTTCATCTGCCTAACGGGCCCACCCACCCCTCGGGGTGGGAATAGCACAAAACCCTGGGAATGTTTGAAATTTTGATCCCTTTCCTTGTGGTTTGGACCCCTTGGAGGTGCCTTGAACTTTCAGTCAGTCTGGAAGTGCTTTCATTTTCCTGTGAGATGGAGCCCCTTTGCTGAGCCCGGCCCAGCTGAGGCTCACGTGGCTGCCCGCGACGTCACCCATCTGAAACCGTCTGTTCTTGCCCCAAAGTGTGGAGCAACCCCGATGGCATCAACAACGTGGCCTCAGAGCCGGGAGGAACTCTTGGATTTTGCTCGCTGAAGCACAGGGGATGTGCTGGAGGTTTCCCTTTCATCCCAGCCTTGTCAGAGCCATAAAGATCCGAGCTCTGCCCTACCACGACACCGGCAAAGAGCCGGCTCGGCCACTCCCCACCACCCCCTCCTGCTCCTTTGGAGGAGCTTTAACGTTTCTCTTTTATCTCACTCTTGTGAGCTTCAAAGAGGCTGTGGAGCCAAGTTCTGCCTTCCTGCACATGGGGATTAACCAGCCCGTGCTCCCTGCGCTTGTCCTGCAGAACTGGAGTGGATTTATTTGGGGTTCAGCAGCAGCTGCACAGCAGTCCCTGTGTGGGTGCACTCCCAGGAGTCTCCGAGGATTTTCAGCATCCTGGCTCAGAGGCTTTGGCCAGCAGAAGGTGATGCAAATCCCAGCCCTTTTCTGAGTGTGCTGGCACGGCCTGCTCTTGCAGGCAGGAAGTTCACAGGAGCCATCCTGTTGGAAAACTCTGGAAGATCTCCCCATGCCACCCCCAGGGAGCTCTGGGGCAGGTGTGTGACCAGGGATTCCCCCAGGGAGGGGCAGCAGGGGCCAGGGGATGTTCCTGGAAGGAGATGGAATTTCTGTGCCCTACACAAGGGTCCCCCCAGGGTCCTGCTCAGCAGGTCGTGTCCCTCCTGGAGGAGGTTGGTCTTTCCTGGGGTGGGGATGAGGAGCCTCCAGCACTTGTTATGGGATCAATGCTGAGGGCAGGGATGCTCTGCAGGGATGCTGGAGATGCAATGACACGGTGACAGCTGTCCTGCCACAGATAAGCAAGTGTCCAAGGCCAGGCTGGATGGGGCTTGGAGCAACCTGGGACAGTGGAAGGTGTCCCTGCCCAAGGCAGGGGGTGGGATGGGATGAGCTTTAAGGTCCCTTCCAACCCAAACCACTCCTGGATTCTGTGATTCTCTGAAGAAGCTTTGCAGGGTTTCTGCATCACTGGAAAAGCAGATCTTGCTCCAAAGCTGCTGCAGGTGCTTGGGAGGAGTCCCTGTTGGAAGGAGCTGGCACAGGTCCTGTCCCAGGTGGGAGATCCCTCTGGTGCATCCCAGCCTGTGTCACCCCCGTTCCTTGTCACCAAAACTCCCTGAGCATCTCTGCAGGACCAATTTGTTCTTTGCATAATTGCAATTATGTTTGATGATTAATTGCCCAACTGCAGGATCTCACACAATGGATGGGATGGATTGAAAACATGGTAATTCCCAGGGGAAAGGCTTTGAAATGTGATTTTTGCAGCAGATAAAGCTCCCTGTAAAGGATTACATGTGCTACTGGGCTGGAAACCACCCTGGGGTTGCAGATTGTGTTCTCAGCCACACTCTGGGCTGTGGCTCAAACACTTCCTTGCTTACCTGCTCCACTTGCCTCTGGCTTGTATCCTTTCCAGAGGCACCTCTGCAGGTTGATTTCCACTTTTTTCCAGGGGAAAAATATTTATTGGTGATTTTAAGGCAAATTATTCTCCCGGGAGGCTGATGCTCACAGGTATTTCTCTGGTGTGTTCCATTTTTATGGAAAAAGATGCACATTCCTGTGTTGATCTGAGCTATCCCAAGTGAATGTATCAAAAAAAAAAAAAAAGCTCCCACTGGGACATTTTTATGAGAGAAAATAAAAAGTTGTTTTTCATAGAGTCACAGAATGGTTTGGGCTGGGGAGGGCCTTAAAGACCATCTCATTCCATCCCCCTGGCACGGGCAAGGATTTTTCAGAAGGATCTGAATGATTTCTGTGGATGGACCCACAAAGGCTGAGGAGGCTTTCAGTAATATTTCATATTTTAAATGAGCTTTTGGAGGAAAATCAAGGCAGGGATGCCTGGAGAAGAGGGATGAGGGGAGCCCCAGTGTGCTGGCAGTGGGGCCAGGGGGTGCTGGGGACCCCCTTCCATCCAGGCTCCCCCTTCCTTTCAGAAAAGCCCTTCCCTAATTTGTTGGGTTTCCTCCCTGGCAGGTGCAGGAATGGAGGGCAGAGCCCACAGCCCAATTCCCGGGAAAGCAGCGAAGGACATTGATTTATGATCAAAAGGGAGAAAAGCAAAGCAGAATAAAAAGAATACTTAAGACTTAAAACCAGGGAAATCTCGTTTCTTCCTGTGTAGGTGTTACCTGGGAATCTTTCATGTTAAACTTAAATGGAATTAAGAATGAGGGGGAAATCACCCTGGGAGTTGCGTGATCCTCGTAGCCCTCTATTAAAATTAATCCTGGCATTGATCTGTACAATTTATTAATAGCCTGGCACGGGGAGAGGAGCTGCTGCCACAAACACCCCAGCCCTCCTGGAGCATCCCAGCAGCAGCAGGTCCCAGCGCTGTCCTCGCCTCATCCCTGCCATCCCAGAATCGATCGGAGTGGTCCCCACCAGCCCCCCCGACCCAATTAACCACCGGCCTCCTGACCTGGCGGGGCCGGGGATGGCACTAAAGACTTGAAACGAAAAGAACCAAGAGCAAAGACCTAAATCTTTTTGGCTGCCTGATTAATAATCCTGTCAGGCCTATCACAGGCACTAAACAGTAATGCTGGTTGCAGCTGAATTTTTTATACTTTCTATTAATCTTTAATGATAGCTTGGTCACCTAGTCTCTTTTATCTTGTCAGATAAATGTATGGTTAACAGGATAATGAGATTTCTAAGGCTCTGTTCTAGCTTACAGCCATGCAGCACATGGGGTGACCCCTGCCCTGCCGGGGAGCACATGGAGGTGATGGTAATTGCTGGATGTGCTGGGAATGTATTGGGAGCTGATGGATGGTTTAAACTTTGATTTGAGGTCAGGAGGTCCCTCGGCTCTGGAAGGCAACTGTGGTTTTATTACTTGCAGGATCTGATGGGGATGTAATTAGATTTAGCTATTGCTTTATTAATAAGTAATTGTTCCTACTATTGCTTTGGGTTAGCAAATATATTCCACTGATAATTTAGGGCATTGATATGGCTTTATTTATTAATAAATGGGAATGTATATTTTTGCCCGTGGCAAAGACTGGCACAGAACTCGGGCTGGCCACTTCTCCTGGAGTGGAGGATTCGCTCTTTATTAATTCAATAATTAACCTAATTCTGGAGCTGGGCTCTGCCGTGGAGAGCTGAGAGTGCCTGCTGTGACTCCAGCAGTTGTCCTGCAGAACAGCACCAGGGACCTGGGGCAGCCTGAGACCCCTGAGGGTGAGGGACTTGAGCCCACCCTCACTCCCTGGCCACAGCCTGGGGCAGCCTGCAGGGCTGGCAGAGCCCCGGGGCGGGTGGGTTTGCCAGGTGGGCATCGCTGGGAGCCCCCGAGTGCACTCAGGCAGCCAACTCTGGGCCATCAGAGCCCTCTGCTCTCCCTGCTGCTCCCACCTGCACTTTGAGGGTGCTCTCCCCCACCACCAAACCCTCCCCATCACCCCTGAGGTGCAGATGGACCCACCACCACCACAGGGAGGGACCCCTGGCCCCCCCACCCCTCTGGGCACCCTCAGGGTGGGTGCTCTGGGTGCAGCCCAGGCTGGGGGCTGCGTTGGGCTGGTTGCTGCTCCATCCCTCTCCTTCCCCTCTGATGTGTTCTTTTATTTTCCAGAGGGCTCTGGGATAAGGAGGTGCTGGTGGCAGTGCAGGGTGCTGAGCTCCTTGCCCAGCTGACTCCAAAGGGTGGTGGGTGCTGGGCAGGGGCTGCCCCACTCCCCTCACCCAGCCAGAGCAGGGCACCCGTATTTTGGTGGCTTTTTGTTGCTTTGCTGCTCCAAGGAAGCTCCTTGCATTAATTATGTTGCCATGTAGAAAGCTCTGGCCTGTCATATACTTTTTTCTTTCTTTTTTTTTTTTTTAAGCTCTGTTTTTCATAAAGTGGTCCTAAAATGACACGGAAAGCAGCTGCTTAAGCAATTGTGCCAATTAATGGGTCTCTGAAATTAAAACGCCTACACAGTCTAGATGAGATTTCTCCAGGAGGGAATTCAGCAATTGTCTTCATGATAATCAGGCTTGACTTGTCTTAGCACACATTAATAAAAAAGCAAATGCATTCAAAGAGATGCCCTTTAGTGGAGAATATCTACAATATAGTAATGAGTCTCCAAAAAAAAGGAGGGGGGAGAGAGAAGGGATGCTGAGTTGGCTCCAGCCTTTCCTTGAGGAAGGGAGACTTGGAATTCATGTCATGGACTCGCTGGATTCTCCTGCTGCAGCTGCTGAATGTAAATCTCTTCTCTGCTGAAGCACAGCCATGGCAGAGGCTCAACAAGAGGGTCAGGAGGGGTTTGGACAGAAGGTGGGAGCACTGGGGGCTTGGGGATCCTGCTCAGGGCTCCTGGCAGCACTCCAGGCACAGTCCAGCAGCCCCTGGATCACAGACCAGCAGCCCCTGGATCACAGACCAGCAACCCCTGGATCCCAGTCCAGCAGCCCCTGGATCCCCATCCATCAGCCCCTGGATCCCCATCCATCAGGCCCTGGATCCCCCTCCAGCAGCCCCTGGATCCCAGACCAGCAGCCCCTGGATCCCAGCCCAGCAGCCTCTGGATCCCCATCCAGCAGCCCCTGGATCACAGACCAGCTCCCCGTGCTGGCCCCTTCTGGAGCAGGACCCTGCAGAGGGCTGGAGCTCAAGTGCACATTTGCAGCCGACTGACAAGGGGTTTTGCTCCATCTCTAGAAGAACAAGTGGCCTTGGGTTGCACCAGGGGAGGTTCAGGTTGGATATCAGGGAATGTTTCCTCACAGAAAGGGCTGCCCAGCCCTGGCACAGCTGCCCAGGGCAGTGGTGGAGTCCCCATCCCTGGAGGGACTCAACAGCCATGTTGATGTGGCACTTGGGGACATGAGTGAGTGGTGGCTTTGGCTGGGTGAGCTTGGACTCCATCTCAGAGGGCTTTTCCAATCCAAACCATTCTGTGACCCCGTGATTCCCTGACCCCAGCAGCAGGGGTGCTCTTCTCCATCTCATGAGGCCAAAGGGGTGGGAGGGGAAGCTGTTTCTGCCCTTAACTGCAGGTCTGGTGCAGAGGGAGGGATCTGATCTGGCACCAGAACACGATGAATCCCCTGCATCCCTCCCCATTATGCCATTTTTGGAAAAAAGGACAAGGACATCCATCAGTGTTAAGTGGCCACCCCACTTCCCCCAACATTTACAAGGTTTAGGAGCATCAGTTAAACCTCTTGGCTTTGTGCCACGGTGCTGGATGGGGCTGTTTTGTCTAAGAGCATCCTCCCAATGCCAAGGAAAACACGGACAGTCTGGACATCCAGGCTGGGACCCCCAGTTCCAGCTGGGACCACCACGGGAGACCCCAGGGGCGCTGCCGCCGCGTGTGCAGGGCACACCCATGTTCACACCTGCAGGCACACGTGTGCTGCAGCCCGGGGAACAAGCACAGCTCTCCCTGCCTTTGGCACCTCCTTTCCTTCCCCTCCTAATTAACGGCGCTGGCGGCGGAGCTCTGTTTGTGTTTGTTGGCGGCTGCAGCCTCCTGACAGTTTGTCTGGAAAAGTCTTTTCTTTTTTTCTACCCCTGTTATTTTCATTTCAAAAATTTAGGAGGCTTTAAAAACAAAAGTATTTAGAGCAAACACGATCTTTCTGTATGCAAAATTGATGAAAGAAAAAGACTTACAGCTCTAAACTCACCGCTGCTGCTTAGAGAGGGATGCAAAGCCGTGAGTTCATGGAATCAGAGGGTGCTTTGGGGTGGGAGGGACCTTAAAGATCATCTAGTTCCCATCAAATTAATTCAAGAGGGACCAGCACAAGTGGCTGTTGGGCTGGAGCGCAGGGTCCCTCTGGCAGTGCTCCAGCTGTCCCATCCCTCACCACCCTCAGGAATCACCCTGAGCTGCTCCAGCCCTCAGCCCACCTGCCATGGGGTCCCCCAGCCCCCTCAGATCCCCAGGGTGGGCAGGAGCTGCTTGCTGTGCCCAGGGGGACAAGGAATCCTGTAAAACATTCCTTACTTTTCCTTTAATCCTCTCTGGTGTTTTGGATTTTCAGATCCATCCTGGTTTGAGCAAATATTTTGATTGCAGCCCAGTGTGAACATAACAAATGCTGTTTAGACAAAAGCAGCACATCCACTATTAGTTTTAGACAATTTGTCCTAATATTGTTTTGGATCACGCATTTATTCCCCCATAAAGATTTGACTGCTTTGCTTGTTTCATTAATCTTTATTTGTTTAATCATCTGCTAAATCTGTTTAATCATTGGTTTAAGTGGAAAGATTACATGAAGATATTTAATGCTCAGTGCCAGAGCTGCCCTGACATCTAATCCAGCGCTGTTACATCGTGCTGGATTGCCCTGGGTCCTTGTTTTGTGCAGCAACCAACCAGGCTCCCATCCCCTGGGATCTTCCTGAGTTGTCCATCATTTCCCAGCCTGCCACCAGTGATGGGTAGAAAAACCAAGAAGGAAACCCCTCACAGCCTGTCTTTGCTGTCCTGCACACACTGACAGGGTACCAGGGATGGTGTGATGGATGTGGCTCACCCAGAGCTGGGAAGGAGGGTCCCCAGCCTGGAGCATCCCTCTTCCTCCCACTGGATTTTGTGCCATGAAGCCAATCCCCTGGAGGGTGGAAGTGCAAGGAGACAGCACCTTTTTTATGGATAACTTCAGTGGAATTTGGGCACCTTAAACTTTGGGGGCAGCACTGGGTGGTTGTGGCTGCAGCAGGACCTGCAGGTTAAAGCCACATTTAAGCTGGAAAAGAGGGATACGTCTCCAGCAGCTCAGCAAGGTTCAGTGCAGCAGTTTAGTGATGGATTTTCCTTTTTCCCTGTCTTCTTCCTGCTCCCAGCCCCACTCAGCCACCCAGTCCTGCTCCTCCCTGGCCCTGGCCAAGGGAAGGGATTAATATTTGATGCCATGACCGTGTTTCCCTCACCCAGGTTGGGCAGGGAACATGAAATATCCCACCAGCTCTGCATTTGGCTGCTCCTGCGATCAGCACCTCAATCACAGTGATGCTGTTTTATGAATTAATAAAAAGCAGATCCTGGAGGGTCCATCGGGACAGGGAGAGGAACAAGCCTGGCAGAATGTTAATGAGCACGGTGGGGATTTCACCTCTGCTCCCCCTGACAGCTTGGCTGGGGTGGGTTGTCCCTTTTCACCCTATTTTTGGTCCTTTTCCCCCCTTTTTTTGCTCCACCATCCTGGGGGCTGCTGGTCCAGCCTGGCCAGGCAGAGGGTGCTGGTGCAGCCTCACTGGGCAGGGGGTGCTGGTGCAGCCTGGCCAGGCAGAGGGTGCTGGTGCAGCCTCACTGGGCAGGGAATGCTGGTCCAGCCTCACTGGGCAGGGGGTGCTGGTCCATCCTGACCAGGCAGGGGGTGCTGGTCCAGCCTGTCCAGGCAGAGGGTGCTGGTCCATCCTGACCGGGCAGGGGGTGCTGGTCCAGCCTGGCTGGGCAGGGGGTGCCACCCACCCACCCTCACCAGCACTAATTGCACCGACCATCCGGCAATTTGTGGCGTTCACCGGGCGGGCGCTGGCGGATCCTTTCTGGCAGATCTTGCACTCATTACTGAATAATTCATCGGTGCATTAATGTCTTCAGATCCCCTCGCGCTCCCGCTCTCTCCTCCTCTCGCTGCCTCGCTCTGCCCACTTGGGAAAACTTTATTATGCCTCGCTCTGACGACAGAGTATACAGATAAAAGATAATTGCTTGGCTTGACTCCCCCATTGATATGAAAATAAGATTTAAATTATTCACTTCAGTTTAAAGGTTAGTTGAAGGTTATTACAGGGGATAAAAAAATCACTCTTCATAACATTTCTGTTGGAGATGAGACAGGTTTGAAAGGCCTAATTTGCACGGCAGGCCGAGGCGGCTTGTTGTGAATAAACCCAGAGCCCCTCAAGAGATTTTAATCGCCAAGAAGTCAATTATTTATAAGCAAATTACGCTTTGCTGCTCGGGTATAGACAACCCAGCTAGGCATGAATAGGGACAAGATGGAACCTATATAACTTAATATACCTCCCATTGAACAACAGTGAAATCTTTCCCCGGCGCTTTCCTGCCTCTAATCCCGGCTGGAATTTAATGAGCGGCTGAATTTCAGAGGGGGGGCCTGATCCTGGCTCCCTTGGCCTCCTGTTTATTTTATTCCTCCCCTTCAGTCTCTCGGCTTCCAGCCTCGTCTCCAGCTCCCTTTTGTGTTGCCGCCTTGTAAATGGAATTAAAGGATTGTAAATTTGCCTGCCGAGCAATAGGTCTTGAAAGCGGGACGTCACTTCGCCGAGCGAGCGGCTTTATCCGGGCTTTCACTTAATGCTCTTTTATGTAGGAAACTATTTTAGTGTCTGGTGCTGGGAGAGTGGCAAATCTCCTGTACAGAGTTAATAATTAATGCTGCGGCTTTGGCAGCGGGGCCGTATTTCAGAGCGGGCTCGCCCTGACCGCAGAGCTCTCTATTAATCACCTGCACTTGCTGCTATGCAAATAAATAGCTATGGAAAACCAAAATCCTTGCCCGCTGTGCAACGGGATCCCAGACCTCTGCAGATGTGATCCAGCAGCATAAATCACTGTTTCTGTGTGGCTGTACATGCACAAAGTGTCTGTGTAATGGAGAGATTCTTTATTCAGCCTTAAAAGGCAGGTGCATTAAAAAGACATCGACATCTTCCACTTAGATGCCTGAATTAATACAAGGAAATGCAAATGGGCTTCTCCACTCTGGGGTGAGCATGATGGGGCTGGCAGCTTCTTCCCCTGTGTTCATAGTGCTCCATAACCTGCATTGCTGGAGCTCCCAGGGAGGAGGCCAAAATCACCCCTCCATCACTTGTGTGGCCACCTCCCCCCAGTACCTGGTAGCCCAGGGACGGGGGAGGCCAAAGGGTCCTGCTCAGCCTGAGCCAGGTGGGGGCTGACAGTGCAATTCACTGCTGGACCCTCCTAGTGCAGCACCAAAGTTGGATGGTGCTGATTTACACTCACAGAACCCACAGAGCTGCTCCAGGGCTGGAGCCCCTTTGGAGCCAGGCTGGGAGAGCTGGGGGGTCACCTGGAGAAGAGAAGGATCCAGGGAGACCTGAGAGCCCCTTCCAGGGCCTAAAGGGGCTCCAGGAGAGCTGGAGAGGGACTGGGGACAAGGGAT
>JAWWLZ010000019.1:1191813-1202719 GCA_035041345.1 Poliocrania exsul
AGGATGGAACCTGCTGGGAGGACAAATCCCCCTGACAGACCCACCTGGATCACCAGCTCTGCTGTGCTCACTCCTCACCCCCCTGCAACCAGTACCCAACCAGTTGCCATTTCTGCAGGCAGGAAAACCTTGGGAAAGGGCTCTGTTGGGATCCAGCTCTGCAAGGACCCAGCACTGGGGTGTGGTCTGGCTTGTCTTCTCCTCCTCGGGTCTGGCTCCTCCGGATACATCGTGGTGGATCATCCCTGCCCCAGGTGCTGCTCTGCCATACTTTTCCTGCAGGTTCAGTGGGACAACGTGGCTGGGCCCGAGGAGGGGCTGAGAACCTGCCAGTTGGGGCAGGACCTTGCAAATCACATCCCTCCCCTTCAGCAGCGCCAAAAGAGGGGCTGGAACAGGGGCAGGGGGAGCTCTGCAAATCCCTGAGAAGGGCCCATGTGCTCACTCTCCAGTTTGTGATTCCGTGGGGCTCCTCCCTGCTAGAATGGGCCATGTCCAGAGGGGTGCCCAGTCCCCCCAGTCAGGCACTGGGGAGAGGGGAACAGGGAGTGCCTGGCAGCTTGGCAGGCACTGGGAGTCACACTCCTGACTGTGATTAATTGCTCCAATGGAATAATTGTTGTTAAAATCTTCTCCTAGTTGTACAGGCTGTGTCCCTGGGATGGACAGATGGACAACCCACCCCCACATCCCCTCCCTGCTCCAGGGATTGCCGGGGGGGCACAGACATGCCCAGGGGGTGGCACACACCTGCACCAGGACCCACTGACCTGACAGACCCCAACATTCCCAGGCAGCGTTTTCCAATCTGAGCCTGCCTGGGTCCCTCGTGGTAAATAACAGAGCACTGGAGTGGCTGCTGTGCTGCAGCTCCCATGGGAAGGGTGGGGATTTCAGCTGGAGAAGGTTTGCTTTCAGTTTTGTCTGACCAAGGAATAAATAGAGGGAATTTTCCCCCCCGTGTGTCTGTATGTAATTTCAGGGTGGGAAGTTGTCATTTTTCTGCTGGCAGCCTTTGCTGTCAGATCTCAGGGATGTCATCAGAGCTGCAGGACTCGGGCCAGCTCCCATCAAAGCCCGTGGAAATGACATTCTGCTTCCCACAACCTCACCAGGATGGATTTGGCTGCTGTGCCGCTGTTCCAGAACAGGAGGTGAATTCAGGGTGCTCCATAAATAATCACCATTACCAGGAGAGCCTGGCACTCCTTTCCTCAGGTCCTCCCTGGCTGCCAGAGCCATTCACCTGCCTTGGTTTTCCAGCAGGATGGCACCCAAGGCACCTGTGGGTGATCTGAGAGGTGGCCACGGGTCCCACAGTGCTGACACTGCCCAGGTTGGAATGTCCCCACAGAAACAGGAGCCTTTCTTGCCCCAGAAATGCAGATTCTCATCTCACAGTTCCTGGTGTCCTTTCTGAAACATCTCCAAGAAACACAATTCCCACCAGCCTCACCTGGCACAAGAAATCCCTTTGGCCATTGAACCTGATGTCTCATGGTGGCACAAACCTCTTTCTAAGAGTGACAAAGGTCCAATTTAACACCAGTTGGGCTTTTTGGGCTCGTCCCTTTTACATCCAGTTGGAGTATTTTTGGGCTGGCAGGGGTGACAGAAACCATCAAGATGAAACACGGGAGGGCTGTGAGTTCACTCTCTGCTCTGATGGGATGTTTTGGTGGCTGGAAGAGCAACAGATGATGGGAGTAGAGGATGCTGAGCCACCCTCATCCCCAGCCCCACAGCAGCCCCCATCATTGGAAGAGAGCACTGGGTTGATCTAATGGTTATAAAAAATTCCTTCTGGCACCTTCCCCCCCTGCAGATGAGGAAGGAAAGCTGATTTTTTTTGCAGTTTCATTTACTAGAGGCTGAAAGATTCCTGTACAGGGCTGGCTCCCTGTCCTCCAGCTAGTTAGAGTGCAATCCTGCCTAAATTGTCTTTTTGATAACTGTTCTGGCTGCAAGAACAGAGGCTCCTGTGGGGAATTCACACAGGGCTGCCTCCCGCTCCCCCATCCTTCATATTGCAATATTGCTCTTTACCCAGCAGAAGATATTCCTAATCGGCTCCACAGAAAGCAATAAAGCCTTTTCAACACTTCATTGGCTCTGACATTTGAGGTGGGTGGTGGGAGCACAGGTGGAGGAAGGTGCTCCCTGGCCCCTGCAGGGTGCTGGGGGGTGGATGCTGAGCAGGGGTGGGTGCTGGTACCTTGTGGGGCATTGCTCCAGCCTGTGGGGCATCACTCGGGCTTATGGGGTATTGTTCTGTCTGTCTGGTGGGGCAGAATTCTGGTGTGGGGCAGAATTCCCTCTTATGGGGCATTGCTTTGTCCATCTTAAGGGGCATCATTCCACCCATCCATCTGATGAGGCATTGCTCTGTCTGTCTTACAGGGCATCACTCCATCTCAAGGAGCATTTTTTGTCTTATGGGGCACCATTCCACCCATCCATCCATCCATCCATCCATCCATCCATCCATCCATCCATCCTATGGGGCAGCATTTTATCTTAAGGCATATCCCTCCCTCCCTCCCTCCTGTTCTCTTACGGGGCATCACTTCATCATTTGGGACCTCACATCATCCACCCATCTTCTGGGCATCACTTCACCTTTTGGGCCATCACTCCATGTGGGACATGTCTCTGGGATGTCTGTGGGTCTCTGCAGCACCCACAGCACCCCAGCACTGCAGGCAGCCCCAGTCCATGCCAGCCTGGGTGCTCCTCCATGCAGGGGGAGTTTCCCACGTGGATGCAGCTCCGTGGGTTCCTCCCTGCGCTCTGTGACCCAGCACAGCCTTTTGCCACCTCAGAGCTCCCTGTTTGAGGCTGCAGCTCCTGCCCCAGCTGTAATGGCTCAGCTTTCTGAGGCTGTGCCTGCAGCCTCCGAGCCCTGGGAGGGTTGGAGCTGGAGCAGGAGCAGCGTGCTGAGCATCCTGGCACGATGCCTCTGCTCCTATAAAGCGTCATGTTTCCAAATGGGTAATTACTGCACTGGGATTTATGCAGTACTTCCTCTAAGTGGTTGTGTGGGCTGCCATTCCTCGATGAATTAAAAAAGCAAAAAAAAAAATAGAAGAGAAAAAGAAGGATAAAAAATAAAAGGAGCCTGATGCAGCAGTGGGGAGGGGAGGGCAGAAATGAGCTCAGCGTGCTCTGCCCTTACCTGGCAATAATGGGAAAGTGCTCTTTCAATTGAGCTGTTCCATTCTTTTGCCCTGAGCTATGAGAAGTAGATTGGATGAAAATTATCAGGCTCCCTGTCTAGAATAAATATTCTTGAAATGGAGCAAGTCATAAATAAGCGAGCAGCAATATCCTGGGTTATGAAGACATAATTTCTATCTTTAATAGCTGAGTAGGCCCCAGGGACTGTCTGGAAGTGGCCTGCCTGGCCCCAGTATTGATGAGGGGAAAAATACAAACAAGCAAAAAGGAGCTTTTGTTTCTTTAACCCTGAAATTATTGATACTCGGAGGGAAATAACGCGGTGCTGGGGCTGGAACGTGTCTCCATCGCCGCAGAGGGCGGGGAGCTCTCCAGCAGGATTAGCCGGGCTCAGCCCGTGGTTTATCCCTTGGCGAGGCTGCCCAGGCTCCCACCAGAGCCCTGCCACTGCTGGGGGCACCGTGGCACCATCCCTGGCACCGGGATGGCGCTGCTGGCAGATCTCTGTGGAGGGGACACCTGTGACAGGAGGGGGTGGGAACCTGGCACAGCAAGTGGGGGGCTCCCCACCTTCGAGCAAGGGGTGGGGGGAGCACCCCCTACCAGGCAGAATTTAATAAAATCCACATATTTATGGGCAGAGAGAATTTCACAAAATAGGTGGTTTTATTTCCAGCCCCGCCTTCGGAACCTGCAAGGTGGGACAATAATTAGTAAGAGTTGACGGGATGAAGCTCCAATTTTGATGGGATTAGACTTAATGGTTTTATTTTTAAAAGCCATTTAATTACTAATCAGCTCTCCCTTACAAGCTAATACGTGCTGGGGCTGTTTAAAGCAGTCTGTGAGGGGGCTTTGCTGGCGGGCAGCTGGGATGGCTCTCCGGAGCTCCTTAGAGATGTCCTGCTTTTCCTGCTGAGCCGTCTGTGCCGCCGGCGTGGCACTGCCCGGGGCTGGCACTGCCCGGGGGAGCTGTCCCTGATCCAACAGCCCTGGGAGTGCCCGAGGCCAGGCCGGACGGGCTCTGGAGCACCCTGGGCTGGTGGAAGGTGTTCCTGCCCATGGCAGGGCTGGAGCTGGATGTGCTGTAGGGTCCCTTCCAACCAAACCAGTCTGGGATCCTGTGATCCCATTATGGGGTTGGGGGGTCAAATGGATCAGCCAAAGCTCTGGTGCTTCCACCCCTGGTGCTTCCACCCCTCCCCACCAGCCCCAGCCCCTTCATTTATAACACAACAGAAGCCGTTCCTTAATCTTTTAATTACATGGAGTGACAGGGATGAAATAACTCCTTTCATTTCTGAGCCACCGACATGATTAAGACCCGAAGTGCGCTGTTTTGGAAGGAAACTGCTGTGAATCGCCCAGGGTGTGAGATGGGGATCACCCTCCAGGCGAGCGGGAGCGGCGGATCCGTCCCGAGCTGTGCGGGACCAGCGCCCCGTTATTAAATTAGATGTTTTTGAAGAAAGCCGACACACCGATCTGTTTCGTACCAGTAAATATGTGATTTACATTTAATTCTGAGTAACCTTTCCACGACCAGTGAGGTGTGAAGGAATTTAATGACACAAAGCTACGTTTATGAAGAGCCCATTCATATTCATTAGGCTCAGGCATTAACAACCCTGCAGTGACATCTCGCCAGCACCTCCTTTATTGCTGCAGTTTACAGGGCTAAGAGTGACTGAGAGGTGGCATCAAACCCCCTGCGCAGACAAACCCACTGAAAATACCATCCAAAACAGAGATAAATGAAAGCAGGGCTGGAAACTGGACATGCCCAGGTTGGGCACACAAAGGGCTGGGCCCAACCTTCTGCTTTAGAGAGATTTTGGGTGAGAAATGGAGGCCTGGAGAGGGATACCCTTATTATCCCTGCAATATTTAGAAAGGAAGATGTACTGAGGTCACTGATCACCTTCTTTAAAGCACCTGAAACATTAGGAGACAAAGGAAAAGCCACCCAGCCCACCCCAGCGTGTTGCAGCTCCATCTTTTTGGAGCGTGTGAAACTGAGTTCCAGCTGTAGGAGGTCAGGGGGGTGGGGGGCTCTGCCATGGAAGTGGCAGCTGGAATCACAGAACCACAGAATCGTTAAGGTTGGAAAAGCCCTCCAAGATCGCTGGGTCCAACCATTCCCCCAGCACTGCCAAGGCCACCACTGAACCACGTCCCCAAGTGCCACACCCACACGGCTTTTGAACAATTCCAGGGAAGATGATTCTGCCACATCCCTCAACAGTCTGTTCCAATTCCTGACCACCCTTTCAGTGAAGAAATTGCCCCTAATATCCAATCTAGTTAACCAGTCCACCCCTGGGGCACCTTCCCCCATGGGTTGAAGGTGTTTTCCTGGGATCCCCCAGCTGGGTCCCAGCTCAGCAGTACCCAAAACATCAAAACCTGCTGCTGGAGGAGATTAAAACGTGGTTGGCACTCGAATCTCTCCTGCAGGCCCCTGCCTGATGGTGAAGCAAATGAACCACAACAGTCTGCACTGAGGAATAATTGGGTGTATCAGGATGCCATAAGCAAACAATGAAGCCAGAAACACTCCGTGTCCATGGGCAGCTCTGTCTGTGGGCACCAGGACACAGACACGGCAGCTGGAAGGGATGAGGGGCATCTCTGTGGTGCTCAGAGTGCCCAGTGCCAGGAGGAATCCAGTGCTCATCCCATGCCAGAGAAAATACTTTGCTGTAATCCCTTGTGGAGCACCAGGCAGCACAAAGGGAGGCTCCCTGTGCTGGGGGAGCCCCGAGTGCCTCAGTGACCTTGGCAGTGCAGTTTATTTTTCCAGCTTCTCTTCATCCCGAGGGAGTCACGTGCTGCCAGTGGCATTCCTGCTGTGGCCATCAGGAGCTGGTGTGTGAAGCCCTGGAGATGCCAAGGGAGCCACTGGCAGTGCCTGCCCTTGGCTGAGCCCCCCCTGCACCCCTTGGCACAGACACTGTCAGCCCCCATGGGCCTGGCAATGGTTTTATCCCCTGGGAGTGGCTCATCCCCCTGTCTCCAGCCCCAGCCACTGTAAGAGGGGTGGGTGGGTGGCTGTGCCCATGCTGGGCAGCCCCAACCCCTTCCCACACCACTCCAGCACCATCCCACCCCCCCTCACCCATCCCAGCAGCTCTGCAGAGGCTCCTGTTGCCCTCTGTCCTCCTCCTTCCCTTCAAAGTCTCAGCGTTTTCCTGCTGCCTCATGACAAGAAAATTATTCCCCTTCCTTTCTGTCCATCTCCTTGAGGGGTTTATTGAAGCATTTCTTTGTCCTTTAAGCACTTTTTTTTGGCACCCTGATGTCCCCTGGGCACTGCCAGCTGCCCCCATCCTCTCCCTGATGGATGGACCAGAAACCCTCCCCAGCAACAGGATGGTGATTTTCCTGCTGTGAAGGTTGCTTAAAATCCAGGAGAAAGAGTAAAAATGCCCCTTTGCAGTTTAAAACCCCCCCCAGACCTCAGCTGCCTGTGCAGCCACTCAGCTGCTGCACCAAGAGGGCACAGAGAGGTGACCCAGCACCACTGATGGGCAAGTGACCCACATTTACCAACCCTCATCCCAGGGAAAACTCCTCTTAGAGCCGCTGACATTGTGACATGCCCACTGTCAGAGCAGGGAGAAGCATCTTGTGGGCTGCCTGTGCTGCAAAAGAAACATTAATTAATTTACCAGCAGGAAGGATATAAATAACCAAATCAGATGGTGCGACTTATTCATGAGGTCCTGATGGCAGGCAATTGTTATTCCTGGCTGTGCAGGTTAATGAACATGCTCTCCTTTGCCCAGCACCACAGGCTAAAAATACAAGCAGGCCAAGTCGTGCCTGGTGGGGCCATCCCCCATCCCACGGCTCCAGACCCCAAGAGGATCCACCCCTGGGGCTGTGGGTGCAGGGCAGGGGTGGATGTGGGGGCAGGAGGGAGAAGTGTGTAGGAGTGGAAGGGAAGATGCTCCCAATAGTCAGAAATTCAGCCTGGTTTGAACCCCCTGTGCTTGGATGGTGTGCAGGGAATTGTGGAGAATTGAATCATGGAAAGGTTTAGGTTGGGAGAGACCTTAAAGATCATCGTTTTCCATACCCCCTGCCATGGGCAGGGACACCTCCCACCAGCCCAGACTGTTCCAAGCCCTGTCCAACCTGGCCTTGGACACTCCCAGGGATGGGGCAGCCACAGCTTCTCTGGGCACCTGTGCCAGGGCCCACACTCAGAGCTAAGAATTCCTTCCCAATATCCCACCTCTCCCTGCCCTCTGGCAGTGGGAAGCCATTCCCACTTGTCCTCTCCCTCCATCCCTTGTCCCCAGTCCCTCTGCAGCTCTCCTGGAGCCCCTTTAGGCATTGAAGGGGCTGTAAGTTCTCCCTGGAACCTTCTCTTCTCCAGGTGACCCCCCCAGCTCTCCCAGCCTGGCTCCAGAGCAGATTTCTCACACAGGCTGAGAACATTATTTAGGATTTAACTGCACTGCTCCTGAAGTTTTAGCTTTGTGGTGTCCTTGGCTTCTCATGAAGCTGGGGAATCGCTGTGTTCCCAAGCCTGGTGCAATGTCAGTTGGGAATATGCAGGAATGTGCTCTCCAGACTCAGGGATCTGCTGCAGAGAGTGTTTGGTTGTTGGGCACCAACACCCCAGCCAGGCTGTGCCAAAAGGGCCTCCATGCCCCTTGGCTAAACCCAGGACATCCCTGTGCCAAGAGAGGGCACGGTGGCAGCAGCAGCCCCCTCTCCTGCCCCTCAGCAGGTCCCTCAGAGCCACAGCAGCTCCCGCTCTGGCTCTGGCAGATCTTGCCTTGCTTCCCCTCGAGCAGAGATTTTCCACAATGTGCTGCCTTTTCATTTGCCGGTGCTTAAAAGGATTGGAAAGATTAGGAGATTTCAATTTAGCAGCAGGCAGGCAGTATGTCAGGCAGCTTCCTGCTCCAGAATAACATGCCCTCATCAATAACACCAGCCCTCAGCCACGAAAATGCTCGAAGGTGAAAACAAGGGGTTTTTAAAAAAAGGAGGAACTAAAGAAAAACAAAGCGACAGAGCCGCAGCCGCCGCTTTCGGTTTCTGGGCTGCGGAGCTAAAACGGCTCAGCTTGAAACAGGGGCTCAGCCTGTGCTCCCTGAGTCGACCAAAATCCTGGGCTTATCGGCCCAGCTCAAGGGGCTGCTTGTGGAGAGAGAGGAAAGATGGCAATTCAAGGTGGTGGGTGCCCAGGCAGCTGGAGACAGCACAGCAGGGAGACTGGGATCCAGTCATGCTGAGGAGCATCCTTTGGGATGGGAGAGGGGCCTGGGCACCCCTCAGCCTGGGAGTGGTGCCTCAGCATCCCCCATCCCAGGAATTGTGCCCAGGCGTCCTGTATCCTGGGAGAATCCCTCAGTCTGGGAGAGGCACCTCAGTATCCCCCAGCCTTGAAGCTGTACCTCAACATTCTCTAGTTTTGGAGTGGTACCCCAGCATCCTCCATCCTAGGAGTGGTACCCCAGCATCCTGCAGCCTGGGAGTGGTACCACAGCATCCCTGAAACTGGGAGTGGTACCTGGGAGCAGTTCCCAGTGTCTCAGCCCAGAAGTAGTAGCTCAATATCCCCCAACCTGGGAGTGGTACCTCATATCCCCCAGCCTGCCCAGCATCCCCCAGCTCTACAAGCAGTACCCCATCCCAGGAGCTGTGCCCCCTGCTCCCCCAAACCCAGGGCAGTGTCCCAGCCTCCCCCAAACCCGGGGCAGTGTCCCAGCCTCCCCAAACCCAGGACAGTGTCCCATGCCCCCCCAACCCCGGGCAGGGGCCCAGCCTCCCCCAAACCCAGGGCAGTGCCCCATGCCCCCCCAACCCAGGGCAGTGGCCCAGCCCCACTGCTGCACATGCCCTGGCTGTTATTAAAACGTGTAGCTCCAGTCAGTGCCCCGCGATCGGCTCCGAGACATCATTGTCAGCCGCCGTAGCGTGACTTTTTTCCCCTCCTCTCCTTTCCCTTTGATTGGAATAGAGCCTCCTGGGAGACGTGAACTCATCACAAATGGCTTCCCAGGGATGGGAGCAAATGAAATGTAACAAATCTCCATTTGCAATTTTGGGGGCACGTGACTGGAATGGGAATGGGGCTGGCGGAGCCGAGCTCTGCCTCAGTGCGTTACCAGCAGTCAGTGGCTGCTGCCTGCTAAAATAAACCCTTTATCACCTTCATCCTTCATTTCCAGTGCAGCTAAATAATACAGCAAGATGGCCCAGCCCAGCCCACTCAGCCCAGGACTTTGGCTGCTTGGCACAGGCATGAGGGAGAAGATTTTGTTCCAGTTTCCTTCAGACTCCCTGTTCAAAATGAGCATTTAGGGGGGGTTGTTATGGTGTGGAAAAGCTTTCATGGGGCTGCAGAGCTCCCATGCCTGGTGGGCTCTGTGCATGCCCTGGGCCAGGCCATGTGGTGTCATGTCGTGTCTTGAGGTGCCATGCCATGCCATGTGGTTTCATGCCATGCCATTCTGTGCCATGCCATGCCATTCTGTGCTGTATCAACCCCTTCCAAAGCCCCCTCAGATTCAGCTGGGCTCACACATCTCTGCCCTCACAGTCCCCCATGGCTTCACCAGGGGCACCCCTGGAGTCTCTCCCTGTGCCCAGTTCCTGCCATTTCTCCCTCAGTTAGGCCATTCCACACCACAGGCAGGGCCAAAGCCACCCCTGGCCACACCACAGTGTGGGAACACCAACCATGCCATGGCACCGCCCTGTGCTGCTCAGGTGGTGCTGATGGGCACGAGGCTGCTCCAGCTGAGCCACAGTGTTCCAGGATCATGGGATGGTTTATTTCCCAGCCTCCCATCAGGAGCAGTTGCCATTGTCACTCCACTGGACAGCTAAAGAGCCCTGACCTCAGGGGGTTAAAGCCTTGTGGCATTAAGGAGTTTCATGTTCCTGCAGCAGAACAGGGACAAAGATGAGCTTTAAGGTCCCTCCAACCCAAACCATCCTATGATTCTATGAAAGAAAATCCTTGCTGGCCAATAACCTTCCAAAGAACATCCCTGGGCATGCCTGGATATGGGTCTCCATCCCACCACAACAGGGATCCAGCCCACAGGGTGGGCACATGCTGGGCACAGAGCTCTGGGCTCATCCCATGTTTATTTGTTATGGATTTTTGTGGGAATGCTGATGGTGCCATTTGTGCCCTTCCCACCCTGTCACTCCATGGAGCTCAGCTGGGTACAGGGGGCCCAGCTCACCCCTGAATCCACCTCAGCACCTCCAGCCCTTTGGCTGAGCTCACCTGGTGTGATCCAGGGGTGGGTTTGGGTCACGACTCGGGTTATTTGCTGTGAGATGCCCAACCCCCTCCCCACGGATGCACCGTGGTCCTGGTGCCGTGCAGGTCTGTGCCCACAGCTCTGATTCCTTTTGGATTCCCTGTGATTGACAACCTGCACTGTGTGGGCCTGAGGCTTTGGGTTGGTTTTGGCTTGTTTTATAAATATCCAAGCGGCTTTGGCAGCCGAATGGAAATGCTGAGCCTGACGAGTAACAGATGTAATTTTACAGGAGCATTAACTGATCCACGGGGTTAAGTAGATGTGAACACAAACACAAAAATCCCTGGGTTTGTGTGCTCTGCCTGGGAAAACCCCATCCTACCCCAATTACTCATGTCCTGTCCTGCTGGGGGACCTCTCCATTTGAGCCCTGCTCCTTCACACCCACAGCGGTGCCACTTCTGCTCCAGGGGCACATTCCCAGGGGG